>CM076584.1:1672029463-1672559108 GCA_034641835.2 Pinus albicaulis | reverse complement strand
GAGTCTAACCATATACGTATTTCCCTTAGACGACACCTGTAACCTGTTTAAACAATAAAATAACTGCGGAACACCTAATTGGCTACGGAACGTCTGTATTCTGTAGCTATTTTGCAAAAAATTATTAAAACAACAAAAACCATGAAAATACAATATGTTAATCAATTGCATGTAACCTTTAAGCAATCCTAATCATTCTTCATTGATTTTAGGCTTATGAAGTGATAAAAGAATGATGAAATGAAGTGAAGGTTTGTAAAAGTGAAGGCAATTCTAGGGCTCAACAGGAATATCAACAACAACTATGTCCATGACTAGACTCTTAGGAGGTATTTGTGCTAGATTGACACAAGGATCCTTGATTAGGCCCAAACACTTGACTCTACTCGAATCGAAAGAGTATAATTCTTTGTAAGGTTTGGTTATTTCTAGGCCTAACCTATCCATCACTACCTTACGCATGAGGTTGTGAGAGGCACCGGAGTCTAGCATGGCATTGTGTAATATTTTGTCATGTATATTTAGGCTAACATAGAAATGAGGGACAACTCCTTCTTAGTATTTTCCCTCAACTTCGGGACCAAACAATAGTTCTGGTTTGTCATCAGTCAATTTTAGAGTGTCTGTATCCTTCCCTATCTTCAAAACTTTCAAAAATTGGGACCCGTACATGTCTTGAGTCACCAATTCAGTGAGAGGTGTGGTTATCTTGATTTTAGAAATCTCTCCTTCAAAACTAAAAGGAACTTGGGTTTTAGGCATATTTACATCAGTTTTATCAGCCATAAATTTTTCTACATTTTTAATTTGTTGATTCTCATTCAGGGCTTTGGAAAAAATATTTTTCTCAGGGCCACTAGTAGAGGTACTAGGGCAGCTTGTGTCACCACTTGGTTGGCTAGTTTTGTCTTTGTTTGGATCGTTTTTCTTAGTCATGGCATTGGTATTGTCTACTTTCTTCTTAGGAGTGTTTTCAGGTGTTTTCCTAACAGCAGTGTCTATTTGGTTTTTCTTAGGGGCCTCTTGGTTCTTTTTTATCCTAAGGTCATATTGCCTATGGATGTCCATTATTGCATTTTCAAATCCCAACTTGTAGTCTTCAGAATCCTCATAGTTAGTTTCAGTTTGATCTAGGGAAAATAACTCTTGTTCCTCTTCTCTGAGAGAAACCTCACCCTCATTATCAAATCCTATTAAGTTTGCATGGCTTTCTTCAGGTTCTGCATTCTCTCTCTCCTCTTCATCAAGATAATTGTCTTGGAAAGGAGGCCTAATTTGTTGGTCATTATCTCGTGGCCTATTTTGGGGAGGGTCTCTTCTGAAGTTTTGAGTTATATTTATGTTTTGGGGATTTGGTTGATTTTCCCTAGGAGGTGCTCTTTCATTTAAGTTTATCCTTTCCATCATTCTCTCCATGGTTCTAACTAGGCTTTCTATCTTGGCATCAGAAGAGGAGGTTGAGGCTATGGTTTCATCTTTGTAAGTGACTCTTTTTTCTAACCTCATCCTAGCTCTCTTTTCAATCAAGTTGGCTTCTGCACTAATAGCTTCCCTTTTCATTTCTTCTAAAGTGGTGGGGTCTCTCTCTCTTAATTGGTATGTCATGTCCAGATCAAAACCTTTAGGAAATTTCACTAGAGCTAGGCCTTGCAGGGGTTTCATGTGAGGGGGGAGGGCATTGTAGACACTATTAAACTTGGTGCAATACTATTGTACACTCTTCCCTACATTCCTCTTAAGATTTTTATATCAGAAAGGATTTAGAGGGGTTTTTTCTTGATTTCCCTCTTGTTTATGAAAGATTAGTAAAGGGAAGGGAGATCATGTATGGTGTTAGGAGCTAAGCCTTTAAACCATTTTTTGGCTTCTCCTCCTAGGCTTTGTGCCAAGATCCTCATTTTAATGGTTTCTTATTCCAATTACATTTAGTCAAAGGCATCATTTATCCTATCTACATGTTGTTGGGAAGTGATGGATTCAACTTCGATGAAGTGGAGAATTCTGGACTGGTAGTCATTTGGTAAAGGTACCAAACGTTGTGGTAAAACTAGGGGGGCATAACAAGCTACCATGACGGGAGCTAATGGCGGATTTATAAGATGGGGTTTTGTGAAAGGGGGTGTAGGATGAAGTGGAGTGGTTTGTACAGCGGTGGTATGGATGGGTGTGGTAGAAGTACTTGGACCAGCAAGATGATTTTGAGCAGATTTGGTATGGAAAGAGTTGAGGTGATGGAGAAGTTGAAAGTCAAGTGGTGTGGAAGGAGAGGTTTCTCTACTAGAACTCTGCTGCAAATCTATGGGCTCAAGGTCTATCTAGTCAATATCAGTTTGTGACTTGGTTCTGAAAAGGTTTTTTGTATGGTGCAAGTCAAATTGGGGATCTTGTAAAGCTGTAAGATGTTCAGGGACTAAGCTTGCTCTATGAATAGTCCTAACAGTGGTTAAGTTTCCAGATCTAGAATTTTGCCACAAAATCTTTTCTGGGTCATCAACTATGGTAGGAGGATTTGGGTCTGGGTGAGATCTGATATTGATCCTTTGTGAAGCCATATTTCACACTCAAAATGTAGAGAGGCTGAAAGTTTAGGATTGCTTTTAGAATATTGGCCTCTCTTAGTGCTTGGTAAACTCTCACAGTGTAGAACTAGGTTTCTAAACTTCTCAGGGCTGATTTGATACAATCCTAGGGAGCCTAAATGAGAACTAGTGAAGTAATAGGCCTACTAGAGGCTAGTGGAGTTGCCAGGTGGATATTTTTATTTTTTTGAGGTTGTGTGTTTATGGTCCACCACCAATAACTGACAAAAATCCAATCTAAGGATGTTTTGGGGTTTTCTGAGCTCTTTTATGTAGCCCTAGGGTTTGTGAGATTGTCTTATAGCTGAGTCATCATTTTGCTAGGATGGTGAAACAACCATATTCTAATCTTTCACTGACAGTTTGAGTTCTCTATGATTTTATAAGGGTCTCTGAAGTCCTAAGGGATACTTAGATTGTCACTGACTCATAGGTCCCATCATGATCACCATTGTGTTAGTGATAGTGATGAGGTGGTTTCAAAACACAAGATATTCTTTAAGAAGGGATTCTGGAGTCCTAAGGGGTACTTAGATTTTCACTAACTCAGAAGGTCCCACCGTGATCGCCAGAATGTTAGGGTGGCGATGAGGTGGCGATAAATAAATAAACAATCTTTAACAAGGGGTTCTGAATCTTCTAAGGATGTATAATCTTGGTACTTAGTCAATTTGTCCCACCGTGATAGCCAGAATGTTAGGGTCCCGTGATTTAGAAGTTTGGTAGAACAAATGCACAGGGTAACATGAAACCAATCTTTGGAGTCCTAAGACCTAGCCTTCTTGGAATCAGAGAAGGCTCTCTCTATTGTATGCAAAGGATGTGAACTTGTTTGCTTTAGATGGTCTATTTTAGACTAGTTGTGAAGTTTAGGGTTTTGTTTGTTCGGTTGGGTTGGGTAAAATGATCAAGTGGAATAGGTGGAATGAGAGGTCATCAAATCATTGGGCTATGGAGTCTATGAAAGTCATGGATATCTCAAAAATGAGTCAGAGTGCATCACATGGAAAATCTAGAGTAGTCAATGGATCTTTTAAGGTTATGTGTGAAGTGAAATGGACATTAAGTTTGGAAAACAAGGTAGGGCAAAGGGCAGTTAAGAATCCTTTGTCATAAACTCATAAACAAGAAGGTCTCAAATATTGATAAGAAAAATATAATAATCATGAGATAGGGAAAACCATTTACTCAATGACAATACTTTAAACAAATAGATATCCAATATGAACAATTTAGTGAAACACGGAAAGCAAGAAATCCTATCTAACTTCAGTGATTTCACCTAGAAAGTTTGAAAACATATAAGATAACAAATAAAGTTAACCAATGAAGAGGGAACTCCTGGACATCATCAATCAAGCTATAAAGAAATTTGAAGCAAACTGATAAGCATGGGCAAAGGGCAAGATCAGAACAAGACCTCTTTGGCTTAACCTAACAAGTAATACTTTCAAAGAGAGATTTCAAAATAGAGTTTAGATAGCATCAAATAAGCAGGGCTTGCCATAAAACATATTTGGAAAATAGAATATTAATCCATTGATGAAATAAACAAGAAAAAAGAGGCTCAAGGAGCAACTAATAATTCCTTAAACACACCCAGCAGAGGAAAACATAAAGACAGTAGAAAACAAGAGGACTAGGGTGCCTCAAACAACATTTCTTAGCCTATACTTTTCTGATCCACTGCAACATAGAAAGATGGACATAATGATAAATAAGAAAACATGAAAAAATTAGAGACACATCACCATTCACCAAGCTCAAGGATCCTGCAAGCAATCTTTCATCATCATCAATCAAAGCATATCATTCAGAAGCTCCATAACACCAAATTTCTCTTTAACCTCAAAGAACCATGTATTTCTCTCAAAACTCATTAAAAGGCAACATTTACAATGAATCCTCAATGCCTTTTTAACAATAAAGGAGGAGAAAAACCTAATAGAGTATCTAGAAGCTTGTTGGCTAATTAGAAATGTCACTATTGTCCTTGAGACCTTGCAAGGCCCAAGGCACAAAGTATCTAAAACAAAATATCTTTTCAGGCATTTTTAGAAAACAAATTGATGTTTGAGGTCTGAAAAGCCTCATAAAACTTGTCAAGCGTACATTTTTTACTTTCCCTCTGCTAAGGACGCAGCGCTGTGTTTTAGGAGGAAATTACATGCCAAGGGCGTAGAACAGGGGCAAGAAAAATGAGTCATCTTGTAGCAGTGTCTTGAAGGCCTTCCCGATGTCAGAAAAGGTTCTGTGAAGGCTTGTTGGAAAGCCCTTTAAGTCTAATTTTCAAATATACCCTTGGTTCTATGATCTGACCTATGAAACCTATTCAAAAATTAGAAATTCCAAGGCTGGTAAAGGTGCAACACATGTCCTAAAAAGCAGGCAAAATGGTGAAAATTTGAGTGTTTTTTACCCTTTTGGAGGACCAAAACAACTCCAATTGATCTAAATATTTGTGAGCATGCTATATTAGTGATGAGGATCCCAAAAATTTAAGCCTTTCCTCCTGAAGATTCTCTAAAAAAGAGCGTAGCACCATGTGTGCTACCCCCCTGGCCTCAAAATTAGCAAAAACAAAAAATTGTCAAAATTCTACCAAATTTGGTGGATGAGTGCCTCATGAGTTTTGGGAGACATATAGAGATTCTTGTGCCAAGATTCAAAGCCTAGCTTGGCCTTTTTCTTCTTTTAGTGCCTGGAGATTTTCTTGAGCCTTTTTCAATTTAGCCCTTACAATTTGGTTCCTTCGGGCATAATGTTTAGTCATTCTTCTTTGGAGGTAAAGATCTTGATTTTCTTTCTTCAACTTGGCCTCCAAGTGTATGTTGGCTCTCTCTAACCAAGGCTCCCGGTCATGGGCTATCTCCATAGCCAAAATTTCATCTAAAGAGAGTTTCTCTGCTAGGGTTGATTCTTCCTCCCTTTGTTTAGCCAATGCTTTCTTCAATCCCATGGTTCTAGGTCTCCTCCTAGATTGTCCTTCCACATCACTACTCTCCTCATAAGTGCCTATTAACTCTTCTATTTTCATTTGTGCCTTTTGGGCTTCTTTCCGGGCCTTGAGGGCTCTAGCTTCGTAGATTTCCATTTGTGCTCCCAGCTGCCTATTTTCCAAGTCAAGGGCATCATTTATACTCTTGGCCCTATCTAAATGTTCTTGGAGGTCTTTGATTTGTGCATTTCTCTCCTGGAGGAGCATGTTTTTAATTCTTGACTCGTTCTCCTCATCACTATCTACCTGAATGATCTCAAAATCCCTCTCCACCTCATGGTCTTCTTCTTCTTCCTTTATCCTTTTTTCCTTTTGTCCAGTGGCTGAGTTGATGTAAATGGCAAGGTCATGTGCCTTTTGGAGGCAGCAATTCATTAAAGGGGCATACCTTACCAACAGATGGGAGAAGGGAAAAATGGTTTTGCAATCAACTTGGTATATTGGTTTCAAAAAAGGCTGGTAATGTCTTAAGTCCAAATTCACCTGTTTGAACCATTTTTCTCCCATGCAAGATATCCCAGTGGCCATGGAAATTGCATTGGTAGACAACTCAAACTTCACTCCAGCTAGGTGTACTTGGTGGTTATGGAGGTTTAGGATGAAAATTCTGGTCAACTCAGAGTGACTTTTGAATTTTTGTACTTTTTCACAGAAATCATAGCATCCTACCTCTTGGAAATATGCAACTGTGGTAGGGGAGGTTGTCATCTCCTTGGTGCTCAAAGGCTCAAATTTGTTTTCTCTCCCACCCTTTCTCTATGGTCCCCTAGGCCTTTGGCCTCCATCGCCACTGTCAACACTGCCTTCTCTAGGAAGTTTATCCTTTACTCTTGCTTTTGAAATCAAAACCCTAAACTGTTTATGAAATGATATGGAGAGGGTAAGTGAGATGATAATGAGAATGGTAGTGATTTGTAAGTGAAGGAAAATGATGAGTGATTAGCAAAGAAGTCTTAGTGTATCTTTATCAAGTAAATGGGTCAGTGTTCTTTAATTAATAGGGTTTTTTAGCATGGTGACCAAGCCTTTCTCTTCCCCTAGGGTTTCTAAATTTATTTCTAAACTCACCCTTTAAAACATCATGAGAGGGGGTAGAAAATCTAAATACCTCTTTCAAAAACCTTCATCAGGCATCAAGCAGAGGTTTTGAGGTGCTTTGAGGCAAATTTGAGGCTTGAGAATTTTTCTGGCTGAAAGCGCAACACAGGAGTGCAACACGAGCGAGTCAGGTCGACCCTGCATGGGTTGTTGGGTCTTCCCTGAACGCAGTCTGGTCCTGTCAGGTGAGCAAGTCTCGGGCCTATCAGGTCACCTTTCTGCATGCAGTGTGGAAAAGCAAGGCAAGAGCGCAGTGCGGGCAGTTCCTGCATGGTGTCGGGTGAGGCCTGAACAGCTTAGCGCGTAGCGCAACATTTCTTGAATGTAGTCAAGACTCTCCTAGGCAGAGACTAAACGCTTCAGCATGTAACATGGGCAGACCTGCAGAAGGTTGGGTATCGGGCTTCTCCACTGAACAGTATCGGGCAGTCTTGCATGCGGTAAACGCATAGTGTACTTCTACAAGACTGCAGCGCCTCATTATATGTTACACAGGGATCACCCACAAGCATTTAGCACGTGTTTTCAGGAGTGCAGCGCAGGGCTTCTTATGCTCGAAACTTTGTCAAAAACCTCGAATTTCTCCTTGAAAACCTCTTACTCCTTTTTGCAAGTGAAAAAAGGTGTTGAGTGGTGAATGATGATGGTTTTCTTTCCTTGGTCAAATAAATTAAAACCAAAATGCACCTTTTCTAATGTTTAATTTTGATCTTTTATCCTTTTACTGATATTTTCTTTACCTTTTCGAGGAGGTGACTTTAGACACATAAAAAGTGATCTCTTTGTGGGTGATCTTGAAAATATGGTTTTATTCCCCTTTCACTGATTTTTCAGAGGTATAATGAGTTTGTCATGCACAGTGACCTTAGTCTCTTTGATAAATTTTTTCATTACATTCCCTTGGCCACTTATGTTTGTTGTAGGTGCCATAACACAGTGTTTTGATCTTCTGAAACTTCCTTTGGAATTTGACACCTTAATCACTCAACAGTAGAACTCATGCTCAATTTGATTTCTTATTTGACACTTAACCTCTCACTTTCCTTCTTTTGACCATTTTAAAGACCTTTGACTATACTTTGAAAGTTTAGGCTTCTTCATACTGATACTCTTTAGAATTTCTCCCTTTGGTGCAGTGAAACAGTGTAGTCTTGACAAAACAAGTCATCCTCTAATATCATTTTTTTACTTCTACCTCATGTCATCAAGGAGGTCTCTCACCTTCATTTCTTGTTTCAATGAATCTTCAATTTATGCTCAGTGGTGCTTATGTACCTCTATCCTTGTGATTCTTAGCATGGACTCCTTGTTGGTCAACATATGTTTTGCCAATTAGTTATAAAAACCTTGATTCTCTTTGTTCATAGGCATGTTGTCTCCTCTTTGCTATGAATGTCCTTGAGGAGTTTGCCTTCTCACCTTGCCTCTCTTCTGTTGATGACCAGCATAAGCCATTCATGCAGAAATGTTTTAAGATGGGCAACTGTCCTTTTGCATAATTTATGCTCTGATCAAAGGAGGTTTCTCTTGAAGGTTTTTTGATACCTTTTGGACAATCATAAGCTCACCCTCCTTTTCATTTGATTTCATCTTTGGGGCACATGTAAAACAGTGAGTTTAGAAAACCAAAAAAAATGAATAACCTAGGAGACCCTACATAACCTATTAGGAGGCCTTTAGGACTTGGCCTTTGGCTGAATACTTAACTTAGGGTTTGTAGGTGTAAAACAAAGAATTGACAAACCTTTATGCATCACAATCCTAGAAACTGATAACTTTGATTTATCTAAAGAGCCTAGAAAGGTAGCTTAAAACCACCAGTACTTGAGGCATTTGTTGAATAGGGGAAAAGGTTAGGCTACTTGGAAATCCAAGGTGTAAGTAGAAGGGTTAGGAAAATAGAAACAAAGTGGTAAGGTCAGAGGTGGTAAATATAGTGAGAATGAGTGGAATAAGTCCATGATTTGGTCTTCTGGGAGTGATAGGCTAGCCATGCCTTGATAGAACAGTGAAAAATTTATCCTAAGGATAATGAAGGCAGTGAGATTTCTAGAACTCACAATATTCATGAATTTTGTTTCTAGAAATATAGGATAAGCATTTAGTCATCTACAAAAGAAAAAATTATTGATGACTAATAGAAGGGAAAGGGAATTAAAAAGAAAACTCATGCATAAAGAAATAAGTTCAATTAGGGACAATGCCTACCTTAGGGTTCTGAGGAAGGGTAGCATGTTGCCTTTCATCGCATTTGGAAGAACCAGAGTCAAACTCCAAGCTGTGCCTCATGGTGACAAAACAGTAAACAAATTCTGAGAAAATCCAAGTATTTAAATTTTACATACCTCAAAACTCATATTAAATCTCTATGTAAATAAATTAGCGTAAAAAGAACTTACTATAGTGTCCAACGTCACAGTAGCTTGCAGGAGATGGCCAATGCTATCTAAGCTACAAAATATATATCTTAGAACAAACCTTAAAACGCCGAGAAATGTTGACTGCTGTTAAAAAATTCCATACACTGTAGTAGGAGGTAAGAAGAAAAAAAAATGCCGAACAACCCATTCTCACCAGTGGAACCCCACGAAAAAGGAGTTATAGGAGGAAGGCCTGCTGTTGCAGAGCTAAGTTTGGCAACCGAGAGGACAACAATGGGACAGAGGTGCGAGGATGGGGGTGGGTGGTTACCCTAACCCACCTCCTCGGCCCTGTTCACTGTTGGATGCGTTGAGTGGAAGACCTATGGTGGAAGAGGCGTCAGGCAACCCCGACATGTGGAGGTCGTAGCACAGGGTTCGAAAGCTGGAAGTGGAAACATAAATGAACCACAAATATTTATAAGAATTGTGCTGGTGAAAACATAAGTCATGTGCTCGCAACTTAAGTCATGCGCTGGCAACGTGATTCAGAATCCCAATGTGTACATCAAACATTCAAAAACCTGTACACCGAATAAATGTGTTGAAATATTGAAATAAATGCCAAATCTTGATGCCAAACTTTGTGCAGTTTTAATTATAGTTTAGGATAACTATGTTACAAATATTGTATAAGATTTGAGCGGAATACATATGTATTGACAGCATGTTGCTTAATGTTGAAAATTATAAAATCTAGTGTTATAACCATTGTATAAGGGTTGAGTGAAATAAACATTGTTAGCATGTTGGCAAAGATAAAGAATTATATTTACATACTTGCAATTAGAATTAATGTGAAGGGTATGGGTAAGTATAAATTTTTTTTTTATTTACTGTTAGGAAATGTGGTTATTTTCATGTGGTGGTGACAGATTACTACAAATGAAATTCTGAATTCTTCTTCTTCAAGAATTCTTCTTCTTCAAATAATAATAATAATAATAAATTGGCCACTAGGGGTGCCTTGGGGTACTTCACCAAATGGGAAGTATTGGGTTCAAATTGTGTGCAATACCCTAGGAGAAAGCCAAGGCCTAGAGAGTGGACAGATAATAGACCCCGATTTACTGGTAGTTATCTGCAAAGTTGCTAATACTCTCTATTACAAAAATAATAGTAATAATAAATATAAAAATTTACTAGTTACATAAGGGGTTTGCTAAATCCTCTAATTTAATGATAATAATAATAATAAATATAATTTAAATAATTAAATTTTAATTAATAAATTAAATTTTTTATTTTTATTTCAAATTTAAAATAAATATTTTTGTATTAGATTTTCATCTCATCATTCTAATTAGTGCATATATATATCAAAACATTATTTTCACAATATATCTTACTCTCTATATATATATATATATAATTATATATATATAATTAATTAATTTAATTAATTTATAATTTCATTTTGTTTTGTTTTATATTTATATATAACTAATTAATTAAAAAAATTGAATTAATTAAATAAAAGAGTTATAGGATTTGGCCAATGGACTCACAGCAGGAATCACGATTTAAAGCATTATTTGTTTCAAATTCCAAGACACGCCTTTTATACATGGACTTAAAAACATATATATATATATATATCTTATATTATTTTGGAATTTTCATCACAATTGAGTTTTAAAATGTAATGGGAGCTGTCTTTAGTGCGATTTTTTGGAGTTTCAGGTGCCGGAATTCAGTGAAACAAATTAAGGTAAAATTTTGGTTTTTGTTATTTAAAGTGATTTTTTGAATCTATATATGGATTCAACACGCTCAAAAACCCCTAGGCCACTTCTATTGTGCAAGATTAACAATCAAACTTTTCTTTTGAATGAATTCTTACCGGATTTTAGAGAAATTACACCGGAAAAAACCACCGTATAACACTTCAAAAAGTGGCACTAAAGACTACTCGGAATGTAATTATGACGAGTCTTATTTCCTGAGCTATATTTTATTACCCTTTATTATTAAATTTAAAGTTGTTTAAATCTAACGATGAGTAGATAGTGTATACCACACTACATTAAATAGCCGATAGCCCAGGAAATAAACTTTACCTGTAATCATAGTCACTATGTCAAATTTCAATCAAAGAGTTTATGGTGAGATTTTTTGAAGACTTTTATGGTGGTTTTTTCTCGGTCTAATTTCTCTAAATTTCGACATAAATTTATCGAAAATAAAAGTTTGATAGGTAACCTTGCACAATCAAAATGTCCTAGGGATTTTTTAGGATGCTGAATCCATATATATAATCAAAAAAACCAATTTAATTAACAAAAATCAAGATTTTATCTCAATTGCTTTTAGCAGATTCCGACAAACTCCAAAAAAGCATACTAAAAACAACTTCAATTTTCATTAAAATTCAGCCATAAAAATGTCCCAAAAGCAATGCAATTATGATAAAAATTACGTTACCCGGGAATCTGTGGACGGAATGTCCTCGGAACGAGGAGACCAACAGAAAGGACAACTGACGATTTGGTGAAGGACAAGGACCTGTCTTGGCTATACGCAAGGTGAACTTGTGAAGTTTTCGTTAGAATATGGTGAAATCGAGTTTTTGTTTGATTTTATTATAATTATTATTATTATTAGGAGGTAGATTTTGATTTATATTGTTTAAATTGGTTTTTTTGATATATGGATTTAGTATAGATTCAGTACTCTGGAAAATTTTTCAGATAAGTATTTTTTAAATGGATTCAATATCTTAGAAAATTTTTTAGACAATTATTTTAATTATGCAGATTTTACAATTAAACTTATGATTTCAATAAATCTTTATTATATGGTAAATCAATTAAAATTAAATCTTAAAATAAATGAAAAAACTTTTAAAAATAATTAAATTATAATTTTTTTAGTCAAACTTCAAAATTATCACATATATAAAAAAAATATAGTACCACAAATTCTATTTAAAAGTTATTACTTTTTCAATATGATTGTTTAAAAATTTTTTTGGGTGAAAATACATTTAGTTCTATCAAAACCTCTCTGCAACCAAAATTTTAAGGTTTGACCGCTTTAACTCAATTTTTGTCAAAATTTTGACAAAATTCGTGGCAGAATTTTAAGAAAAATCACAATTCCTAGAATTGTGATAAAAAGAATTTGAATCAGCTCATATTCACATCTAACAGCAACCGAAAGCTCAGTAAGCGAAGCAGCTCTCATCAATTGTATACAGGCCCGTTCTCCACGACCTGCTTTTAGACAGAACATAATGCCTGTAAACCATTTGCAGCTGAGGAGTATCACAAATTCCCGTTAATTTCAGCTTCAGCTCACCGGAGTCGCCGGATTGCTGGGTTTTCGACAGCAGACCCTCCGTAAAATCCCTCGAGTTTGTTGAAATTACTCTCAGCGCTGCTCAGTACAGCAAGCAGCCACCTTCCAGTTTTGGGTGCAGAACAAAGTACTGAAGCCGCCTTCCATCTTTGTTTGCAGAACTGTGCAGCTGAAGCCACTTACCATTTTGAATGTGCAGTCAACCTCAGCGCTGCATTCTGAAACGAAGGAATTTAATGTGCGAACACGGATTTGAAATTTCAATGAAGCAGATTGAAAGAAAATCCCGCATCACACTTTTTGCATTTCAATGAAGCAGATTGAAAGAAAATCCCGCATCACACTTTTTGCCGTACAAGTTGCTGAAAATCGGACCCGGGGAAATTTATGAAGCAGATTTAATAAAAATCCCGCATCACAACCTTGCTGACATCAGCAATTACTTTTGGCACGCGGAATTTGTATAAAGTTTGGTTAAATTCTGTTTTGAAGTCCGGTTTTAAAACATGGTCAAAGCTCCTTTAATATTTGGTTTAAAAGAAACGTGCGTACAGTCAAATATATTAATATATATATGTTTTACATATATATCATTCATACATATAATTTGAACGTTTGCCGAAGGCCGTGGGCCATAGTTTGCTTGAAGTTTTTTAAATTTATTTTGTTTTAAAAGTTTTTAAAATAGTTTTATTTTAAAATAGTTTTTTATATATATTGTAAAAGGGTCTTGGGATATAAGAAGAAGAAAAGGCTGTGTGCATTTTTGACTTTGTAAGTTATTATTTTTCACACAGCAGTGTAAAAGAGGTATAGCACAGCAGTGCCGAGTTTAGTTTGTAAGTTCTATTTTTACACACAGCAGTGTAAAAATTTGATGTGCACAGCAGTGTAACAGATTTTTGAATGGCACAGCAGTGCATTCATTTTTGAAGAGACAGAGTATTTTTCAGAGTGAAATTTTAGAGAGTGTGAGTTGTTTTGAACTGTGTTTTGAAGCAGTCAAAGTTTTTTTTGTATTCCCTCAGGCAGAGGTGATTTTGTAACCAAGTTTTTGAAGTTTAATGAAATAGTTTCTACAGTGAAAACTCTGTCTCCAGTGAAGAATTTTTTTATATTTTCTCTGTGTTGAAGAGGGGGAATTTTATTCTCCATTGTTGTTTTGGAATTTTAAATATTCCAACATGGTATCAGAGCTAGTCCAGGCTCTTTGAAGATCAAAGAAGCTGAAGGAAAGGAGTTCTTTGTTGCAGCAGCTTCTCCAGTAGTGTGAAGACTCAGTCAAGAAGAATCCAAAGGTATTTCTCTATACAGATTTTGTGTTACTGTTGCAGAACAGTCAGTTATTTGAATACACAGTCAAGTGTTTTTGAATCATAGTTAAGAGTGCAGAATGGCTGGAGCCAGCACTGGTATGGGTATGGGAAATATCCATCTCCCAATGTTTAATGGGAAAAATTATGACTACTGGTCAATAACTATGAGGGCTTTATTTGTCTCCCAAGACTTATGGGAATTTGTTGAGGATGGCTTTGAAGAGCCAACAGATGAACTTGAGTTTAATATGTTAACTCAGGCAGAAAGAGAGATTCTGAAGAGCAATAAGAAGAAAGATGCCAAGGCTCTTTTCTTCTTGTATCAAGCAGTACATGAGAGTGTGTTTCCGAGGATAGCAGCAGCTAAGAGATCCAAAGAAGCATGGGAAACTCTCAAGACAACTTATCAGGGTATGGAGAAAGTGAAGACAACAAAACTTCAGTTGCTGAGGAGAGACTTTGAGACTCTCTGTATGAAAGAGTCAGATACTATTGACTCATTCTTCACTCATGTGATTGGAATGGTCACACAAATAATATCTCATGGAGAGACTCTTGAAGAGAAGAGGATTGTGGAAAAACTCTTGAGGAGTATACCCTCAAGATTCGATGTGATTGTCACCACCATAGAGGAGACTAAGGATCTCACAAAGTTCACAGTGGATGAGCTACATGCATCACTGATGACTCATGAGCAGAGATTGGGTAGAAGTGAAAACTCATCTCTGAAACATGCCTTTAAGACCTAGATGTCTTTCGGAAGAGGAAGAGGGCAAGGCAGATGAAACAAAAGAGGAAGACGCAGAAGCCAAAACAGAGGTGGAAGGAACAGTCCAGCAAATGCTCAAGGAAGGGGTAGCAATCCAAATCAGCATCAAGGCCAAGGCAGCAGCCAGCAGAGTGGTCAGCAGAATGCTCAAGGACAGAGGTATGATAAGTCCAATGTCCAATGTCACTATTGTAAAAAATATGGTCGTTATGCTAATGAATGTAGAAAGAAGCAGCGTGATATGGGAAATAGAACTAGTGCAAATTTTACTAGAGAAAATCTCAGCCAAGATAATTTGTTTTTGGCTTGTAATATGGCTGAAGAAAAAAGTGAGGATTTATGGTTTCTAGACTCCGGTTGCAGTAACCATATGATAGGAAACTTAGCCATGTTTTCTATGCTAGATGAGAGTGTGAAGTCACAAGTCACACTAGGAACTGATAGCAAAGTGTCTGTTATGGGAAAAGGGAATGTAAATGTTCTAACAAGGAAAGGTGCAAAGAAATCCATAGCAGATGTCTATTATGTTCCAGGAATGAAGTGTAACCTCTTAAGTATTGGACAGCTTGTTCAAAAGGGGTACAATGTATTTTTTGAGGATAATGTTTGTACCATCATGGACAAACCACCCAGCAAACAGTGTATTGCTGAAGTGAAGATGACAAGGAACAGAATGTCCCCTCTTAGAATAAGAGCAGATTTGAAGAATGAAGAAAAGATAGCAGCAGTGGCAAAAGAGGCTATCCAAAGCGAACCAAAAGATGAGAATTGGTTGTGGCACTTGAGATTTGGACATCTCAACTTTGGAGGTCTTAATTTGTTGAACAGAAAAGGAATGGTAAGAGGTTTACCATTGATAGAGAAGCCGGACAACCTTTGTGAAGGTTGTATCTTGGGGAAACAACACAGAGAAAGTTTTCCTTCCGGGAAAAGCATAAGGGCAAAAGCACCCTTAGAGATTGTCCACTCAGATTTGTGTGGACCGATGCAAACTCCATCGCTTGCTAGCAGCCACTACATGTTAACATTCATAGATGATTTTACAAGAAAAACTTGGGTTTATTTTTTGAAAAATAAAAGTGAAGTGTTTGAAAAATTCAGCAATTTCAAAGCACTTGTGGAAAACCAGAGTGGACTGCACATCAAAGTTCTAAGGACTGATAGAGGAGGTGAGTATATCTCTAAAGATTTTCTACGTTTTTGTAGAGAAAATGGTATTCAAAAGCAGTTTACAACTAGATATAATCCGCAGCAAAATGGAGTAGCCGAAAGGAAGAATAGAACCATAATGGACATGGTGAGGAGTATGTTAAAGGCAAAGAATTTGCCTAATGATTATTGGGCTGAAGCTGTACATTGTGCAGCATACATTTTGAATAGGTGCCCTACAAAAGCAGTGATGAACAAAGTGCCGAAAGAGGCATGGAGTGGCACAAAGCAAAGTGTCACACATATGAAGGTTTTTGGATGTGTGGCTTATGCACACATTCTGGATCAGTTAAGGAAGAAGTTGGACAGCAAGGGGGAGAAATGTATTTTCATTGGATACAGTGAGGAATCCAAGGCCTACAGGTTATACAACCCATCCACCAAGAATTTTATTGTGAGCAGAGATGTTCAGTTTATTGAGGAGGAAGCTTTGGATGGAAGCATAGAGAAAACAGTGAATGTTAAACACTGTTTATCTCATGATGAAGATGATGATGAATTGGCTGAAATACATCCCCAAACAGCAGCACCAACACAAGAGCAGCAAGAGACACCCTTGAGGAGAAATGAGAGTGATTCTCCAAGCACACCACAAGGAGGAAATTCAAGTGCTTCTTCAAGCATTTGTACATCGAGTGAAAGAGGTAAGAAGTTCAGAAATTTGAATGACATTTATGCACAAGAGGCAGCAAATGAAGGTATCAATTCTTTGTTTGCTTTATATTGTCATGTTGAAGACCCTATCCACTTTGAAGAAGCTATTAAGGAAAAGAAATGGATAGAAGCTATGGATGAAGAGATTAATGCCATAGAAAGAAACAAGACATGGGATTTGGTTGAACTCCCAAAAGGTAAAGATGTCATTGGAGTTAAATGGGTCTACAAGACCAAGAGTAATGCTGAAGGCAAAATAGAGAGACACAAAGCAAGGCTTGTTGTCAAAGGGTATAAGCAGAAGCATGGGATAGATTATGAGGAAACTTTTGCACCGGTTGCTAGAATGGAAACCGTGAGAGCAGTGTTGTCCATAGCAGCACAAAACAAGTGGAAAGTTTACCAAATGGACATGAAGTCAGCATTCCTAAATGGAGTGTTAATGGAAGAGGTTTACATTGAACAACCTCTCGGCTATGAAAAGAAAGGCCAAGAGCACAAAGTGTGTAAGTTGAAGAAAGCTCTTTATGGGCTGAAGCAAGCGCCAAGAGCGTGGTACAGTAGGATAGATTCCTATCTACTGGAAAATGGATTTGAAAAGTGTGAGGGAGAACCCACCCTCTACATCAAAGAAAAATATGGAAAAATGTTGATTGTAGTTTTATATGTTGATGATGTTATTTTCACAGGTAATGATGATTATCTTATTGAAAATTTTAAAACAGTCATGAAAGAAGAATTTGAAATGACTGACATGGGTTTGTTGAAATACTTCTTAGGAATAGAAGTAAAACAAGATGAAAATGAGATTTTTATCTCACAGGCAAAATATGTTAATGAAGTGCTGGAAAGATTTAATATGCAGGAGAGCAAATCAGCGATCACTCCCACAGTGATGGGATTAAAACTCAGCAGAGAGGACAGCAGCAAGGATTTTGATCCTAGCTTGTAGAAGAGCATAGTTGGCAGCCTCATGTATTTGACTGCAACTAGGCCCGACATAATGCATGCTGTTAGCTTAATTTCCAGATTTATGGAGAAGCCAAAGGATGAACATTGGCAGGCAGCGAAGAGAATTTTGAGGTATGTTAAAGGTACAAAAAGATTTGGTATTTTATATACTACTTCAGAAAATTCAGATTTAGTTGGATACACTGACAGTGATTGGGTTGGAAGTGTAGATGATCGGAAGAGCACTTCCGGTTATGTTTTTCACATGGGTTCAGGAGCAATTTCATGGGCTTCTAAAAAACAACCCATTGTAGCATTGTCTACAGCAGAGGCGGAATATGTGGCAGCCACAGCAGCAGCTTGTCAAGCAATTTGGATGAGGAGGATGTTAAGAAGTTTGTGCCAAGAGCAGGTAAAAGGAACCGTGATTTATTATGACAATAGCTCAGCTATTGCATTATCCAAGAATTCTGTGTTTCACAAGAGAACGAAACACATTGACACAAAGTTTCATTACATCAGAGAATTGGTAAACAATGGTGAAATTGTTTTGGAACACTGCAGAACTCAGGAGCAGTTTGCAGACATTCAGACCAAGCCATTGGGGCAGAAAAGTTTTGAGTTTTTGAGGAAATGTCTGGGTATGACTGATAACCCAGCAGCTGAGAGTAAGGGGGAGTGTTGAAATTACTCTCAGCGCTGCTCAGTACAGCAAGCAGCCACCTTCCAGTTTTGGGTGCAGAACAAAGTACTGAAGCCGCCTTCCATCTTTGTTTGCAGAACTGTGCAGCTGAAGCCACTTACCATTTTGAATGTGCAGTCAACCTCAGCGCTGCATTCTGAAATGGAGGAATTTAATGTGCGAACACGGATTTGAAATTTCAATGAAGCAGATTGAAAGAAAATCCCGCATCACACTTTTTGCCGTACAAGTTGCTGAAAATCGGACCCGGGAAAATTTATGAAGCAGATTTAATAAAAATCCCGCATCACAACCTTGCTGACATCAGCAATTACTTTTGGCACGCGGAATTTGTATAAAGTTTGGTTAAATTCTGTTTTGAAGTCCGGTTTTAAAACATGGTCAAAGCTCCTTTAATATTTGGTTTAAAAGAAACGTGCGTACAGTCAAATATATTAATATATATATGTTTTACATATATATCATTCATACATATAATTTGAACGTTTGCCGAAGGCCATGGGCCATAGTTTGCTTGAAGTTTTTTAAATTTATTTTGTTTTAAAAGTTTTTAAAATAGTTTTATTTTAAAATAGTTTTTTATATATATTGTAAAAGGGTCTTGGGATATAAGAAGTAGAAAAGGCTGTGTGCATTTTTGACTTTGTAAGTTATTATTTTTCACACAGCAGTGAAAAAGAGATATAGCACAGCAGTGCAGAGTTTAGTTTGTATGTTTTATTTTTACACACAGCAGTGTAAAAAAATTTGATGTGCACAGCAGTGTAACAGATTTTTGAAGTGCACAGCAGTGCTTTCATTTTCTTGAAGAGACAGAGTATTTTTCCAGAGTGAAATTTTAGAGAGTGAGAGTTGTTTTTGAACTGTGTTTTGAAGCAGTCAAAGTTTTTGTATTCCCTCAGTCAGAGGTGATTTTGTAACCAAGTTTTTGAAGTTTAATGAAATAGTTTCTACAGTGAAAACTCTGTTTCCAGTGAAGATTTTTTTATATTTTCTCTGTGTTGAAGAGGGAGAATTTTATTCTCCATTGTTGTTCTGGAATTTCAAATATTCCAACAGAGTTACTCATCTCATTATTTTCATCGTTTTCACTTTTCAACGGATATACAGACTGGCCATTCCCAACTTCCAATTTCTTTGAAAGGGAGAGCAGGTGTGAAACCAGAGATACCAAATCTTGGTTTTGAAGTGCGGCGAAAGGTAGAAGGAAGTATAGATCGCCCTTGGCAAGTTCTTCTTCTGGTGGAAGCGGACGGGGGTCGCAGGCCCGGAGAGCGCGGTAACTGCAAATAAAATGATGAGGATGGCGGAGCAGGAGGTCTTTAACTCTCACGGGTACCACAAATTCATAGGCAAACCCGTTCAATTGCACTACTCGGATGCTGCGTCTTGCGGTCTCCTGATCAGGTGCCCTGCCACAGGAAACAAGCAGTCCCATGATTATATTTCTTCGAGATGATACCTCTGATTTTGTTAGTCCCAATCGGGCACTTGTTTTTCCCAGATTCTTTGATTTACTACCGCACTCTCTTTTAACTCTAGAATGCAATTTTATGTGTCGAAGTTGAGTTAACGAAATTGCACTCCTAACACCTGTTGCACCAGAGAATTAGAGATAAGATGCAAGAGCACCACCAGCAAGAATCAGAAAATTGTCAGTTGTTACCCTGGAAATTATGAACTGTTCACCATATATTTATAGATCTAAAACACTCTACAACGTTCGTGATCGTAATAGATTAATATATATATGATCAGGTCCATTAATCGGAAGAAACGTAGGTTGATTGCGACTCGTGCTTCGGAAATATAGGAGCCAGCGCTGAACCGATTCATCAGTTGTTGTTTGTATGGGTTTTTATAGTTTCGGGAGGGGAACACTGTAGCGTAGAGTCAATTGAGGGCGCCTGCTACGCGTTTTGCGCGCCTATTATAGAATTCTCATGATGAGAACAGGAGATTTCCGATTGCCGCCACCGCTGAAAAGATCAAAACGTTGACTTTTGGAGAGGTCTACAAAATCTCATGGATATCAAGGTAGATTCAAAACGATAACTTTTGGAGAGGGATTGTCCGCAAAATATCATGGTAAACCCTCCGTGTGAATAAGAACGATGGTAAACTCTATGTGTGAATAATAACGATTCAATGGATTTGAAGGAGTTTATTTTTTTGGGTTACGTTTTTTTGAGTCTATTTTTCAATGGCATGGTTCTTTTTCGTTATGCTCAAAGTTATGCTCAAAATTATGTTTAAAATGGTGATTAAATATATTTATAGTGTTTAAATGGCTTCAAAAATTGTTCCATAAATTTTAGAATTGTTAATAATGTTTGTTTCTCTTTCAAAATTGATCAAAAACTGAAGAATTTATGAACCTCTCTAGTTTAGTTGTTAACTGCACCAAGATTTCCCAAAATGAGAAATTGTCCTACAATTTTCCTTAATTTCGAATAACATAGAGACAAATTTCTGAAATTCTAACTAAAATTGTCAGATCATTAAAACACATAATAATGCCTAAACTCCGATTTTAAAACCATATGTTATGCAACATTTCAAAAAAAATAAAAAAAACACTCAGGCTGAGGCGGCGCCCTTGGTTCCGCGCCATAAATAGTATGGTGAGTTTGTTGGTGGGTCGGTGCTAAGCACTCGCCCCTTACCCTTTAGTCTTCCCAACTAACATTTAAATATGATTTCAGAAATCAATTTAAACAAGGAGCAACGGTAGTCCAACTGTAAGACTCAAGACTTGTTGATGTTTTAATGGAGGCCTGGTGTTCGAACCCGCAGAGGTGTAGTTTGGCACTTAACCAATTTTGATGGCCCTTGCTAGGTGGCAGCTTCTCGTTGTTCTATGTGGCATCATGTGGTTGGCCACTAATTGACCAATGGTCATTTTTGAAAAATTTGTTTGTTTGGGAAAACGAATATAACGTGTTTCCGGGAGCATACGGTGTCAGTTTTCTGTGAAACGAGTTGTGCCGTATTTAAAACGATGAGATCTACACGGTCATTTAGGTTCCAGGCCATTTTGTCAACTTTCATTTTTAGCATAAATTTTAAACACTTGATTAGATAAAGCTAAAAGAGTGTTTTGAAATCATGGATGCAGAGGAACCAAGATTGCTGGTATTATCATTACGCCTCTCCTCTACGTTGATGATATCGTTCTTCTTTCTAGAAGCCATGAGGACTTGGACAAGCAACTTAAGACTCTTCATGACTATTGCTCCAAGATGGGTATGACGGTTAATACCGACAAGACTAAAATCATGATAATTAAATCCAAAAATATCACCTATAGAAATTTTGTCTATGATAAGAATTATTTGGAACCGGTCCCTTCTTATAAATATTTGGGTATTGACATTCCTTATCAGCTCAACTGGAACTACAACATTGAGAAAATTATTATTGGAGGCTTGAAAGCTTATTATGCGCTTGAAAAAAATTGTAAGTTTGTCGATCTTTGTATTTGGAGTAAAAAAGGGTTTCCTTTTTAGACCCTCATCACCCTTGTTGTCCTATATGGTTGTGAAGCCTAGGGTTGCAGTATATCCACAAAGTCATATAGAAAAATTGAGATGATTCAAAAGAAATTCATAACCTACAGTCTTAAGATCAAGGGAAATACCCCTATCCTATCCTCCTGATCGAAGTTGGCCTCTCCCATATTGAAAGGAGGGCTATGTTTAAATATCTAATGTATAAGAAGAAACTTTAAAACATGGAATCCAGGAGGCTTCCTAAAATTTCTTCTAACTTTATTCAAAACCCCGACCTTTGTCTCAATCGTGGGTGGCATAAGGATGTTCAATCTTGGCTCAACCATTGGGGGATAAGTGAGGAGATCGTCCGGGAAGGAAATGATAGTGTCAAAGATACCATCACCTCCAAATTTAAGGATAAGGTATGGGATGATAAGGCGTTGGAGGATAAAAGGAAGTTAAGATATTATAAGGAGGTGATCAACCCCACCCTTGAGAACCAAAATTATCTTTCTCTTTTGACCAGCTTGAAGAAAATATGAACATCATAAGATTAGAACTAATTCTCATGAGCTTCGAAGTGAAATAGGGTGGTGTTCTACTCCTAAGACTCCCTCAGACGATAGAATTTGTCAACTTTGTGATACTAAGAGAGTGGAGGATGAAAAACACTTTATTTTTGTCACACTTCCAATCTTATTAAGTCATCCCAACTATAGTGATCTGGGTACACATATTTCACTTCTTGTTTAGCAAATAAATAAGATTGTAAAGAATTACAATTAGATTCTTCTTCTTGAGGTTCAATAGACCCCATTGATCGTTAATCATCATCATCATTATTTTTATTTTTATTTATTTTATTATTATTATTATTTTTTATTTATTTATATGTATTTCTCTCCTTTCCGTGAGTAAAAATTTGAGTATTGCCCCCATCCCTTTTTGTTTAATTCTTTATACTCATTTTTATTTTTTATTTTTTTAAATTTTCACCTCTATATTATTATGAATTTTTTATTTTTTAAACTAGACCTTGCTTTTATTTACATATCTTTAGAATAATCTCCTTATGTAATAATAATTTACCTTTGGTAATTTTTATTTTATATATAATAATAATTTTATTCCATTTTATTTTGATTCTTTTATTCCTTCCTATTTTATTCTTTCCCATTTTTAGTTTTATTTTCTTTGAATTTAATATTTCAATCTAAATTTATTTTTAATTAAATATTTTATTTATTAAATTAATATTACTATTAATATATTTATTTTTAGACTTTTCTTCATTTTAGAATTATAGCAACCGTTGACTTAACAAACTATGATTAATGTTTAGCAGAGGCAATATAAAACTGACTACTCCACTATATAACAGCGTGTTTTTAATCCATGTTTTATATACATAATATATATAACAGCGTTTTTTTTCTTGGAAAAAAAGGAATGACGATTTAAACTACTATTGGTTTCCAATTCGAAAACACAATTTGAGCGCCGCTTATACAGCGCCCAAAAAAAATGGTGACTTGCAATCATAATATCCTTGCGGAATTCCGTTACAATTGAACTGTGCCATGTCATTATAATCTCCTTGCGGGATTTCCGATACGATTCAGCCATAAGGACGTTCGAAAAACAATGCAATTTGGATAAAATTTAACTTACGCTCGAAATCTGGAGGGAATCTGCTCGAAACGAGGAGACCAACAGAATTTATGAAGTTATGAAGTTTTTGTTGAAATACAGGAAATAATTGGAATGGAATTGTTTTTAAGTGAGATAGATTTCTATTTATTTTTCTAATTTTTTTTTAAAGATAATTTTGTTTAATTTAGTAAAATAAATTGTAGTTAAATACTGAAATAAATTGTAGTTAAATATTAATTTATGTTATTTAAATTGGTTTATTATATATATTAACTTGAAAAACAATTTCTAGAATATTTTGATTATACATAATTTACATATCAAATTTATAATTTTAAATTAAAAAATAAACCAAAAACTATTTTAAAATTTACACTTAAAAATAACCAAAAATAAATAAATTTTAGTTAATTATAATTATAATATCTTAAAAATTTAAGTAACACCTTCCAATGGTAAAGAATCATTACTCAAATTTGTTATTTCAAACCATGGCAAAATTTTAAACAACCACAATGATATAAAATACAAAACATCCAAAACATAGAATAAGTCAACAAGGCTTATCTATATACACCTCCGAATGGTAAAGAATTATTACTGAAACTTTTATTTCAAACCATAGCAAAATTTTAAACAACCACAATGATATAAAATAAAAACCATCCAAAACATAGAATAAGTCAACCAGGCTTCTATATATATATATATATATAATGTCCATTATGCTTATGGTGAAACTTTTATTTATCAGTAGTCTTAATGCCCATTATGCTTATGATTAAGCTCTTGTGATATTTCTTACCTTTGTAGAAATACCATTAAATTTATAAATTTGTAATTTGTCATATCAAAATACCATGTTCATACGCACCCTGCTCCCCAAAAACGCAAAACAATCCGAATTCAATGGAATTGTAATGACTGAAAGAATTTGAATCAGCTCATATTCACATATTCACTTCTAACAGCAACAGAACGCTCAGTAAGCGAAGCAGCTCTCATCAATTGTATACAGGTCCGGTCTCCACGACCTGCTTTTAGAGAGAACATAGTGCCTGTAAGCCATTTGTAGCTGAGGAGTATCACAAATCCCCGTTAATTTCCGCTTCAGCTCACCGGAGTCGCCGGATTGCTGGGTTTTCGACAGCAGACTCTCCGTACAATCTCTCGAATTACTCATCTCATTATTTTCATCGTTTTCACTTTTCAACGGATATACAGACTGGCCATTCCCAGCTTCCAATTTCTTTGAAAGGGAGAGCAGGTGTGAAACCAGAGATACCAAATCTTGGTTTTGAAGTGCGGCGAAAGGTAGAAGGAAGTATAGATCGCCCTTGGCAAGTTCTTCTTCCGGCGGAAGCGGACGGGGGTCGCAGGCCCGGAGAGCGCGGGAGCTGCAAACAAAATGATGAGGATGGCGGAGCAAGAGGTCTTTAACTCTCACGGGTACCACAAATTCATAGGCAAACCCGTTCAATTGCACTACTCGGATGCTACGTCTTGTAGTCTCGTGATCAGGTGCCCTGCCACAGGAAACCAGCAGTCCCATGATTATACTTCTTCGAGATGATACCTCTTATTTCTTTAGTCCGAATCGGGCACTTGTTTTTACCAGATTTTTTTATTTACTACCGCACTGTCTTGTAACTATAGAATGGAATTCTATGTGTTGAAGTTGAGTTAACGAAATTGCACTCCTAACACCTGTTGCTCCAGAGAATTGGAGATAAGATGCAAGACCACCACCAGCAAGAATCAGAAAATTGTCAGCTGTTACCCTGGAAATTATGACCTGTTCACCATATATTTATAGATCTAAAACACTCCACAAGGTTCGTGATCGTAATGGATTAATGTGTATGATTAGGTCGATAAATCGGAAGAAACGAAGGATGAGTGCGATTCGTGCTTCGGAAATACAGGAGCCAGCGCTGAACCGATTCATCAGTTGTGGTTTGTATGGGTTTTTATAGTTTCGGAAGGGGAGTTGTGCAGCGTAGAGTCAACTGAGGGCGCCTGGTCCTCGTTTTGCGCGCCTATCATATAATTCTTGTAATGAGAACAGGAAAATTGCGATTGCCGCCGCCGCTGAAACGTTCAAAACAATGACTTTTGGAGGGGGGTGCTCTGCAAAATATCATGCATATCAAGGTAAATTCAAAACGATGACTTTTGGAGAGGGATTGTCTGCAAAATATCACGGTAAACCCTACGCGTGAATAACCCTACATGTGAAGAAGAACGATTGAATGGACTTGAAGTTGCAATACATCATTGACATTTTCAACCTTCGTTGAAGGGACACATTATTCAAAGGCCTTCGTGATTGTAGATTATGACAAAGTGCAAATGATAGAATATATATATATATATATATATATATAAACTTTTATATATGTTTTTTTTTTTCTAAATAAGGTTATTCTATTAAAAGCATATAATATAATATGGAGTTACAATCCAGAGAAGTATGTAATGGGGAGCTAGAAATGATCAGCTATCAACCTCGTCCCATAACGTAGCTAAGAGGGAAATATAGAGAAACAATAATTGAAACATAGGAACCATGAGAGACAGAGACAGGAATCTACGCATAATGGGTTGACTCCTCAGTTTGACATTACTAGCTGAGGATTGTTGTTGACCAGAGGAGACTCCTTATCTGAGTCGGAGGCAGACTGTTTCTGAGCATTTGAGGAAACATTGGTCCCCAGGGTCTGCAGTGGCCGTTTCCTTCATCTATATTATTACCTCCTCATCTGAACTGAAAAACTCAATGTCATCCATGAGAAACATATCACATAGTTTCTAGCTTTTAAAATTCAATTTGCAATTGCTTCTCTTCTTTTGACCCAGGAACATAGTACAGGAATTCCTGAAAATGCCCTGTTTAAAGAACTTTTATATATGTTTTTAATTATCATAGTGTTAAATATATTCATTTCGCTTGTGAGACACATTCTTAAAAGGCCTTTGTGGATTAAAACGAGTTAGTCCAAATGACAGTGCATAAAAAAATATAAATAAAATGAAATATATGGTAATCCGATTTCCATATAAAGTTTTTAAAAAACGGTTTATATATCTATAATTTTAGGCATGACAACAAAATTCCTAAATGTAGCAGTGAATCCAGTGTTGATAGGTGGGTCAAATATGAAGGTTGCTCAGGCAAAAAGTGCATTTGTGAAATTAGCGGATGCCTCTGGTTATTCCTTGGCGGTAAATTGGTCGGGGCGTCTCTGTACATGAGCACTTCATCATAAATACGCAGGGGAGTCTTTGTGCATGAGACCTTCGACTAATGTCTTTTGGATGCAGATACAGGCTTACACTGAGGATTTGAAGAGGGTAAGATTTCCCAGCTCTAAGGAGGCTGGATTAAATAAGGGTCCACGAACTACATAAAATATACTGCACTAGTATCTAGCCTTCAAGAACAAGGCCACCGGATGCGTCTAAAACGAACACGAAGAGATCCGACAACTACATCGGATTAGGGTATAACTTCCTCGGACAGGATCTATGGGAGTCTAAATCAGTGAAGAATCCCACATACAGAAAAAAGAGGCCGTCTAAATACAAAAAGGTGGATGCTTGTCTGTCCATTGATCGTTCTTTTGCGGAGGTTAGGGAATTAGAGATACCTATCCATGATGTTGATCCTGCATTTGAATCTCGAAACATTTCCATATCTGTCTTCTACAACGACACATCCTTTACAGAGAAAATGCTCAAATAGATAGTTTCTCCATGAAAATTATGTCTATGAATGTATGAGGCTGGGGTGGCCTCTAAAATATGCTCTACAGGATTGGTGGAGGTTCATAGGCCGAACATGGTTCTGTTGGAATATTGAGAATTCCAGAACAACAATGGAGAGAGTAATACTCTCCTCTACTAACACAGCGAAATTAAAAATTTCACTCACAGGAGACAGAGTTTCAACTCTGAAAAAGCAAACTTCTATTCCTTTAAAAAAAAAATGTTACAAAGCTTTCTCGCTGAGAGGGATTACAAAAATATGACTGCTACAAACGCAGTGCATAAAACAAACTTCATTGTCACAAACAAAACAACACTCTGTCTCTGTGTATTTCGCACTGCTGTGCGTTTCAAATATTTTTTTGAAACAACAGAAACAATTACCTCTTCAGCTTCTAGGGCCTTTACAACATATATATGCCGCGCATTTATTATAAAATAAAAAAAACTATATTAAACTTTTAAAACTAAAGTTTGAATTAAAAAAGAATAACATCGGGCCCACTACAGCATTACAAAAGTATTTGTAATAAGACTTCCTCGCGCATAATAAAACATTAACATAAAACCTTTGACAAACGCATGAGCCCGGATTGCATAACCATTTCGGGTGACAAAAGGCACCTGCTGACGTCACCTAATTTGTGACCCGAAATCTCTTTTAAATCTGTCTCAATCTTTTTCGGGTCAGGTTCTTTATCACAGTTCAATCGGGCCATTTAACAAAGGACTCCCGATCCGATGATCGCATCGGACCAACGCTTTCAAAACATAACACAAAACACAAACTTCAAACCTCCAATGAAATTGCAAGCTGTAACGTCGTGTGGTCTGTGGGACCCACGGACCTCGGCTTACGGTGGAGGGCGATTACAATATGAAACGATTGCGATTTAACTCATCGCATCGGCCCTCAAACATCAATAAGACACTTGAACTTTAAAACATTTCTGCTGTGATTTGCAATTGCGATTGTGATCGCATCGCATCGCGATTCTTCATGTCAACAAGACACTGCAAGTAAAAGATTTCGATTATTGCCTAAGTCATTAACTCCGTCGATTATATTGGTAAGGCTTTAAAGCCTGATTCAACCTGTAATCAAAGCTCTGCGCTGCTGGCGAGACTTTGAGTCTGAGCCATTAACTCTGCTCTTAAGAAATCAGCTACCGCCTTAGATAAATATCAAAGGGGTTGATTCTTATCTGCTCTGTACTTCACCTGTGCGGGCTTTCCAATCCTTTTGCAATTTCTTTAAGAAAGCGGCAACCGTCTTTGCTAAGGCTTCAATGTGCCGCAGTTCAATCACTCTGCAATTACTGCTGATTGACATCAGTGGTTGGAATTAATTTCCAACACTCCCCCTTAATTTCAACTGTTGGGTTTTTCTGCATACCCAGGCATTCCCTGAAATGATCAAAGATTTTTTGCGCAAGTGGCTTTGTGAGGATATCTGCAAATTGATCCTCTATTCTGCAATGTTGCAAAACTATCTCACCATTGTTAACCAATTCACGTATGAAGTAAAACTTGGTGTCAATGTGCTTTTTCCTTTTATGAAAAACTAAATTTTTAGACAATGCAATAGCTGAGCTATTGTCACAATAAACCACTGTCCCTTTTACCTATTCTTGGCATAAACTTCTCAACATTTTTCTCATCCAAACTGCTTGACACACTGCTGCTGTAGCTACCACATATTCAGCCTCTACTGTAGACAATGCTACAATGGGTTGTTTCTTAGAAACCCATGAAATGGCTCCTGAACCCATGTGAAAAACATAACCGGAAGTGCTCTTCCAATCATCTACACTTCCAGCCCAATCACTATCAGTGTATCCAACTAAATCTGAACATTCTGAAGCAGTATATAAAATACCAAACCTTTTAGTACCTTTAACATATCTCAGAATTCTCTTTGCTGCCTGCCAATGTGCATCCTTTGGCTTTTCCATGAATCTGGAAATCAAACTAACAGCATGCATTATGTCAGGCCTAGTTGCAGTCAAATACATGAGGCTGCCAACTATGCTCTTGTATAAGCTAGGATCAAAATCCTTGCTGCTATCCTCTCTGCTTAGTTTTAATCCCATCACTGTGGGAGTGATTGCTGCTTTGCTCTCCTGCATATTAAATCTTTCAAGAACTTCATTAACATACTTTGCCTGTGAGATAAAAATCCCATTTTCATCTTGCTCTACTTCTATTCCTAAGAAGTATTTCAACAAACCCATGTCAGTCATCTCAAATTCTTCTTTCATGATTGTTTTAAAATTTTCAATAAGGTAATCATCATTACCTGTGAAAAT
Source organism: Pinus albicaulis (assembly GCA_034641835.2). Classification (NCBI taxonomy): domain Eukaryota; kingdom Viridiplantae; phylum Streptophyta; class Pinopsida; order Pinales; family Pinaceae; genus Pinus; species Pinus albicaulis. The sequence goes on along the minus strand of CM076584.1, from coordinate 1,672,529,887 downwards.
AACATCATCAACATACAAAGCCACAATCAATATTTTACCATATTTTTCTTTGATGTAGAGGGTGGGTTCTCCCTCACACTTTTCAAAACCATTTTCTAGTAGATAGGAATCTATCCTACTGTACCACGCTCTTGGCGCTTGCTTCAGCCCATAAAGAGCTTTCTTCAACTTGCACACTTTGTGCTCTTGGCCTTTCTTTTCATAGCTGAGAGGTTGTTCAATGTAAACCTCTTCCATTAACACTCCATTTAGGAATGCTGACTTTACGTCCATTTGGTAAAATTTCCACTTGTTTTGTGCTGCTATGGACAACACTGCTCTCACGGTTTCCATTCTAGCAACCGGTGCGGAAGTTTCCTCATAATCTATCCCATGCTTCTGTTTATATCCTTTGACAACAAGCCTTGCCTTGTGTCTCTCTATTTTGCCTTCAGCATTACTCTTGGTCTTGTAGACCCATTTAACTCCAATGACATCTTTATCTTTTGGGAGTTCAACCAAATCCCAAGTCTTGTTTCTTTCTATGGCATTTATCTCCTCATCCATAGCTTCTATCCATTTCCTATCCTTAATAGCATCCTCAAAATGAATAGGGTCATCAACGTGACAATATAAAGCAAATAAAGAATTGATACCTTCATTTGCTGCCTCTTGTGCATAAATGTCATTCAAATTTCTGAACTTCTTACCTCTTTCATTAGGTGTACAAGTGCTTGAAGAAGCACTTGAATTTCCTCCTTGTGGTGTGCTTGGAGAAGTACTTTCATTTCTCTTCAAGGGTGTGCTTTGTTTCCCTTGTGTTGGTGCTGCTGTTTGGGGATATATTTCAGCCAACTCATCATTATTTTCATCATGAGATAAACAGTGTTTAACATTCACTGTTTTCTCTATGCTTCCATCCCAAGCTTCCTCTTCTATGAACTGAACATCTCTGCTCACAATAAAATTCTTGGTAGATGGGTTGTACAACCTATAAGCTTTGGATTCCTCACTGTATCCAATGAAAATACATTTCTCCCCCTTGTTGTCCAACTTCTTCCTTAGTTGATCCAGTATGTGTGCATAGGCCACACATCCAAAAACCTTCATGTGTGTGACACCTTGCTTTTTGCCACTCCATGCCTCTTTCGACACTTTGTTCATAACTGCTTTTGTAGGGCACCTATTCAAAATGTACGTTGCACAATGTACAGCTTCAGCCCAATAATCATTAGGCAAATGCTTTGCCATTAACATACTCCTTGCCATGTCCATTATGGTTCTATTCTTCCTTTCAGCTACTCCATTTTGCTGTGGAGTATATCTAGTTGTAAATTGCTTATGAATACCATTTTCTCTACAAAAACATAGAAAATATTTAGAGATATACTCACCTCCTCTATCATTCCTAAGGAATTTGATATGCAGCCCACTTTGGTTCTCAAAAAGTGCTTTGAAATTGCGAAATCTTTCAAACACTTCACTTTTGTTTTTCAAAAAGTAAACCCAAATTTTTCTTGTAAAATCATCTATGAATGTTAACAGGTAGTGGCTGCTAGCAAGTGATGGAGTTTGCATTGGTCCACATAAATCTGAGTGGACAATATCTAAGGGTGCTTTCGCCCTTATGCTTTTCCCGGAAGGAAAAATTTCTCTGTGTTGTTTCCCCAAGATACAACCTTCACAAAGGCTATTTGTCTTCTCTATCAATGGTAAACCTCTTACCATTCCTTTTCTATTCAATAAATTAAGACCTTCAAAATTGAGATGTCCAAATCTCAAGTGCCACAACCAATTATCATCTTTTGGTTCGCTTTGGAAAGCCTCTTGTACCACTGCTACTATCTTTTCTTCATTTTTCAGATCTGCTCTCATTCTGAGACGGAACATCCTGTTCCTTGTCATCTTCACTTCAGCAATACATTGTTTGCTGGGTGGTTTGTCCATGATGGTACAAAAATCATCCTCAAAGAAAACATTATACCCCTTGTGGACAATTTGTCCAATACTTAAGAGGTTACACTTCATTCCTGGAACATAATAAACATCTGCTGTGGATTTCTTTGCACCTTTCCTTGTTAAAACATTTACAATCCCTTTTCCCATAACAAAAACCTTGCTATCAGTTCGTAGTGTGACTTCTGACTTCACACTCTCATCTAACATAGAAAAAATTGCTATGTTTCCTGTCATATGGTTACTACAACCGGAGTCTAGAAACCATAAATCCTCATTCTTTTCTTCAGCTATATTACAAGCTAAAAACAAATTATTTTGGCTGATATTTTCTCTAGTGAAATTTGCACTAGTTCTACTTCCCATATCATGCTGCTTCTTTCTACATTCATTAGCATAATGTCCATATTTTTTACAATAGTGACATTGGACATTGGACTTATCATACCTTTGTCCTTGAGCATTCTACTGACCACTCTGCTGGCTGCTGCCTTGGCCTTGATGCTGATTTGGATTGCTGCCCCTTCCTTGAGCATTTTGCTGACTGTTTCTTCCACCTCTGTTTTGGCTTCTGCCTCTTCCTCTCTTGTTTCCTCTGCCTTGCCCTCTTCCTCTTCCGAAAGACATATGGGTATTAAAGGCATGTTCCAGAGATGAGTTTTCACTCCCACCCAATCTCTGCTCATGATTCATCAGTGATGCATGTAGTTCATCCACTGAAAAAATTGTGAGATCCTTAGTCTCCTCTATGGTGGTGACAATCACATCGAATATTGAGGGTAGACTCCTCAAGAGTTTTTCCACAATCCTCTTGTCCTCAAGAGTCCCTCCATGAGATCTTATTTGTGTGACCATTCCAATCACATGAGTGAAGAACGAGTCAATAGTATCTGACTCTTTCATACAAAGAGTCTCAAAGTCTCTCCTCAGCAAATGTAGTTTTTTTGTCTTCACTTTTTCCATACCTTTATAGGCTGTCTTGAGAGTTTCCCATGCTTCTTTGGATCTCTTGGTTACTGCTATCCTTGGAAACACACTCTCATGCATTGCTTGATACAATAAGAAGAGAACTTTGGAGTCTTTCTTCCTATTTCTCTTCAGTAACTCCCTTTCTGCCTGAGTTAAATCATCAAAATCTTCTTCATCTGCTGGCTCTTCAAAGCCATCCTCAAAAAATTCCCATAAGTCTTGGGAAGTAAATAAATCTCTCATAGTTATTGACCAGTAGTCATAATTTTTCCCATTAAATTGTGGGAGGTGGATATTTCCCATACCCATACCAGTGCTGGCTCTAGCCATTCTTGCACTCTTAACTATGATTCAAAAACACTTGAATGTGTATATTAAAATAACTGACTATTATGCAACAGTAACACAAAAAAATGTATAGAGAAATACCTTGAAGTCTTTTTGACTGAGTCTTCACACTGCTGGAGAAGCTGCTGCAACAAAGAACTCCTTCCTTTAGCTTCTTTGACCTTCAAAGAGCCTGGACTAGCTCTGATACCATGTTGGAATATTGAGAATTCCATAACAACAATGGAGAGAGTAATACTCTCCTCTACTAACACAGAGAAATTAAACATTTCACTCACAGGAGACAGAGTTTCAACTCTGAAAAAGAAAACTTCTATTCCTTTAAACAAAAATTGTTACAAAGCTTCCTCATTGAGAGGGATTACAAAAATATGACTGCTACAAACGCAGTGCATAAAACAAACTTCACTGTCACAAACAAAACAACACTCTGTCTCTGTGTATTTCGCACTGCTGTGCGTTTCAAAAAAAAAATTGAAACAATAAAAACAATTACCTCTTCAGCTTCTAGGGCCTTTACAACATATATATGCCGCGCATATATTATAAAATAAAACAAACTATATTAAAATTTTAAAACTAAAGTTTGAATTAAAAACGAATAACATCAGGCCCACTACAACATTACAAAAGTCTTTGTAATAAGACTCCGTCGCGCATAATAAAACATTAACACAAAACCTTTGACAAATGCATGAGCCTGGATTCCATAACCATTTCGGGTGACAAAAGGCGCCTGCTAACATCACCTAATCTGTGACCCGAAATCTCTTTTAAATCCGCCTCAATATTTTTCGGGTCTGATTCTTTATCACAGTTCAATCGGGCCATTTAACAAAGGACTCCCGATCCGATGATTGCATCGGACCAACGCTTTCGGAACATAACACAAAACACAAACTTCAAACCTCTAATGCGATTGCAAGTTGTAACGCCGCGTGGTCTGTGGGACCTGTGGACCTCGGCTTACGGTGGAGGGCGATTACAATATGAAATGATTGTGATTTAACTCATCGCATCGACCCTCCAAGATCAACAAGACACTTGAACTTTAAAACATTTCTGCTGTGATTTGCGATTGCGATTGTGATCGCATCGCATCGTGATTCTTCACGTCAACAAGACACTGCAAGTAAAAAATTGCGATTACCGCCTAAGTCATTAACTCTGCCGATTATATTGATAAGGCTTTAAAGCTTGATTCAACCTATAATCAAAGCTCTGTGCTGTTGGTGAGACTTTGAGTCTGAGCCATTAACTCTGCTCTTAAGAAATCGGCTACCGCCTTAGATAAATATCAAATGGGTTGATTCTTATCTGCTCTGTACTTCACCTATGTGGGCTTTCCAATCCTTTTGCAATTGCTTCAAGAAAGCGGCAACCGTCTTTGCTAAGGCTTCAATGTGTCGCAGTTCAATCACTCTGCAATTACTGTTGATTGACATCAGTAGTTGGAATTAATTTCCAACAAGTTCTCCTACAGGGGACAATGCTCCCAAAAGAGAATTCATGGGAAATTCTAATTAAAATTTGTCCTAAATGGTATGTTTGTGCCACCAGTGTGCATGTTATGTCAAGAAGGTTGGGGATATGTTGGAACCCCAACGTATTTGAGATGAGGGATTTTTCTATGTGTACAGGATTGTATTCTTGGGGCATATGATGGACAATGGACAGAGAATACGCATATAGAATATATACGCTCCTTATAACACACTCATAAAGTTTTGGGATGAAATCAATGGGATAAGAATCACAAGACTGAATTCGCTAATATTGGCTAGAGACTTAAATTTCACAATGGGTTTGGATGAAGTGCGGGGCAACAAGGTGCAGGGTGATGGTTTATTGACCTATTTCATAGAAATGCTGGAGGAATGGCCGTTTGTAGATATTATGTCAAACCCTCTAGGCCTTACTTGGAGGAACTAAAGAATAGACCATGAGGGGATTTCAAAGAGGCTTGACAAGTTCTTGATTAGTCTGAATCAATTCACAGGTTTGGGGTCTTGTATCATCAAGGAAAATTTTAGGGGCTAATATTTACAGGCGGGTTAATATTCTATAATTTTCCCAAAAAAAAATTCGTTAGTTTCCATTTTTTCTTAAAATGGTTCACCAAAAATTTATAGTATGAAATTAGTTTACCCTAAAAATCGCCAAAAATTTATATAGAGACTATATAAAATTATTATAAATTTGAGTATTTTTACAGGAATATCTCCAAACATTTTACAAATTGCATATTATGACCTAGGATTCACCAAGGTTTCTAAACTTTAAGATAAATTTCCATCCTTTAAATTTTCCGTGTGTATCATTCCAGTGGAAATCTCAAATAACATGCCCATTTTGCTATCGTGGGAAGGCATGGCTAAGAGGAGGACAACTCCATTCAAATTAAATCCGAGATGGATCAAGCTGGCAGAATTCCAGGCACTAATTGAAAGGGTATGGAAAAGGTAGCATGCACAAACCTCTAATAGTCGAATGGTTAAACTATATCGGAAACTTAAACTACTGAAGGTGGAGGTCAGTGAGTGGGAAAAGTTGCGGAAGGAGAACGAGATGAAGGAAATCAAAGAAATCAAATCATGTGTGAGATATTTAAATGACCTGGTTGATACATTATTTTTCTCCAAGGCATACAGGGATCGAAATATAGCACTGGAAGGCAGAAGGAATGAAACACTAAAACACATGGAGGAAGACATTAGGATTAAGAGTAGAGCTCTATGGGTGAAAGCAGGTGGCAGGACCTCTAGATTTTTCCATGCATAGTTCAATAGTAGGAAATCCAACAATTGTATTCGCTCTATCAAAGACGCAGATGGGATAATTCATTGCACTAAAGAAGGTATTGAGAAAGCAACATATGAACATTTTAAAGGGTAATACACTGCACAGGTAAATTCCCAGGACTCTCCAATGGAATACATTTCATTTTTGCATGTTATGTTTACACCCGAAGAAGATGATATTCTTGGAAATAATCCAAGCACTAGGAAAGAGTTCTTAATGGTCATGAAGGAATGTGCTAAGGAGAAGATTCTGGGGTCGGACGGATGGAGAGTAGAGATATTTCTTAGATGCATAGATTTGATGCTTATGGACCTCTGGGGGCAATGAAGGAATCTAGAATTAAAGGGTCATTTTCGGGTGCCATGAATGTGATGTTTATTGCACTAATTCCCAAGAAAGTGGCCCCTGAAACTTTTGGGGACTTTAGTTCGATCTCATTATGTAATGCGGTGTATAAGGTGATATCCAAATTGATAGCAAGTAGTATCAAAGGGGCATTGTCAAAACACATAACACAGGAACAATTTGGGTTTCTAGAAGGTAGGAGGATAGATGATGCCATAGGGATTTCCTAGGAAATTATCCACACCATCAAAACCAGGAAGCAGAAGGCTTGTTTACTCAAGGTTGACCTTATCAAGGAATATGACTGTCTTGATTGGGGATTCCTAAAGCTGGCTATATTTCAAATATGAATATCCAGCAAACATGTCAGATGGATAATGAATTGTCTTCTTACCTCCAATTTCACAATCATCATCAATGGTCTTACAACTAAATTTTTCCAGGTATGCAGAGGTGTAAGACAGGGATTCACCCTCTCACCTCTTTTATTCCTATTAGTGATGTACTGCCTTAGTAGAAAACTAAACGCAGCAAGAGAGGAGGGCTTGATCATTGGAGTTAGAATTGATAGAAAAATGTTTGTTTCACACCTTATGTTTGTGGTTGATTTGTTAATTGTGAAGAAACATTTACCGAAGAATATTAACTAATTACTAAGAGGAATAATTAAATATAACTAGCAAAAAATCATAAACACAAATGTTTAACCAGGAAAAACCCCAAACTCCAGGGAAAACCCATCCTATTAAAATTTCATTAGCCTTGGCCAAAACCCTGGCCAATCTAGCCAAGTGAGCCTTCACCGCTCACATCCAGGCCTATCTTACAATGAAGTCTTCTCAGCCTTTTATAAGCTCCATTACATGCAATACCATGAGTTGAAAACCATCGGTACATAATACCATGTGCCCCAAAACCATCACTGTTTAACTCGGTCAAACTTGACTATAATCGCAAGTCAATTTACCTAACATTCCCCCCTTAAACTTGAATTGGGGTTTCCTGACTAAATCCAGCCAAAACTGCTAAATGAGACAACCCCGCTCACTCTAGCTCCTCCCCCCTCAAATTTTTACCAAGGGTAATTGTTAACTTGACATCCCCCCTATCACCTAGGTCTAACCCAGACTTTACCAGTGATTACCCAGGGGTACACACATGCCATACCAGGTCTTACAACAGTATGCCCATTTACATGTAATAAAATTTGACTCCATTACAATAATTAATTTTTATTATTTTTTAAACCTTGTTACTCTCTTAATACAACCATCCTTTCATCTCTCATAGACCTCTCACGACCCATTTTCCATGTTGCTCATCTCTTACATTGAGCCTTCTACAACCAATTCTACCTTGATCATGACCCTAGTAGCCATCATCATCTCCATGATTGCACAATCTCCAAGCCAAATGACCACATGGAGGGCCATTTCCAACCCCAACACATCCCATCGATTTAGGAAACCTGACAGGAAATTCGATGCATTGCTTTGCCATTATTAATTCTTCAAATGTCAGATCCACTTCGCCATTTGGGTTCTTAAAAAGCTCCGTTGCACTTTTGCATATGGTATTGCCTCACATTCGAGATCAATCTTGGGTGCCTTCACATTCGAGATCAAACATCTTGTCCGCCTTGAACACGAATATATCGTTACAGCCTATTGGTGCAACCTCCTATGCCTCTCGCGCCCACTAGATCTTTTTCCATTTACACTGCAGACCTCATCAGCCGCTCCACGGCCTCCCCTTCCTTCTCAACAAGGTCTCCAAAGTTCCCTTTCTTGCGCTGGTATTTACATCATGAGATACCAATTTGCTGAGGTTGACAACCATACCCAACCGATCCGACATGGTGCCAATTTTCTTGAAGGTCGCGAGTGGTTAGGATTGGAGTCACGATTCTTCCAGTGCCCCAGAGATAATGAGAGAAATCCCCCCGATGCTTCGTTGGGCTTCGATATGACTGTAGAGAGGTCGCCATCGATGAGAAGAGAATTTTATGAATCACTGACATGGACGAGATCATTATCTCCTATATCGTTTGCGAACGTCCTCCACTCTGACATCTCCTCCAACACCAATCTACCTCACTTCTTCCTTCGCAATCAATGATGCAAGAAGGCACCCTGCAACGATAAAAACAAAAAATCGCAGAGACAACGAAATGTCGTAGGCCGTCTACTGATCCATGGCTTTCAGGGTGAGTTTTATTTATTAGATCACCATAAATACGGAAATACCAATCACCGTTCCCAATTTCGTAGCTTCTTCACTGCCATAGCAGATCTCCTCTTCCAACATCAATTCCTTTGATTACGTCGGCTTCTGACACCATTTTCTCCATGATGTAGGTACGACCATAGTGCTCGTATTTTGCGTCAACCTCAGGAGCCTAGATCTTATCTACGAGCAAAATTTGCATCAATCTCTCTCACACATCCACGACTTCACACCCCAGTTTTTTTTACAACGCTTGGATCTCTCTATCCACATAATCCTCAATCACTTCCATTTCTAGTTTTAGGTGAATTGGCCACTCAATACTAAGAAAGTTGATTTCTCTTGCACAACCCCTAGCCACTGAGATCTTCTTGAACCATCGGGCCATAAACCCTTGGCAACAGAAGCGTCCCTCTGAAGCCAAAATGGCTCTGATACCAAATGAAGAAACATCTACCGGAGAATGTTAACTAATTATTGAAAGGAATAATTAAATATAACTAGCGACAAATCATAAACACAAATTTTTAACTGGGAAAAACCCCAAAATTCGAGGAAAACCCATCCTATTGAAATTTCATTAGCCTTGGCCAATCTAGCCAAGTGAGCCTTCACCGCTCACATCCAGGACTATCTTACAATGAAGTATTCTCAGCCTTTTATAGGCTCCATTACATGCAATACCATGAGCTGAAAACCATGGGTGCACAATACCATGTGCCCCAAAACCATCACTGTTTAACTTGGTCAAACTTGACTATAATCGCAAGTCAATTTACCTAACAAATTAGAGGAAAGTATTCTATTAAGGAATGGGAATAAATTCAAAATATATTAGCATCACTCGGGAATGTGACGGGACTTTATAAGAATGACGAGAAGTCTCTGTTGATAGGGCTGGAAGGGGAGTTAGACAACAACAATGAGATCTTTGTGCTCTTAGGAGTGAAGCAAAGAGAAATAGATGACGGGAAGTTTATGTTGATAGGGTTGGAAAGGGAGTAAGACAACAACAAGGAGATATTTGTGCTCTTAGGAGTGAAGCAAAGAGCAATAGAGGACGAGGTTTCTTATTTGGGTTTTTGGTTGAAACCTGCAATTTATGGCATCGTATATTGGGAATGGCTTTTTTAGATTCCTATATTACTAATGTAGTCCCTTATTGTTGTTAGTGTAGCCCCCTTATTGTTATTGGTGTACCCCTTTAGCCCCCATATTGTTATTATTCTGCCCCATAGAAAGCCACTATTATTATTGTTGTGTGCTTACATTACTATTGCTAGGTCAGCTAGAATTATATTGTGACCCCATGGACTCCTATATATATAAACGAGGTTTTTTCATTTGTATCATCCAAGAATGGTTCATTTATGCAATGTAAAGGAGGTTCCCCCCTCGAAGTGGCTGATTTCTAAGGCATTGATCTCTCTTTTCTTCTATTTTTGGAGCTGGTTCCATAACATTTGGTATGAGATCTTTGGATTCTAGGGTTTCTCTGTTTCAAACAGGTCATCATGGAATTTTCGCTATAAATTTTTTTCTACGAAGGTTCATACACTAGAAAAAATCTCATTTATGAAGAAATCCTAAGGAATTTCGTGTAAAAATTCCAGATCTTGGTTCGTAATATTTTCGGAGATATGATATGTGGACAATAGGTTTTTTGTAGGCTCCTGAATTTTATCTCAAAGAGGTGACCTTGGGAAAATTTTCATAACTCTCTCTGAGCATTGGATTGGAATTCTATAAAAAGTGGTAAAGTACACAGGCTGTAGTTTTATTTATAACAATTTCAGAGCTGAAGGAGGAAACAATGACACATGGCATGCTATAAAAGTTCAATTTACTAAACCAGTCCATAATTAGGTCATTGTGGGAGATTGGGCATAACTTTTTCATGAAGAATTCAAATCAGGTTAGACCTATGGCATTGGAAAGAAGACTCAGAGGGATATTATAGGACCATATCTTAAATCTCGAGGATCCAAAATTACAGAGAAACATCAGTTTCAATATCGAGCTCCTCAAAAGCTGAAAAAGGTGTGTATTTTTTTTTCAAATTGCACAAGTCTTGTTTGAAAAAATAGTTTGAAGTGATTCCAAGGGCATGTTGAAGATAGATATGAGTATTGGGTTCTAAAATGCCCCCTAAAAATATTTCAACACCCATTAATCCCTCAAAAGACTATGACTGATGAAGAGGAAGAAGTGCAACATGATATATCAAAATTACAAGATCAAGTGAAACAACTTTCGCTCTCGCAAAGAGCAACAAAAAATGAAATGGAAGTTTTGAAGAAAGGCTTGGAAGCTAATATGGATGGTTTGAAGAAAGGCATGGAAGCTAAGATGGATGGTTTGAAGAACGGCATGGAAGACATGGAAGAAAAAATGGAAGACATGAAGAATTATCTAAAAGAAGACAAGGAAGGTTTGACAAAGTTGATACAAGAAATGATTCCTAATGGCAAAAAGATAGTAGAGGAAAATCATGACGATAAAAAAATAAATGTTAATAATGATTTCATAAACTCTAATGTTGGATTGAAAACCCACCATATTCAAAGATCGATATAAGGAATTCTGATGGCAAGGATCCCGTAACATGGATACTATAGGTGGAGCAATATTTTGATCTCAATAATGTGCAAAACACACAAAAGGTACACATTTCAACTTTATATTTAGAAAAAAATACATTTGTATGGTATCGATGCCTTTTCTCCCATAAAAAAATTGTCACTTGGTAAATTTTTATGGAGGAACTGATTGCACATTATGAGGATACAAAGAGCAACACCTTTAGCTAATCGATAAATCTCAAACAAAAGGGTTGAGTGGTGAATCACATTGAGGACTTCCAAAAATTTAATATAAGGGTAGCTGATATTCCAGAGGAACATAGGATTGATGTCTTCATAAGGACTTTAAAGGATAACATCCAACATGAGGTTCGCCTTTGGTAACCCGATTCATTAGAGAAGGCATTCAGTTTGGCAAGAAAAATTTAATGTAAAATTATGGAGACAAGGAAGCCTACCACTCACATCTATAAATATGGAAGTGTTGCTACTCCTAGACTTCCACAACCTACGGGGTTGACACCACAAAAATTGGAAGAAAAAAGAGCAAAAGGGATTTTCTACAGTTGTGATAGAAAATACACTAAAGTTCATAAGTGTGTTGAAAAGAAATTATTTTACATAGATTGTGAAGAGGAGGAAGAAAATGAAAAATAAACTTCAAAAGAAGAGGATATACACCAGGAAATAACCCTAGAGAAAGAAGAAATGAGTCTGACCATATCCTATAATGCATTGGCAGGAATTACCACTCCTCAAACTCTCAAGATAAAAGGACATATCAAGAAGAAAAAGGTAATAGTGTTGATTGATTCGGGTAGTACCCGTAATTTTATTCATTGTAAGGTAGCCAGGGAATTTAATTGCTTCCTATACCCAACACCAAAGTGTCAAGTGATGGTTGAAAATGGAGGAACTGTAAATTTCTCTGGAAAATGTCATAGTATCAAGCTAACAATGGGGGAATATGTATTAAATAGTCCAATGCTTTCCATTCCAATGGGAGGTGTTGATGTTGTACTAGGAGTACAATGGTTACAATATTTGGGGACGGTAGCTTTTAATTTTCAAGAATTTTTCTTGAAATTTTTTTCAGAAGGAAAGGAATGAATTACGGGGTATCGCAGGGAAGATGGGAAAGATAATAAGCTCTAATGTCATGACAAATATTCTGAAGAAAGAACGACGAGGCGTAATTGCACAATTATGCTCACTAGAAGTTCCAACATCAAAATGATATATTTTTCTAGATCTCAAAAAAGTCTTGGGCAATCATTCCAAGGTGTTTGAAACTCCCAAAGTACTCCCACCTATTCGTGATCATGATCATGCTATTCATTTGATTCCAGGAAGTGTTCCTCCAAACATCATGCATTACAGATATCTTATCTCCAAAATAGCGAAATTGAACGTATGATTGTATAAATGTTAGAGGCTAGTATAATTCAACCTAGTCAAAGTTATTTCTCTTCTCCAGTAGTATTGGTGCACAAGAGGGATGGATCATAGTGCATCTGTCTGGATTATAGGGAGCTCAATAATCTCACTATTAGAGATAAATTTCCCATTCCTGTGATATATGAATTATTGGATGAATCATGGAGAAATTTATTATACCAAGTTGGATCTTCATTCAGGATATCATCAAATTAGAATGAAGACTGAAGATATTCTAAAACATTATTTCAAACTCATGAGGGTAATTATGAATTTTTGGTCATGCCTTTTGGCCTTACTAATGCACCTTCTACATTTCAAGGTTTGATGAATTCCATTTTCAAACACTTCCTTGGAAAATTTGTGTTAGTATTTTTTGATGATATACTAATCTACAACAGGTCTTGGAAGGATCATGTTCAACATGTTAACAGGGTTCTCAAACTATTGGAGGAGAAACAATTATAAGAAAAAACCTCCAAATGTTTCTTTGGAGTACAAGAGGTGGAATATTTGGGTCATATTGTATCTCAGGAGGATGTTAAGGTAGACCCTAACAAAATTAAAGCCATTAAGGAAGGGAATTCCCCACAACCATAGAGAAATTGCAAGGATTTCTCCGGTTAACAGGGTATTATCGCAAGTTTGTTAAGAATTATGGGAGACTAGCAGCACCTCTAACAACATTATTGAGCAAAGATGAATTTTCATGGACTCTTGAAGAAACTAAGGCCTTTGAGAATCTTAAAGAGGCAATGTGGCTAGCACCAATGTTAGCTATGCCAGACTTCACAAAAAACTTTATTGTGGAATGTGATGCCTTAGGAAATGGAATTGGTGTTGTTTTAATGCAATAAGGAAGACCCATTACTTTTGAAAGCCATCCAACCAAATGAAATTATTTACATAAAGGTATTTATGAGAAGGAAATGTTGGCAATACTACATGCACTAAATAAATGTCGACCTTACCTAATGGGAAGACACTTCAAGGTAAAAACTGATCATAATAGTCATAAATACTTTCTAGAACAAAGAATATCTTCATAAGAGTAGTAAAATGGGTCACAAAGATGTTGGGTTATGACTTTGAAATCATCTACAAAAAAGGGAAGCTAAATGTTGTTGTAGATTCACTCTCAATAAAGGATGAAGAGGTGGAAGCATTGCTTTGTGCCATTTCTATTATCCAACCAGATTGGATAACCGAAGCAAGGGATGAATGTAAGAATGACGAAGAAGTGTGGAAACTCATTCAAAAGTTGCAGCAAGATCCTAGTACATCTGATACATTTAGTTGGAAAAATGATTCCTTATCGTACAAATATCGTTTATATATTTGTATGAATTCCCAACTAAAACAAAATATTATTTTGGAATTGCACACCTCTCCCTTAGGAGGACACTGAATATTTTTAGAAACTTAACATAGGGTGAAGAAAGATTTTTTGGGGGATGGAATTAAATGTGATATTCAAAATTTTGTGGTGGAATGTTTGTTTTTCCAGCAAACTAAAGTTGAGACAATTACGACCCCGGGTCTTCTAGAACCTTTATCCATTCCAAGTCAATGTTGGGAGGATGTTTCAATGGATTTTATCACAGGTTTACCTAAGTCCGAAGGATAGAGTGTCATCATGGTGGTAGTTGAGAGACTTACCAAGTATGCACACTTTTGTGCATTATCTCATCCATTTAAAGTAATTATCTTTGCTACTGCATATAGAAACAATTCAAAAGCTGCATGGAAACCCAAAGATTATTGTAAGCGATAGAGATCCCATTTTTACCAGAAATTTTTGGATGGAATTATTTTCTTGTTTAGGTACTCAACTAGCTCATAGCGCATCTTACCATCCTCAATCCGATGGGAAAACTAAGATAGTGAACAAATTTTTGGAAGGATATCTTCGTTGTTTTGTATCTGATAAACAAACATAATGGGTCAAGTGGTTACCTCTGGTTGAGTGGTGGTATAACACTTCCTTCCATACTGCAGCCAAAATGACCCCATTTATGGCACTTTATGGATATCATCCATTTTCCATCACATCATCTTTAAGAGAAAATTGTAAGGTTCAAGAAGTGGAAGATCATATCAAGCATCAATAACAAGTTCTCCAAATCTTAAAGGATAACCTAAATTTGGCACAAAATCGAATCAAATAACAGAAATATGAACATCGTAGCAAGATAAGTTTTGATGTAGGAGACTGGGTACTTTTACGGCTACAACCATACAAACAAATGTCCCTCAAGCAAGCTAAGAATGATAATAAATTATCGCCAAATTACTATGGTCCTTACAAGGTATTGAAAAATATTGGTACTATGGCATACAAATTGGAGCTTCTTGCTTCATCTTGAGTGCACCAATTTTTCCATGTTTCATGATTAAATAAGGTTATAGGTGACAAAATTCCAGTTCAAACAATATTTCCAAAACTTGATGAGGAAGGAAAAATCATATTGGAACTTGAAGCAGTCACAGAAACTATAACTTGAGAGCTACGAAATCGATCAATTTTAGAGTATCTCATCAAGTGGAAGAACTTACCCACTGAATATTGCACATGGGAGGATGAGAATTTTATACAGAAGCATCCAGAGCTACTCAAGCATTGAGGACAACACTTTTTTGAAGGAGAGGGGCATGTTATATCCCTATACTACTAGTGTAGTACCTTATTGTTGTTAGTGTATCCCCCTTATTTTTATTGTTGTACCCCTATATCCCCCATATTTTTATTATTGTGCCCCATAAGAAGGAACTATTATTATTGTTGTGCCCTTACATTATTATTGTTAGGTCGGCTAGTATTATATTGTGACCCCCTGGACTCCTATATATAGAAAGGAGGTTTTTCCATTTGTAGCATCCAATAATTTTTCATTTATGTAATGTAAAGGAGGTTTCTCCCTCTAAGTGAATTATTTCTAAGACGTTGATCTCTCTTTTATTCTATTTTTGGAGTTGGATTCATAAGAGGCTCATTGAAAGATTTTAGAAAAATATTACAAGATGGAAAATAGATATATGTTAGTGGGAGGAAGGATAGCTATGCTCAAATAAGTTCTTCAAAGTCTGGCAATCTACTAGATGAAACTGTTTATCCTTCCAAGGAAGATAATTAAAAAGATATATTCTATTATGGCACATTTCCTTTGTGTCGGTACACAAGATAATAAGTAATTTCACCTCATTAGATGGACAGACATTGCAAGACCAATAGATAATGGTGGATGGGGCATTAGAGATATAATGAATTTCAAAAACGATTTTTTAATCAAGGACAAGTGAAGAGTAGTATCGATTGATTGTCTATCGACACAACTAATAAAGAGGAAGTATATGTATGAAATGGATTTTCATTGTTGGATTGGAGATGGGGCAAGGGAAAAGACAGGGTGTTTGGTAATTTGGAGGAGCATGATGCATAATATTCATTGGATGGTAGGATTCTTAAGATGGGAGGAAAGAGATGGTACACGGATCAAAGTGGGATTAGACACCATATGTGGGATGGTGGGTAACCACACACTCTGATAATAGATTATCTCTTTCTTACACAGTAGGGGCATTACCTTCATCAAACAAATCCATCATTTTGATGAGACAAGCGTGGAAAAATAGAAGTGGATGGACACTGAATCATTGGGCATACCAGAGAGACACAAAGTGGAATGGGTAGGCTACATCAACCAGTTAAATTTGGTAGGAATAAGGATATAGGTACAGGGGAAAAAAAGACTCCATGAAGTGGGGAGGAAGCCTTAGAAAGGGGGATCCAATGGTCCAAGAAATATACCTCAGTCTCCCTAGCGAGGGGAAAAAATTTCAGTGTGATAAATTGTCAAGAAGACTTTGGAAAGGACAACTTCTTCTCAAAATAAAATTCTTTTGTTTGGTTAGCAGCTAATGAAAAAATCCTTACGTGGAGAAACCTGCAGTGAAGAGGGTATAATGGACCGGGCATGTGTCCTATTTGCATCAAAGATACATAAAACACTTGCCACTTGTTGCTGAAATGTACACATGCTAGAGAAGCTTGGGAAGGATGTCTAGATTCAATGAATATTGGAACATTCATAACTCAACATAATCTAGGAGCTTGCTTCCAGGTTTTGCATGACAAAATAAAAATATATAAAAACCTCCTCCTTATCATCTCATGGATAATCTGGAAAAGACACAAGTAGGATTTTCTTTGCTGAATTCTCGTAAGGTAAATTGATTAACGTAGGACAAGTCAACTTCTCATAATTGGCAAGAGATGATTGGTCCTCTAATACAAAGGAAAGGAAGGATAAAGAGGCATAAGGGGAGAGAAAATGGCAAGGAACGATGACTGTGGAAAAAAGAGCAGCTCTCTGCCTACAAGATGAAGTGTTTTTTTTTTAGAGGATCCCCACTCTCGAAAGCTTCACTGCCTCCTCCCCGTGAACTGACAGTGGACCCATTCATCTTTCGATGGGTCTTCTGTGGCATAAATTGAAGCAAAAAGGAAAAAAAGTCTGGAAAGTGTTAAAAAAAATTGTAGCAGAGAGATATAGGATTTGAATTTGATGACGAGTTCCAATGTGTCACAAAGAAGATGTAATAGATGATCATAGGAAGATAAAGCCCTTTCACAGCAAGCTATGTAAACTATAAAAATTTTGATACAAAGACATTGCTGTAAGGCAGAAATAAAAATTTTAAACTGTGATGAATGTACTATCATATCATTAATATATGAGTAGCGTTTTTTTCTTAAAAAATAAACCTTGAACAGGATCTGCAACTTTGACGTGCCTTATTTTCTGGGTTGGGGTAACAAATTTTTAATCTCAGTGATACAGGTTGACTTGTGAGCAGAATTAGAGGAAGATATACAAAGTATTTTTATCAATGCATCTGATGAATCAGGTTTGGTACGAGAAGGAGACGTAGTCCACATGTAGGTTATTTTTACGGTGTCATTAGTATAGATCGATCCCAAGAACAATATTATTGGTGCAGTGGACCTATGGTGCTTGTTACTTTGGGAATAGTGTATTTGAGATATTGAGGATTAATAATGAATGGTCGAGGGGAAGAAATTTGGCTCTGGATCAGTTAGAGTTTTTCTGATTTCTGCGATAAGAGGTCGATTTTATTTTTTAAGACAAAAAAAAAAAAGTTTTTTTTTCATTGATAAAAACAGAGTACATGGATATGTTTCATACATTTGATCTTAGATCATCTATTCATATAGTGTGGATTTTGCCTTATTATTTAACAAAAATTAGTTCATTACATGCCTCTGTTACAAAACCATTGTGATACAACATTTTACATATTGGATACTAGTTCTTGTTCAAAATCAACAAAATCATGGTTAAAAATACAACATTCATCAAGATATTAAAACTAGTTGATGTCAATGCAACTAGCATTCATGAGCCTGCATTGTATGTATGCTGCGAAGTGATACTTACCTGTACTGGAGTCGATTCCGCTTTTTGACAAGAGGTCAGCAACCTGGTTTTTCTCTCTATAGATATGACTATAAGAGATGTTATGGAAAGTGGCAGCCAATAGTCTGATGCTGCCCATTCAGTTGGACAAAATGTGAGGGAGAAAAAGAGTTTATTCTTTGACCTAGTCAATGATGCTCTTGGCATCCCAAAAGATTAGAATGTTGTTCAAAACAAGCTATTTATCAAAAGTGATGGCACCCCAAAGTGAAATGACCTTCGCTTTACTATTTGTCCCCCTGCCACTCTCCCACCATAAATGAAAATGTCACCCAGTTTCTAGAGTGATGAGCACTCCATAGCCACATCATCTTTGTTATCATGATCCATCAAAGGATCCTCTGGGGAAGAGTCCTTTAATATTTTTATGTGTAATATTTCTTATTTTGATAACAATATTCAGTGGACCAATCTTTATAAAATGGAATGTGGCCTTCCTTATCACCTCCCAAATCGTCGAGTATGTGTTATCAAATAACCATGCATTTTGACTACACCATATAGCCCAAATGATGTAGAGTGAAAGGGATTTGTAATCAGGCAGTTCCTTGGTGCAATAAATGAAACATTAATACAAAGTGTTGGTAGTGCCCCAATAGTAAATATTTAGTAATTCCGTCACCCCAACCCACACCTCCTTTAAAAATGAGCATCTGATGAGTAGATGATCAATCTCTTCCTCCTGTATTTGGCACATAGGGCTGTTTCTCGGTCCTTGGAAGCCCCTGCATTGTAGGTGATCCTAGCTGTGGATTATTTTGTGACATGCCAACGAGCCAAAACAAATCAATTTCTTTGGGATCTTCCATCCCCACACATTATTAAGCCTTGGATTGAAGCAAAAGTTACTTGTGGCCAAGGGAATATTGTTGTAAAGGTCTTTCACTCTAGGGGTACCTTTTTTCATGGGGCCTTCCCACACTAACCGATCCTCCCCCCTCACCAATGCAGATGCCTGTGTTATTATAATGGTAAGATAATTCTCCCATTCCACTTCCATATCATATGTTAATCTGATTTCAATGGAGCGCTTCCATGCAGGGTGGGTTGAAAGTTGGTGGTTTCCATTATTGATGTGGGCAAAGTTGAAGATCCCCTATTTGCAGAGGATGGTAATAAGGGTGACCAAGAGGGTGTGGATGTCAGTAAAGCCCTTGAAAGTGTCCAACCCAACCACCACGTTTCTGTCATGCCCAATGGAAAAACACATAAATCCCAACAACCAATGTTTGTTTTTTGACGTGCTTCTCCAAGTAAAAGAAGCTCCATTTGTCCGTTTTGCCCCCGTCTTGATCCCATTCCAGTGAGTTTTTCCCTGCATATACTTGTATCTAATGTTGTTTCTCCAGATACCATTAACATAAGAAGTTTGCTAGAGGCTTTTGATGATAAATGTGAAGTTGAAATTGTGAGTGCAAAGGATGCCCCATCCCCCCATGACAGTCGTTCTTGTAATGGCTTGCCAGCTAGAAAGGTGAATCCTACCCTTAAGTTCAGTGCCCGACTAGATGAATCTTGCCATGAGAATGTCAATCCTGTGATAGACCTCAATGGGAAGTAAAAACAAATTCATCCAGAAAACTGATATGTTTCGTAGAACAGAGGGGACCAGAGTCAATCGACCCCCAATAGTGAGCCACTTGTGAGCATAACCAGTAAGCTTGCTTTTAAATATGTCCAATAACAAATCCCAATCGAGAGTGTAGTAATTGTTTTCCTTAATTTTGAGCCCTAGATATATGAATCCAACATTTAGACCCGCCATTTGAAATCCCAAAAAGGTTACTAATCTCTCAACATTGATGATCCTCCAAATCATCCATAATTAAGATAGATTTCGTTTTACTAATGAAAAGGCCTGAAGCCTAAGACATGAGAATTAGGTGTATATGTCTTTAGTCTCTATTGTCATTCATTCTTAAATTTGGAAACTAGGGACAAACTCCACTTTGCACTGCTCATATGTTGGAGATGATATTTTTGTTGGATTCCTCTTTCGATGAGGTGCAAGATTGATCTAAATATAATCATTTTTGGATGAGTAGAAGTTGGATTTTCAATTTATTTCTCACATATGTGCAAATTTTCAAGGTCAGCAAGAATTGTAATGTAGGCTCACAAGCCCTAAAAGATGTGTCACCCACCCTCATTGATGGATATAAAAGGGAGAGACTCAAACTTCATTTGGATATCATCTCATCTCACATTCTCTCTCCTTCTCATTGGTTCGTACAACCTAAGGAAGGAATTCTCTCTCCACTACATGCATGAAAGGGAAGTTGTGTTTTCAGACTATTTAAGGGTTACTGTAGCAACGTTGACCAACGTTGACCTTGGGTCAACTCTCAAGTTTTGACTTCATTTTTTGGGACAGAATCTGAGTTTTGAAGGCCAAGTTTGGTGGCATGGAAACTGAGAAAATATGGGTTGTTTGACTGCAGCACTGACTTCCACATTGACTGCAGATTTGACTAGTGCATTGACCAAGTTTTACCAAGAAATTCAAAATTGTTTTGGGTAGAATTAGACTATTCTTTGAGGTCGATTTTGACTAGGCTTGACAAATCTCCATTGGGAGGAATATTGTTGGTTTGAACAACATTGAATTTGCTGGCTATGGAATCTTGTTGACTATTGTAAAGTGTACTTTCTCTTTCTGCTGAATTTGAAGAATAATAAGAAGATTTGATCAAAGGGTTTTCCCCACATTGTGTTTTTTCCTTGGCATTCGCAAAATTATTGTGTCCTCTTGTCTTGCCTTGTCTTCTGCTTATTTTTTTATGTTCTATCATGATTTACCATCAATGTTAATGTGATTTCTAATGAGGAAATTGAATTGGGCTAATAATAAATATTGAAGTAAATTTCTCTAAGCATAGAACATACCATCGTTAACTAAAATTTTCATGGTTTTAGAGCTAAGGCGAAGACAAAGCCCAAGCAAGAGTGAGAAGATAAATCACTAAAAGTTGATTAGATAAGGATAAGGGTCAATGGCTTTCTCATCATAGTTCAAATCTAATGACAAGCTCAATGATAATTCTGATTATGAGGCTTGGAAAATGTCCTTGGATTTGACATTGGAGGAACAAGATGTTGTGGATTATATGTAGGGAAAGATCACTGAGCCTCCTTCAAATACATCATTTTCCACTAAGACAAAGTACAAGAAAGGAGAGGTCAAGGTGAAGAAGATCATCAGGGATTCTATTCACAAGCACTTGGTTTCTTATATCTCTGAGTTGGGCACATCTAAGGAGATGTATGATAAGTTTGTTAGTATGTTTAGGGCTAGAAATTTTAATCAAATTCTCTTTTTGAAGAACAAGTTGAAGGAAATCAAGATAGATAAGGGAGTGTCCATATAATCCTACTTCATGAGGCTCACTGAAATCAATAATGATCTCTTATCAATTGGAGAGTTCATAGCTGACCGAGAGCTCACTTTCATTCCTCTTGGAGGACTTCCCTAGGAATGGTATGTATTCAATACCAATATTCTCAATAATAATATAATTCTTGATTTTTATGAATTTTTGAAAAGATGCACTCAAGAGGAGACAAGGATGGTGGAGAGAGGAAAACCCTCAAATGGAAATGGAAGTGAAACTACTGCCTTCAACGCTCATGCAAAGAAGAAAAATAATGTTGGTCTGAGAAATCAATTTCAAGGAAGAGTGGGTCCCAAAGGAAGGAAGGGTAGATGTTACAATTGTAACAATTTTGGTCACTATGCTAGAGAGTGTCCCATTAAAATGGAGTCTCCATGAGATGATGACTACAACAACCATAACAACTTTAGGGGGAATGTAAATCAAAGGAACAACAAGTTCAACACAAAAGGAAAGAGAAAGGCTCCCTCTGATTGATATGGAAATGGAAATGGTATACCTTTCAAGAGGTCAATGAACTCCAGGTATGATGAATCTATTGTTATTGATAAAAAGAAAAATGTATATATTCTTATATCTTCCCTCTCAACTGCATCTCCTCCTGACACACTAGATAACTGGTTGATTGATAGTGATGCCTCAAGGCACTTCACTGGATATAAAGAGGCCCTCTCTTATTTTATTGAATAGGTGACAAATTTGGAAATTATCCTTGGAGACAATGTTACCTATCTCGTGAAAGGAGCAGGGAATGTGACCCTTCATCTAAATCAAGGGAAATTCCTTCATTTGCAAGATGTATTGTATGTATTTGACTTGAAGAAGAATCTAGTGTCTATCTCGGCAATAGAAGAAAAATGATTCAAGGTGGCATTCATTGATGGAAAGGTACATCATTATTTTTATTTAATTATTTTTTTAATCAATTATTATTTATTTATCTGTATCTCTCTCCTTTTTTGTGAGTAAGAATTTGGGTATTGCACCCCTCCCCCGTTGTTTAATTTTTTTTTTCTATAATATTAGAAATTGTAAATTTTGTTGTATCTCTTCACTTTATTAATTAACTTATTTTAGTTTATTTTATTTTATTCATTTTTATTGTTTATTCTTTTTAATTTTTACCTCTATATTATTATCATTTTTTTATTTTTTAAACTTTGGCCTTGTTTTTATTTCGTTCTATGTTTCTTTCTACTTCTCCCTTCCTATGTAGTAGTACTTTACCTTCGTAAATTTAATTTTCTTTTTCTTTTTTATAGTAATAATTTTACTCCATTTTATTTTGATTCCTTTATTCTTTCTTATTTTTAGGGTTATTTTATGTTATTAATTTTGACTTTAATATTTCAATCTAAATTTCTTTTTAATTAAATATTTTATTTGTTAAATTAATATTATGATAAAAAACTAATAAGTTATTTAATTAAGTGGTTTTCCAGGTGAGATACATGGAGAGTTCCCAAGCACTCCACACAATGCACTGAATATTCAGTCAGAAGAACCTCATACATATAGTCTTGCACACTAACATGGTGGTTTGAACCACTCCCTAGATAGTAGGATCTCACACCTAATCTTACGCTGTCAATCATATCTTTATCATAGATAACAACTAAGTCTAGCTTTATCCATTAATTCTAACACTCCCCCTTAATGGAGAAAGGGTATTGAAGGAATAACATATGCTTGTTGGTCTAGTCTCAGCTAGGCTTACAATAATACATAAAAAAACTTGGTAACGAAGGTCCATGTTGTCTTCAACAGTCATTGATGCAACTTCTATGTTGACTTCATAAAGACATGGTGTTTCAAGCCATGCTTCAAGAAACTTTAATTCATCTTCAATTTTTGTTGCTTCTTCCTTGTTGTTGTTGCTAACATCTGCACATTGAGAAAAATTCATGAGATCATCATAATTTTAATTCTTTCCATCTTTGTCTTCTTCTACCAAATCTTTGCAATCAGCTTCATGTGGTTCATCGAATTGATCTTCAACAATATGTTCTTCTTTACTTCCTTCCTGAAGAACGACTAGTGAGTCTTTTATCTGACGCTGTAGTAGAGCATATTGTATCTCTTGATAATCATGGTCATTAATAAAACCACCAAGCCACATGAAAAGAATATCATCAGTGTAAAATATGTCTAAAAGTGCAGCCATATTGGAAAATTGCAGCTTATCTCGCTTCCAGATTTCTTTCTAACTCCACCCATTCCTCTCAAGAGCTCCAACAACCCCATTACCACGCAGGTGGGAAACTTCTCCTTTTGGCATCTCTTCAACCGTAGAACCTTGTGGTGAAGACTTTGGCTTTTATGCCATACAACCAAATCTGAAGCAATTCATTAATGCAATCTGAATATGAGGCACTCGCACCAAGCTTCAGGATCGAGGTTTCAAATCGCCTCTCGATCTGCATGCTCTCCAGACACTGTGACATTAATGGATACTAAATGTGGCCATGAATGGAGACACTCTTACTTTGAAATTCATAGGAGACACTCATTCTTCAAAGGATCCACTGCCATTCTTCAAAGGTTTTGTAGGTAAAGAAACACAACATGAGATTTATACGAAGCACCTCTAAAGATCCAAGGCAACAATTACGGCCCAACCAAACGACGCCATTGCTTCACACCATAGGGCTTAACACAGGCTTTCGAAACTTAAAATCATTCCCTAATGCTTCACACGGCTTGTAGCAGGTCACACAACCCTTATTTGTCTCTACACACAGTCGGTCACTCCATATACTGCTCCAGGAGGTAGCTCGCAAGTCAATCACTAGAGCAAAAAATTTGTGGCATCCCACTACGGTTTGCTGGACTGCATGAAGTCCACAATCCCCATAAGTGTTCTCCACGCTACCACTGTGAGGTGTGCTCCACGCTACAAACAATCCATGCAGCAACAAACTTCGTTGTGGCTATTCACTGGTATGCCGACTCTTGGCTTTATCGCACAAGTATTTGCGCTAAGTTTCCAAGGAAGTACGACACCTCAGGCATACATAGGACTGGCCCTCGCCTAATACCATATTTGAACAGTCTCAACATTACTAAAATATAGCGTTGTACTCCAAACACAGGTCTTGTGGACTCTTATCCACAATAGAATAAAAAATTACAAAAAAACGCTTCCTTCAACGCAGTGGTATCTCGATTGCATTCAGGCCTCTAATCCTAATCACAATTCCTTTGCAATTGCAACTCTCAGCAATGCTTTTCTCAACAATGATTAAAAAAAAAATCACCCTGCTTCCACGTGAAGCTCTAATACCATGATAGAAACTAATATTATATTTAATTAAGTGGCTCTCCAGGTGAGATACTTGGAGAGTTCCCAAGCACTCCACACAATGCACTGACTATTCAGTTAGAAGAACCTCGTACATATAGTCTTGCACACTAACAGGTTGGTTTGAGCCACTCCCTAGATAGTAGGATCTCACGCCTAATCTTAGAGTCTCAATCCTATCCTTATCACAACAAACAACTAAGTTTAGTTTTCTACATTAATTCTAACATATTACTATTATTATATTATTTTTTGACTTTTTTTTTGTTTCTTTTATTAATTTTTTAATTTCCATTTCATTTTTCATTTAGTTGACTTAATATGTTGAGATTTTTAAGTATTTTTTAAATTTTTTTTTTTTATTCTAATGTTTTTTTGGTCATATTATAGATACATAAAGAAACAATTTAATAAAATATTGTTGGCCGTTTCAACTTTTAATAAAATATTTTGCCTTTTGGGACTGGTAGTTGCATCTCTACTATATATTAATTTTCTAATTCACCTATCTATCTATATCCTCGTGATGATAACTAGCTGACTTAAAAATCTCTATGTGATTTAGTCCACAAAATTATTACTATTAATCATGAATCTCTATGTCATTTATTTTATTATATTAAATACATTAATAACAATATTCCAATGAAATAAAATATTAGTAGTTAAATTTCTATTTTATGACCTTTTAGGTTTTTAGTTTTTGTGTTTTGCAATTACTATTCACAACATTGCTTTTATTCTCTATCTTTCTTCTTCATTTTTTTATATTTATTTCCTCTTCTGTTTCTCTCAATCATTTTATTGTGATGATCGAATGCGAGTAGTTTTTAGTGCGACTTTTTGAAGGCTTTTACGGTGACTTTTTACGGTGTAATTTCTTTAGATTCTGGCAAGAATTTATTGAAAAGAGAAGTTTTATTGCTAACTTTGCACAATCGAAGTGCTCTAGAGGTTTTTGAGAGTGCTGAATCCATATATAGAATCAAAAAACCAGTTAGAATAACAAAAACCAAGATTTTACCTCAAAATTTTTCACCGGATTCCAGCACCTGAAACTTCAAAAAGTCGCACTAAAAGTTAGAGACTTTAAAAGACTTTAAAAGTCGAAATAGAATGTGTTAGAAACTTTAAAAGTTCATTAAAAAAAAAATTGTGAATAAATTTTTGAATTCTTCAAATAATAATAATAATAATAAATTGAAAGTATTGGGTTCAAATTGTGTGCAATCCCCTAAGAGAAAGCCTAGGCCTAGAGAGATTTACTTATAATTACCTTCCAATTGCTAAATATTCTCGATTATCAATAATAATAATAATAATAATATAATTTTAATAATTTTAATTTTAATTAATAAATTATATTTTTTATTTTTATTTTTAAATTTAAAATAAATATTTTTGTACTTATACGATTTAACTATCTTTTACAACAAAATTATAATTAAATTTTCATCTAATACTTATAATTCATACAATTATAAGTATTGAATTTATACACCGACCAAAAGAAAATGGTTGTGACACGCAATCCTAATATCATTTTAGAATTCCCATTACAATTGAATTTTGGCATGTAATCATCTAGTCTCCTTGAGGGATTTCCATTACGATTCAGCCATAAGGATTTCCCAAAAACAATGCAATTTGGATAAAAATTAACTTACGCAGGGATCTATGTTGACGGGATGTCCTCGAAACGAGGAGACCAACAGAAAGGACAACTGACGATTTAGTGAAGGAATTAAAATTAAAAATTCACACTCTTCAACCAATTTTTTTTAATTTTAAAGTTTGACGCCTTTAACTCAAAATTTATAAAATTTCAATCAAATTTTGACAAAAATCGTACCAGAATTTTAACAAAAATCCAAATTCAAAGGAATTGTGATGAAAAGAATTTGAATCAGCTCATATTCACATAAGAGTAACAGAAAGCTCAGTAAGCGAAGCAGCTCTCATCAATTGTATACAGGGCCGGTCTCCACGACCTGCTTTTAGACAGAACATAATGCCTGTAAACCATTTGTAGCTGAGGAGTATCACAAATTCCCGTTAATTTCCGTTTGAGCTCACCGGAGTCGCCGGATTGCTGGGTTTTCGACAGCTGACTCTCCGTACAATCTCTCGAATTACTCATCTCATTATTTTCATCGTTTTCACTTTTCAACGGATATACATACTGGCCATTCCCAGCTTCCAATTTCTTTGAAAGGGAGACCAGGTGTGAAGCCAGAGATACCAAATCTTGGTTTTGAAGTGCGGCGAAAGGTAGAAGGAAGTAAAGATCGCCCTTGGCAAGTTCTTCTTCTGGTGGAAGCGGACGAGGGTCGCAGGCCCGGAGAGCGCGGGAGCTGCAAATAAAATGATGAGGATGGCGGAGCAGGAGGTCTTTAACTCTCACGGGTACCACAAATTCATAGGCAAACCCGTTCAATTGCACTACTCGGATGCTGCGTCTTGCAGTCTCGTGATCAGGTGCCCTGCCACAGGAAACAAGCAGTCCCATGATTATATTTCTTCGAGATGATACCTCTTATTTTGTTAGTCCGAATCGGGCACTTTTCTTTCCCAAATTCTTTGATTTACTATCTATAGAATGGAATTGTATTTGAGTTGAAGCTGAGTTAACGAATCTGCAATCCTAACACCTGTTGCTCCAGAGAATTCGAGATCAAATGCAAGAGCACCACCAGCAAGACTCAGAAAATTATCACCTGTTTACCCTCAAGTCTGGACCATTTATTTACAGATCTAAACACTACACAAGGTTTGTGGTTGTAATGGATTAATGCATATGATGAGGTCAATAAATTGGAAGAAACGAAGGATGAGTGCGACTCGTGCTTCGGAGATACAGGAGCCAGCGTTGAACCGATTCATTAGTTGTTGTTTGTATGGGTTTTTATAGTTTCGGGAGGAGAATAATGCAGCGTAGAGTCAACTTAGGCGCCTGGTACGCGTTTTGCGCGCCTATCCGATGAGAACAGGCGAATTCCGATTGCTGCCACCGCTGAAAAGTTGAAAACGATGACTTTTGGAGAGGGATGGCCTGCAAAATATCACGGCAAAACCTACGTGTGAATAAGAACGATTGAATGGACTTGAAGTTGCAATACATCATTGACATTTTCAACCTTCGCTTGAGGGACACAGAATTCAAAGGCCTTCGTGATTGTCGATTAGGACTCAGTCCAAATGACAGAATGAATGAGTGAATATATATATATATATATATATATATATATATATATATATATATAAACTTTTATATATATTTTAATTATCGTAGTGTTAAATATATTCTTAAAAGGCCTTTGTGGATTAAAACGACTCAGTCCAAATGACAGTGCGGAAATATATATATATATATATATATATATATATATATATATATATATATATATGTGGTATTCCGATATTTATATAAAGTTTTAAAAATTGATATATATATATATATATATATATATATATATATATATATATATATATATAAAATTAATTAATTAATTTTAGACATGACAGTAGAATTCCTAAATGCGGAAATTGTTGGGGTAGGGTAAATGTTTTTGGGAGACCAATAATGCCCTCGGGCGGCTAAAGCAACCATTCCAAGTAGAAGATTAGCGTAGTGGACAACGCATGGATGCAGCTTCAGCGAATGGACGAATCTACTGACATGGAGGAAGACATTAGGATTAAGAGCAGAGCTCTGAGCTCTATGGGTGAAAGTAGGTGACAAAAACTCTAGATTTTTCCATGCATAGTTCAATAGTAGGAAATCTCACAATTGTATTCGCTTTATCAAAGACAAGGGGGGAGAATTCATTGTATCCAAGAAGGTATTGAGAAAGCGACATACAAACATTTTAAAGCGTAATACGCTGTACAGATAAATTCTCAGGACTCTCCTATGGAATACATTTCATAGCTGCCCGTTATGTTTACACCCAAAGATGATGATATTCTTGGAAATCCGATCACTAGGAAAGAGCTCTTAAAAGTCACAAAGGAATGTGCTAAGGAGAAGAGTCAGGGCCAGACAAATGGGGAGTGGAAATATTTTTTAGATACAAATATTTGATGCTTTTGGACCTCTTGGGGGCAACGGAGGAATCTAGAATTAAAAGATAGTTTTCAGGTGCCATGAATGCCACATTTATTGCACTAATTCTCAAAAAAGTGTCAAAGTCCAACAATAAATTGCAGCACACACACTAGTGTGGGACCAACAATAAATTGCAGCACACACACTAGTGTGGGACCAACAGGTCCTAGCGATACATTAGTGTGAAGGCCAATTTTATTAATTAAATTGGTGCAGTGTCTAATTTAATTTTCCCTTAATTAAATTGGACAATAAAATGTAATCTTTTCTCATGATCACTTGTAATAGTTAACTGAGTGTGATAAACTCAGTTAGCTCATGTATTTCGAGTTGAAGGTGGTTGGCTAGACATGCAGAGTAATTCTATTAGTTATGGAGTTCGAATTGCAGTTGGTGCATTAGTTTAATGCATGAGTAATCAGTTAACTCAGTTAGGTGAGTTAGAGTTAGTTGAACTAGTTGTAACTGTTTGTTGCACCAGTGAGAGATCAAGTGAATTAAATATTATTTAATTCACAATCAGTGATCTGCAATGCAACTGATGATTTACTAGTAATAGTTGCATGCATGTCACTTTCAGCGGACACCCAGTTGAGACAAAGGTTAAAGGGATGTTAACTATTAGTTGTGTGATTAGTAGGTTTCTCGCATGCAACTAGACATCCATTGGATTTCCCATGATCCTTGCGCACTTTTGGAAGGCTGAAATTCCAAAAGAATAGGGATTGCATTCGACATGAATTGCACAAACAAGGCAGGCTATTTAGAGGCTGAGAATTGGCTAAGCATTGGTCAATTTTGTCTGAGACAATGTGAAACAGTTGTGAGAGTGCAAGAGACTCTTGTGAGAAGAGTGCATTGTAATTGTTTCATAATACCATGGTGAATATACAATAGAAGATAGATGGGTTTTGAGCAGCAAGCTTTCCCCTGGAAATTATCTCTGTTGTGGTTTGATTTGATTCTTTCTTTGCTTATTGTGATTGGTGATTGTGTTTAATTTCCGCAATTGATATGTAGTAGCATTCAGTGTCTAGCTTTAGTACATTGCTTGATCGGATTGAATCCATTGATATGCATATAGTTGTATAATTTCTACATGGTATCAGAGCACAAGAAATCAATAGAGTGGAGGAGAAGTTGAGTTTGTGACTGAATAGAATTCAAATTTTCAAAAGTATTCTTGGTGCGACAAGCGAATCAGGATCGAAATGGCTTTCAATGGCTTCAGATTGGAGTATGGACTCAAGGTTAGCTCTAACTATATTGCGTGGAAAGACAGGATGGAGGCAGTACTGGAGGACAATGGGTTGGAAGAATTCATTGATAACGATGTTCCCAAACCTCCTGTAGGAGATGCTGCAAATCTTGATGCTTGGAAAAAGAAGGTTGCAAAGGCGAGGAGGATGTTATTGGAGAGAGTACGAGACCACATTGTCTCAAGTCTCCATGGAAAAGCGACACCATATGAAATGTGGAAAGCTGACATATATGTTTCAGAGCAGCAATGATCATAGAAAATTGGCACTGAAGGACAAGCTTAGGAAAATCAAAATGGAGAAATGCAACACCATTCCAAAATATTAAAAAAAGTTTGTCCAATTTCGGGATGAGCTTGGGAGCGTCGGAATTACTATCGCAGATGATGACTTGGTGAGCCTAGCTCTTCTAGGACTTCCCAAGAGTTGGCATAGTTATCATGACTCTGTCAATAGGGAAAAGATGCTAGATTGGGAATGACTTTGGTCAGATTTGGTGCAAGAAGAATTCAGGCGAAATACCAAGGATGGATCTTCATCTCAGAATGATGATGAAGAATATTGCGCTTTGGCTACCAAGGCGAAGAAGGGGAAAAGAAATAAATTTCATTCCAAATCTGAGTCCGAAAAATATGGCAAGAAGCGCGACATGTCCAGAGTGAAGTTTTTTCACTGTCACAAGCATGGACATTATGCCACTAATTGTCCAGAAAAGAAGAAGAAAAAGAAGGCTTCAGGATCTCTAGCTGGTGAGGCTTTGGCCTCGCAATTTGAGCTTGACTTCTCACTCATTGCATGCATGGTGTCAAGTGCAATGGTATCGGTGTGGTACTTGGATAGTGGTGCATCCTTTCACATGACAGGAGACAAAGAAATTTTCAGTAACTTGGAGGAGAAGGACCTCCAGATGCATATCGAAATGGGTGATGACAGGTGGTACAGTGCTACCATGATTGGTACAGTTACCTTCCAGTTACAGTCAGGTAAACCTTTTCTATTAAAAGATGTAATGCATGTAACAGGCTTGAAGAAAAATGTAGTTTCAGTCATAATGTTATAGGATAGAGGCCATGATGTTGTTTTTAGTGAAGAAAAATATTTCCTGCGACACAAAGCAACAAGACAAGCCAAGAATATTGGGATTCATGTGAAGAATCTCTATTAGCTTTATGTAAATGGCTGCGTAGCATTGATGTATAAGGTGGAAAAAGTGGTGAGCCGGGATGAGGGTGATTTATGGCACAAGAGATTGGGCCATCTATGCCACGGAGCCTTGAAGGTCATGCAACAGATTTCTATGGGTCTTCCCACGGGTACTCTTGCATAGTTAGAAAAATTCAAGAGATGTACTATGGGGAAGTATGAAAAGGCCATTTTTCACGAGAAGGAGAACCGAGCTTTGGAAATCCTTGAGAGAGTTCATTCAGATGTGTGTGGACCATTATCTACTGCTTCGACAACAAATCATAAGTACTATGTGATCTTTGTTGATGATTTTTCTAAAAAGTGTTGGATCTACTTCATGCAGAAGAAAGATCAGACGTTCTCAAAATTTCTTGAGTTCAAATAACTGGTGGAGAAAGACACGAGGAAGCATGTGAAGGCTCTTAGGGGTGACAATGGTGGTGAGTTCATCTCCAATGAATTCAAGAAATTCTGTAGCAAAGAAGGAATTCAGAGAGAGTTGATTTCCTCATAACCCACAGCAGAATAGGGTCGTAGAAATAAAGAATAGAACAATTGTGGGTGCAGCACGAGCGACGTTACATGATCAGGGCTTACCATTGCATATGTGGGCGGAGGCATGAAACAGAGCGATATTTGTGAAAAACCGTTGTCCTCATCAGATACCTGGCATGAGCACACCAGAGGAGGATTTTACTGATAATAAACCTGATGTTTCACATTTTAATATTTTTGGCTCATCTTTTTATGTGCATGTGACCAAAGACACCAAGAAGATGCTCGAACCAACAACTAAGATTGGGATATTTGTGGGGTATACTGATACTCCCCACAAATATCAGGTGTATTTTCCAAACACCAGGATGACTGTTGTGAGACGGGATATAAAATTTGATGAGGAGAAAGCCATGTGATTCTCCCTTGAGAGGGAGTTGGATTTGCATGCAGAGGAGGAACTCTTGGTTCCAAAGGATGAACCTCAACATGTGCAGCAGCCACATGTGGAAGATTATGGAGTGGAAAAAAACACTCATGCACAGCCATCCACCATAAATGGTAGAAGGTGCACCATGGAAGCTGATAGATTGAGACTTGATGTGATAGAGAATGTAGGAGCACCTATTTCACTGCGCGGAAAGAGATAGTCTCCAGACAGGTTTACTGGATACATGGCTCTTATGAGAAAGTGTATTGTGACAAAACCATATTCCTTTGAGAAAACAGTGTAGTAACTAATTTGGGTTGATGGTATGGTAGGGGAGTATGACTCCATAGTCAAGAAAAGTGCATGGGAGGTTGTCCCAAGACCGATCGGAAAATCAATGGTTGGATATAGATGGATCTATAAGGTGAATCAAGCAGCGGATGGGAGTGTGGAGAAGTACAAGGCTAGATTTTTGGCCCGAGGATTCTCACAAGTTGAGGGGATTGACTATGAGGATACTTTCGCACTGGTCGCGAGGTACTCTTCCATTATATCTATCGTCACACTCTCAACGTAGATGGGGTGGCGCATTCATCAGATGAATGTGAAAACTATGTTTCTCAGTGGAGTTATTGAGGAAGAAGTGTACATAGAGAATCCTGAAGGTTTCGATATATTTGACAATGAGTCGCATGTGTGTCGACTCAAGAGAGAATTGTATGTGCTAAAGAAAGCACCTCATGCTTGGTTTACTTGGATTGACAACTATTTCACCTGGTTGGGCTTCATCAAAATTGAAGCAGATGCAAACCTTGACCAGATTGTGGTTGATGGTACGCTCTTGATTATCGTACTTTATGTTGATGATCTAATTTTGATAGGTGATGAGTAGCTGATAACCTCTTGCAAGGAGGATCTTGCAAGGGAGTTCGAAATGAGGGACATGGGACTCCTTCACTATTTCCTTGGTTTGGAAATATGGCAGCGGGATGGTGAAATTTTTGTTTCTCAAGGAAAGTATGCCAAAGAGATTCTGGTAAGCTTCACATGGAGAGATGTAAACCCATGGATACTCCTCTTTCAAGAAATTGGAGGAAAGAGGATGCTAGTTCAGGAGAAGTAGTGGATGCTATTGTCTATGGTCAGCTAGTGGGTTCACTAATGTACTTGGTGAACACCAGACTAGACATTTTCTACAAAGTTAAACAACTGAGTCAAGCTATGGTTAAGCCGACCAAGATATTTTGGAAGGCGGGGAAGCATGTCTTGAGATATCTCAGGGGAACTACAGAGTATCGATTATGGTACATACAGATAGAGGGAGTGAAGCTTCGTGAAGCTTCAAGGCTTCACGGATGCAGATTGGGAAGGAAATCCATCAGACAGAAAGAGCACGTTAGGAGGGATCTTCACCATAATATCGACAAGAGTTTCTTGGTACATCAGGAAGTAGTGATATGTCACACTCAGTTCAGCCGAGGCAGAGTACATGGAAGCAAGTCAAGATGCATGTGAGGCCATATGGATGAGAAAGATCCTGGTTGGTTTGTTTGGTTCTCAGATGGATCTGACAGTGATACATTGTGATAACAAGAGTTGCATTAAACTCTTGGTTAATATGGTATTCCATGATAGGTCCAAGCACATAGAAATATGGTACCACCATCTCAGATATTGTGTTTAGAGGCATATTATGTTACTTTAGTACATTCCCACAGAATATCATGATGTATATATTCTGACGAAGGCACTCGCTAGGAGAAAATTCGAATACCATAGAGGCAGGATCAGGGTGGCAGATAATCTCTTTCTTGCTGGGAGGGAGTGTTCAAGTCCAACAAGAAATTGCAGCACACACACTAGTGTGGGAGAAATAGTTCTTAGTGATACATTAGTGTGAAGACCATTTTAATTAATTAAATTGGTGCATTGTCTAATTTCATTTTCCCTTAATTATATTGGACAATAAAATGTAATATTATCTCATGATCACTTGAAATAGTTAACTGAGTGTGATAAACTTAGTTAGCTCATGTATTTCGAGTTGAGGGTGGTTGGTGAGGCATGCAGAGTAATTCTATTAGTTATGGAGTTCGAATTGCAGTTGGTGCATTAGTTTAATGCATGAGTAATCAATTAACTCAGCTAGGTGAGTTAGAGTTAGTTGAATTAGTTGTAACTGTTTGTTGCACTAGTGAGAGATCAAGTGAATTAAATATTATTTAATTCACAATCAATAATATTCCATGCAACTGATGATTTACTATTAGTAGATTCATGCATGTTAGTTCCAGTGGATACCCAGTTGAGACAAAGGTTAAAAGGATGCTAACTATAAGTTGTGTGATTAGTAGGTTTCCCGCATGCAACCAGACATCCATTGGATTGCCCATGATCCTTAATCAGTTTTTGAAGGATGAAATTCCAAAAGAATAGGGATTGCATTCCACATGAATTGCGCAAGCAAGGAAGGTTGTTTAGAGGCTGAAAATTGGCTAAGTGTTGGTTGATTTTTTTTGGGAAAGTGTGAGACAGTTATGAGAGTGCAGGAGACTCTTGTGAGAAGAGTGAAATTTTTTCATGATTCCATGGTGAATGTACAATAGAATATAGAGGGGTTTCGAGCAGCGAGCTTTCCCCGATAAATTATTTGTGTTGTGGTTTGATTTGATTCTTTTTTTGCTTATTGTGATTGTTGATTGTGTTTAATTTCTGCAATTGATTTTTAGAAGGATTAAATATCTATATTTAGTACATTTATTGATCATATTGAATCCATTGATATGCATATGTTTGTACAATTTCTATAGAAAGTGGCACATGAAACTTTTGGGGACTCTAGGCTGATCTCATTATGTAATGCAACATATAAAGTGATATCCAAATTGAGAGAAAGTAAGATCAAAGGGGCATTGTCAAAACACATAATATAGGAACAATTTGGGTTTCTAGACGGTAGGAGGATACATAATGCCATAGGGATTTCCCAGGAAATTATTCACACCATCAAAACTCGGAAGCAGAAGGCTTGTTTACTCAAGGTTGACCTTATCAAGGCATATGAATGCCTTGATTGGGGATTCCTAAAGCTGGCTCTATTTTGAATAGGACTATCCAGCAAAAAATTCAGATGGGTAATGGGATGTCTTCTTACCTCCAGTTTCGCAATCATCATCAATGGTCTTCCAACTAAATTTTTCTAGGCATGCAAAGTTGTGAGACAAGGATGCACCCTTTCACCTCTTTTATTCCTATTAGTGATGGAATACCTCAACAAAAAACTAAATGCAACAAAGGAAGAGGGATTGATCGTTGGAGTTAGAATGGATAGACAAATGTTTGTTTCGCACCTTATGTTTGTGGACGATTTGTTAATTGGAGGATAGTCTTCCATTAAGTAATGGGAGTAAATTCAAAGATATTAGGATCATTCGGTAATGT
The DNA here is from genome assembly GCA_034641835.2 of Pinus albicaulis. Taxonomy (NCBI): domain Eukaryota; kingdom Viridiplantae; phylum Streptophyta; class Pinopsida; order Pinales; family Pinaceae; genus Pinus; species Pinus albicaulis. Next base: position 1,672,494,134 of record CM076584.1, on the reverse strand, counting down.
GACAGGACTTTGTAAGAATTATGGGAAGTATATGTTGATAGGGTTGGAAGGGGAGTTATACAACAAAAAGGAGATCTTGGTGCTCTTAGGAGTGAAGCAAAGCACAATAGAGGAGGGGTTTTCATATCTGTGTTTTTGGTTGAAACCCACAACTTATGGCATTGCAGATTGGGAATGGCTCATTAAAATATTTCAGTGAAAACTTATAGGATGGAAAAATAGATATTTGTCAGCGGGAGGAAGGATAGTGATGCTCAAATAAGTTATTCAAAGCTTGGAAATATAATGGATGCAGTTATTTCTCTTTCCAAGGAAGATCATTAAAAATACAGATTATATTATGGCACATTTCTTGTGGTCTGATACACAAAAAAATAGGAAATTGCACCTCATTAGATGGACAGACATTGCAAGAACAGTAGAGGATGGTGGATTGGGCATCAGGGATACAATGAATTTCAACAAAGCTTTGTTAATCAAGAACATGTGGAGAGCAGTATCGATTGATTGTCTATGGGCACAAATAATAAAGAGGAAGTATATGTACGGAATCGATTTTCATCGTTGGATTGGAAATGGGGCAAGGAAAAAGACATGGTGTTCGATCATGATCCGTGACCGTCAGCTTCCAGATTTACCCGTGATATTTTACATCTGTGATGTGGTTATAATTGCAATGAAAAGAGCATTAAAAGAACACATATGCATGCTTTAAGCAAGAGGAAGAAGACAACAATCAACAACATAAGAACATGAGACATTGATAACGGAGTTCACCCAATGTGGGGTATGTCTCCGGGCCCGGTGTGAAAATGGGGTAAGCCGCTTAATATAGTGCTAGAAATGGTGATGATGTACATGGAATGTGTTTTCTCTCATACAAGGATATATGCCCTCAACATGAGTGGCTTGTCTCTCCACGAGGCAGTCCGCTACAAGAAATATCACTCACAATAGGCCTCCTATCAACATGACATAAACTCACACAAGGTGACTATGAGGATCCCTTCAACAAGGTTACATAGGGATCATAATAATCCATGGCGAATACATGAAGTAAAAACATAGATCCCACAACACACATCAAGCAAGGATCTAAACAACATGATACATCTCACAGAAAATGATAAAAGAGGCACATGATCAAAACTGAATATACCTCAACCCCTGAAGTTGGCTGAAGAAGTGGATGCTCAGCTGCTAAATCTGGCAACACCATCGAATCTGTGGCATCGAGAGGCATACAATCAACAGTCCACACTTGAGAATCGGAGACCGTCACTCCACTCTGGAAAATGGTCAAAACATGGAAAGTTTGGTTGTTGAAACATACATATCCATTGAGTTCCTATCGCCGATAGGTGTAAAATTGACATAAATTTTGTCACAAACTAACTCTGGAAAGTTTGGGACATCAAGGAATCTTTTTGATGCCCTCAAGATTCCCTGGGGCATGGTTACAATGTGTCCATGGATCATGGTTCCTACCTACAAATAAAATAATATTAAAACTTAAAAATTATGCTGGTCTCCTCCCACTCCTTCGTTCTTCTCAGTTGTTGGTCTGCCTTCACTTGCAAATTAAATTTTGGGTTTTATATGATTTGGTGGTGGAGGTTCCTAAGAGGCACCTTCGGTGTGTTGGTTGCGGGCGGAGTTGTTAAGGTGGAGGTTGAGCATTCAAACCCCTCCGACCCTCCACGTTTGGAATTGATGTTTTATTATATGTTTTATTTAGGTGTTGGTTTGGTTGGGCCACCCGTGGATCGGGTCGACCTACGTGGCCAGGTGGGTTCGATTCCTACCGACCCATTTTAATATGGTGCCATATGTGGTGGGGCATGGGTTGGGTCCAACGGTGGTTATACCATGGGGTTCAGTGGGGTTCATGGCCCACCGACCAAAAATATTTTTAATACTTGTGATATGGAACCATGTGGGGGTGGTGGGCGTGGAAGCCCATACCCTTATTTTTATATTTTTTTTTCGTTTTTTAAAACCAATTGTTCATTTTTGAATTTAATGAAAAATAGGGGTTATTGGGCTTTTTAAAGAGGCCACAATTTTGCCCATTTTTAGGAGCTAAGTTCCTTGCTGGTTGACGATGAATTTGTGGGACACTCAAACCTAGCCCACAACCCAATTTTGACCAAAATTTTGACTAAATCTAACTTCTCCATATGGGCTCAGATTAAAGATCCGTTTGCATTGTTGGAATCAGGGCGATGAGCACTTCAATCTGGACATGTTTTGAGAACAATCTGACCACTTTGAATTTTGACCATTTATGAGCCCTCTTGATCTCTTGAGGGTGTCTGAAGCTGCCTAGATCACATCATTTGGAAGAGCATGATGCATAATATTCATTGGATGGAAATATTCATTAGATGGGAGGCAAGAGATGCTACATGGATCAAAGTGGGGTTAGATGCCATATGTGGGATGGTGGGTAACCATACACTCTCATAACAACTTATCTCTTTCTTGCACAGTAGGGGCATTACCTTCATCAAACAAATTCATCACTTTGATGAGAGGAGCATGGAAAAACATAAGTGGATGGATGTTGATTCATTGAGAATACAAGAGAGGCACAAAGTGGAATGGGTAGGCTACATCAACCAGTTAAATTTGGAAGGAATCAGGCTACAAGTACAAGGTAAACAAGACTCCATGGAGTGGGGAGGTAGCCTTAGGAAGGGGTATCCATTGGTCAAAGAAATATACCTTAGTCTCTCTAGAGGGGAATTTTTTTTAATGTCATAAATGGTCAAGCAGACTTTGGAAAGGACAAATTCCTCTCAAAATCAAATGCTTATGTTTTTTAGCAGCTAATCACAAAATCCTTACATGGAGGAACCTAAAGAGAAGAGGGTATAATGGTCCACCGGGCATGTTTTCGATGTGCAGCAATGACATAGAAGACAATTTCCACTTGTTGTTGAACTGTACACACACTAGAGAAGTTTGGGAGGGATGTAGGGATTCATTGAAGATTGGAACAATCATTTATCAACATAATCTAGGAGCTTGCTTCCAGGTTTGGCACAAGAAACTAAAAAGATATAAAAACCTCCCCCTTATCATGTCATGGATAATTTGGAAAATTAGAAATTCATTCTTATTTGAAAAAAAACCATTAAGGGTTAGAGAAAATGTCATAAAGGAAATTACATTCTTCAACGAACTTGTAAATCATCTGAAGGTTAAGAGAAGTAGGACAAGCAAGGATAAGGAACTGTGGCACTCTTTTCCGGTTGGATTATTTGATGGAGCATGCAAAAGGAGGGAGTGTGGATGTGGGGTGGTTATATACATGTCCCCAGACATGCACTTCCATTTTTGGTGGGAGGGAGGACAAGAAAAAAATAATAAGGCAAAGATAATGGCCCTATGGGGAGTGCTGACAATGACCAAATGGCTCAACATACTAAATTTTTCAGTCATTGGAGACATGTAAGGTGTAATAGACTGGCTCAATAATTTCAAAAAATTTCCCCCTCTGACCCTCAAATATTGGATGAGTAGTATCAGTATGATGATCAACAAGTTCCAGGAGATCCAACTGCAACATATCTACAAAGAATAGAACTGGAGGGTGGATGTTCTCTAAAAGAGAGCGATAGCTAAGGACATAGATCATATTTTCTTTATTGAATTCTGATAAGGAAAATTGATTAATGAAGGAAATGTCAGCTTCTCATAGTCGGTAAGAGATGAATGGTCCTCTAATACAAAGGAAAGGAAGGATAAAGAGGAATAAGGGAAGAGAAAATCGCAAGGAATGATGACTGTGAAAAAAATATAATTCCTCTACCTATAGGATGAAGTGTTTTTTTTAGGAGCCCCACTCTCAAAATATTCATTGCCTCCTCCCTGTGAACTGGCAATGGACTCATTCTTCTTTCGATGGCTCTTTTGTGGCATACATTGAAGCACAAAGGAAACATAATCTAGAAGGTGTTAAAAATAGAGTGTAGCATAGAGATACAAGATTTGAATTTGATGACGAGTTCAAGTGTGTCACAAAGAAAATTTAACAGATGATCATAGATAGGAAGATAAATCCCTTTCATAGAAAGTTGTGTAAACTGTAATAGTCTCGATCCAAAGGGATTTGTTCTGTTTTTCGTGATAAGAGGTAGTTTTTCTTTTTTAAGAAAAAAAAAACGTCTTTTTTCATTGATAAAAAGAGAGTACATGGATATGTTTCAAACATTTTCTCTTAGATCATCTGTTCATATAGTGTAGATTCTGCCTTATTCTTTAACAAAAAAGGATTTCATTCCATCCCTCTGTTACAAAACCATTGAGATACAAAATTTTGCATATTAGATACTATTTCATGTTCAAAATTAGCCGAATTATGGTAAAAAATACAACGTTCATCAAGATATTAAAACTAGCTGATGTCAATGCAACCAACATTCATGAGCCTACCCTGTCTGTATGCTGTGAAGTGATACTTACCTATATTGGAGTCTATTCCCCTTTTTGATAAGAGTTCAACAACTTGGTTTTTCTCTATGTAGATATCACTGTAAGAGATGTTCTGGAAAGTGGAAACCAAGGCTCAGATGCGGGCCATCCAGTTGGACAAAATGTGAGGGAAGAAAAGGTGTTATTCTTTGACCCAGTCAATGATTCTCTTGGCATCCCCAAAAATGTGAATGTTGTCCAGACTAGGCTATTTAGAAAAATTGAGGGCACCCCAAAGTGAAATGACCTCTGCTCTACTTTTTGTCCCCTTGACACTCTGCCACCATAAATGAAAATGGTTCCCAAGTTCTAGAGTGATGACCACTCCATAGCCACATTGTCTCTGTTGGCATGCTCCATCAAAGGATCCTCTGGGGAAGAGTCCCTTGATATTTTTATGTGTAGTGTTCCTTGTTTTGATAACAAACTTCAGTTGACCAATCTCTGAAAAATGGCATGTGGCCTTCCTTATCACCTATGAAATCGTCGGGTACGTGTTATCAAACAACCATGCATTCTAACTACACCATATAGCCCAAATGATGTAGAGTGGAAGGAATTTGTAATCAAGAAGCTCCTTTGTCCAATAAATGAAACATTGCAAAAAAGTTTTGGTGGTGCCTCGATAGTCAATCTTCAAAAATTCTATCACCCCAACCCACACCTCCTTTGTAAATGGGCATCCGATGAGTAGATGATCAGTCTCTTCCTCCTATATCCAGCACATAGGGCAGATGCCCGATCCTTGGAAGCCCTTGCATTATAGGTGATCATAGGTGAGGATTATTTTGTGACATGCCAAATGTTATGAAACCAGCTCCAAAAATGGAAGGAAAGAGAGATCAAAACCTTAGAAATAAGACACTTCGAGGGGGAAACCTCATTTACATTACATAAATGAAAAATTCTTGGATGATACAAATGACAAAACCTCCTTTCTATATATAGGAGTCCATGGGGTGACAATATAGTCCTAGCCGACCTAACAATAAAAATGTAAGGGCACAATAATAACAATATGGGGGTTACAAGGGTACAATAATAACAATAAGGGGGCTATACTAACATAATAAGGGACTACAGTAGTGATATAGGGACCTAACATGCCCCTCTCCTTCAAAAAAGTCCTCAATGATTAATTATTTCTTGATGCTTCTCTATAAAATTCTCATCCTCCCATGTGGAATGTTCAACGAGAATTTTTTTCCACTTGCTGAGATACTCTGAAATTTATCGATTTTGTACTTGTCAATTTCTTGTTTCTGGGACTGCTTCAGAACTTCTTTCATTGTGATGTTGATATTCCTATTGTTTCATTCGATTTTGCACCAAAGTTAGGTTATACTTTGAGATTTGGAGAACTTGTTGTTGATGCTCGATGTGATATTCCACTACTTCATTATCCATATTATCTTTCATTTGATCCTTAAAACTGTCCAAATTAGCCTTCACTTTTTATTTTAAACCATTTATGTCATCTTTTATTTCTCTTTGTAAGATCGAAATTTGTTGCACTTGGTACTGTAATTTTGATATCTCATACTGCAATTCTTCCTCTTCATGCGTCATAATATAGATTTATGAGGGCTTAGTGGGTATCAAATTATCTTTTGGAGGAATTATGGAACCCAATGTTGATAACAATTATTCAATATGCCCTTGGAATCACCTCAAATTGATTTTTCAAACAATACTTATACAATTTGAAAAAAACACACACCTTTTTCTTGCTTTTGAGGAGCTCGATATTGAAACTGAATTATATCTGTGATTTCGGATCTTAAAAATATGAAATTAGGTCTTGTAGTAGCCCTCTGAATATTATTTCAAATTCCACATGTCTAACCTGATTTGGATGCTTCAAGACAAAGTTATGCCCAATCTCCCACAATGACCTAATTATAGACTAGTTTAGTAGAGCACACTTTTAGGGCGTGCCACGTGTCACTGGTTCCTCCTTCGGCTCTGAAATTGATAAAAAAGAAACTACAGTCTGTTTTATTTTGACCTCTTTTTAGAGAATTATAATCCAATGCTCAGAGAGAGGTTTATGACGATTTTTCCAAGGTCACCTCGTTTAGATGAAATTCAGGAGCCTGCAAAAACCCTAACTTCCACAGATCATATCTTCGAAAATATTGTGAACAAAGATCTAAAATTTTTACACGACATTCCTAAGGATTTTGGATTTCCGTGATGAAAATTTTAGCTTCTGAAACTTCGTAGAAAAAAATTTATAGCGAAAATTCCACGATGACCTGTTTGGAGCAACGAAACCCTAGAATCCAAAGATCTGATACCAAATGTTATGAAACCGGCTCCAAAAATGAAAGAAAATGGAGTTCAACGCCTTAGAAATAAGCCACTTTTAGGTGGAAACATCCTTTAAATTACATAAATGAACTATTCTTGGATGATACAAATGACAAAACCTTTTTTCTATATATAGGAGTCCATGGGGTCACAATATAATCCTAGCCGACCTAACAATAAAAATGTAAGGGCACAATAATAACAATATGGGGGTTACAGGGGTACAATAATAATAATAAGGGGGGATACACTAACATAATAAGGGACTACACTAGTAATATAGGGACCTAACACCAACCAGCCAAAACAAATCAATTTATTTTGGATCTTCCATCCCCACACAGTCTTGAGCCATGGATTGAAGCAAAGGTTACGTGTGAGTAAGGGAAGATTGTTGTAAATTCCTTTCACTCTAGGGATACCTTTTTTCATGGGGCCTTCCCACACTAACTGATCCTCACCCTCATAAATGCAGATGCCTGCATTATATAGAATGGTAATATAAGTCTCCCATTCCATTGATGTATCAATTGTTAATCCGATTTCAGTGGAGGCCTTCCATGCCGGGTGGGCTGAAAATCGGTGGTTTCCATTGTTGATGTGGGCGAAGTTGAAGATTCCCTATTCACGGAGGATGGTAATGAGGGTGACCGAGAGGGTGTGGTTTCCGGTAAAGCCATTGAGAGCGTCCAACCCAACCACCGCGTTTATGCCATCCCCAATGGACCAACGCATAAATCCTAGCAGCTAGTGTTTATTTTTTGACATGCTCCTCTAGATAAAAGAAGCTCCGTTTGTCTTTTTTTCCCTTTTATTGATCCATTTACAACGTGTTTATCACTGCATATACTTGTATATGATGTTGTTTCCCCAGATACCATTAACATAAGAAGTACCCTAGAGGCTTTAGATGATCAATGTGAAGTTGAAATTGTGATTGCAGAGGATGCCCCATCCCCCCATGATATTCATTCTTGCAATGGTCTTCCAGTTGGCAAGGTGAATCCTACCCTTGAGTTCGGTGTCCGACCAGATGAATCTGGACATGATCATGTCAATATTGTGGCAGACCTCCATGGGAAGTAAAAAAAAATGCATCTAGAAAACTGATATGTTCCATAGAACAGAGCGGACCAGAGTCAGTCGACCCCCAATGGTGAGCCACTTGTGAGCACAACTGGTAAGCTTGATTTTAAATATGTCCAGTAACCAATCCGAATATAGAGTGCAGTAATTTTTTCCTTTAAGTTTGAGCCCTAGATATAGGAAGCCAACATTTAAACCCGTTGCTGAAATCCAAAAAATGTTACTAATCTCTCAACACCGATGATCGTCCAAATCGTCCATAATCAAGACATATTTCCTTTTACTCATGAAAAGGCTCAAAGCCTCACCAAAAGACCCGAGAATCAGGTGTATATGTCTTTAGTCCTCGCTATCATTCATTGTTAAATTTGGAAACTAGGGAAAAAATCCACTTTGCACTGCTCATATGTTGGAGATGCTATTTTTTTGGATTCCTCTTTCAGAGAGGTGCAAGATTTATCTAAATATCATATTGTTTGGATGAGCAGAAGTTGGATTTTGAATTTATTTCTCACATATGTGCAAATTTTCAAGGTCAACCACAATTGTAATGTAGGCTCACAAACCCCAAAAGATGTGTCACCCACCCTCATTGATGGATATAAAAAGGAGAGACTCAAACTTCATTTGGATATCATCTCATCTCACATTCTATCTCCTTCTCATTGGTTCGTACAACCTAAGGAAGAAATTCTCATAAGGGTCAATGGCTTTCTCACCATACTTCAAATCTAATGACAAGCTCAATGATAATCCTAATTATCATGCTTGGAAAAATTCCTTGGATTTGACATTGGAGGAACAAGATGTTAGGGATTATGTGTAGGGAAAGATCACTCAGCCTCCATCAAATACATTGTTTTCCACTAAGACAAATTACAAGAAAGGAGAGGTCAAGGTGAAGAATAGCATCAGGGATTCTATTCAAAAGCACTTGATTGCTTATATCTCTGAGCTGGGCACATCTAAGGAGATGTATGATAAGTTGGTTAGAATGTTCAGGGCTAGCAATGCTAATAAAATTATCTTTTAAAGAACAAGTTGAAGGACGTCAATATGGATAAGGGAGAGTCCATCCAATCCTAATTCATGAGGCTCACCGAAATCAAGAATGATCTATTATCAAGTGGAGAGTTCATAGCTGTCCGAGATCTCACTCTCATTTCTCTTGGAGGACTTCCCTAGGCATGGTATGTATTCAATACCAATTTTCTCAATAATAATATAATTCCTGATTTTGATGAATTTTTGATAAGATTCACTCAAGAGGAGACAAGGATGATGGATAGAGGAAAACCCTCAAATGTAAATGGAAGTGAACCTACTGCCTTCACCGCTCATGCAAAAAAGAAGAATAATGTTGTTTCGAGAAATCAATGTCAAGGAAGAGCGGGTCCCAAAGGAAGAAAGGGTAGATGTTACAATTGTAACATGTTTGGTCACTATTCTATAGAGTGTCCCATTAAAATGGACTCTCCTCGATATGATGACTACAACAATCATAACAACTTCGGGGGGAATGGAAATCAAAGGAACAACAAGTTCAACAACAAAGGAAACAGAAAGGCTCCCTCTGATCGAAATGGAAATGGAAATGGTTAACCTTTAAAGAGGTCAAGGAACTCTAGGTATGATGAATCTAATTTTTTTGATAACAAGAAAAATGAATATATTATTATACATTCCCTCTCTATTGCATCTCCTCTTGAAACCCTAGATAAATGGTTGATTAATAGTGATTCCTAAAGGAACTTCACTGGATATAAAGAGGCCCTCTCTTATTTGATTGAAAAGGATACAAATTTGGAAATTATCCTTAGAGACAATGCCACCTATCTCGCGAAAGGGACAGGGAATGTGACCCTTCATCTAAATTAAGGGAGATTCCTCTGTTTGCAATATGTATTGTATGTACCTGACTTGAAGAAGAATCTAGTGTCTATCTCAGCAATGGAAGACAAAGGATTCAAGGTGGCATTCATTGATAGAAAGGTACACATTTGGAAGAGGAATTTAGAAGAATATTTCACTCTAGGTTTTAGGGTTGATACACTCTATTAGGTTGGAGGAATCTAGTTGGGAGCCATGACATGTAACACAACTACTCAATCCGAATTATGGCACTAGAGGCTTTCACACCTTCATTATAAGTATCTTCCCAAAGCAAGGAAGGTGGTCACAGGTGTGCCCGATTTCAAATATGATCATGAAGGTGTATGTCAAGGTTGTGCTGAAGGAAAGCATACAAGGGGACCATTCCCCTCAAGTAACTCCAAGACTTATGATATTCTACAATTGATTTGTTATGATCTATCTGGTATGTTGCCCTAAACATCCTTGGGAGGATGCCTATATTATGTCACCTTCATATATGAATTCTTCTGCAAGACACAGAAATACTTCTTGAAGAAAAAGGATGAAGTATTCAAAAGGTTCTGCATCTTCAAGGCCTTGGTTGAAAATAAAACAGGGAAGAAGATTAAAATTTTGAGGATAGATAATGGAACCGAATATGAGTCAAATGAATTCAATTAGTATTGCAGGTAACCTAGCATTAAGAGGGATAAAACTGCTATGTATACTCTTGAAAAAGATGGTATTGCCGAAAGGAATAATAGAACCATTCTAGAAGCTTCCCATGCCATGCTTCATGACCAAGGTCTTCCAAAGTTCCTATGGGGAAAATTCGCCAACAAAATTGTGTATGTTCAAAATAGATGCCCACATCAAGCATTGGACTCCAAAACTACTAAGGAAGCTTCACTGGTAAGAAATTTTATGCCTATTATTTTAAAATTTTTGGAAGTCCCGTATATTTTCATGTGTCGAAAGAAAAGAGAAGCAAATTGGATGCTTCTGGAAATAAGGGAACATTTGTGGGATATAGTGAGACTTCGAAGGAATATAGAATCTATGTGCCTAGTCAAAGAGAATTAAATATATGTCATGATGTCACCTTCGACGAATACGCTGCCCTTAGGAATGCTAGAGATATTCCTATCTCAAAGGAAGACAAATAAGAATAAGCGGGAAAGCAAGATGAATCAAAGGATGAACAGATTCCTGATGTTGAAGATCCGATGTATCATATATTTCCACCTTATTCAAATAAAAGAAGACCCTCATGGCTTAGAGACACTCTCAAATATGCCGAGACACATATTGCTTCAAGGGGAACATTCTGTGAAATTACGATGCCCAAAAGGTACCAAGGGTACTTAGTAGCCATGACCACCATTGTACAATATGAGATTGGAACATTTGAAGAAGCCATGAAGCACCAAGTTTGGAAGGATGAAATGAAAAAAGAATATGAGTCAATCATGAAAAATGATGTCTGGGATGTGGTCCCTAGACTGAAGGACAAGTCTATTGTCACCTCGAAATGGCTCTACAAGATCAAGCATGGAGCAGATGGAAGTGATAAAAAAATCAAGGCAATATTTGTTGCCCGAAGCTTCTCATAGAAAGAAGGAATATATTATGATAAAACATTTTCACCTATTGCTCGCTACACCACCATCCATTCAATTATTTCACTTGCTGCATTGCAAGGATGGAGTCTATATAAGATGGATGTCAAGACTTAATTCTTACATGGATCAATCAAGGAATAGGTCTATTTGGAACAACCTTTGGGGTTCAAAGTTCGAGATAGAGATACACTCGTATGCAGGTTGAATAAAGCCCTCTGTGGGTTGAAGCAAGCCCCCAGGGCTTGGTAAGAGAGAATCAATAGCTACTTGATGAAGTTGAGCTTCACTCGAAGTGATGTTTATCCAAACCTTTACTTTAAGGTTGATAATGACAAGCCTATCATTCTAGTTCTCTATGTGGATGATCTCTTCCTGATTGGTGCAGACCCTCTTATTCATTAATGTAAGAGGGAGATGGCTTCTGAGTTCGAGATGAAGGACCTAGTACTGATTCACTACTTCCTAGGCTTGGAGGTCTCACAAAATATAGGTGAGATTTTCCTTTCCTAAGGAAAATATATTGTGAATTTTCTGGAAATATTTGGGATGGTGGATTGCAAGCCCATGGCTACTCCTATGGAACTCAAATTTAATAAGTTGTATGGAAATGTTGTTGGGACCAATTTGGTAAATCATACCGAGTATCATCAAATCGTAGGGGCCTTGATGTTCTTAGTGAACTCCCTTCCAGACATATGTTTTGTAGTGAAGAAATTGACTTAATATATGTTCGAACCTCATCACATACATTGGATTGGTGCAAAGAATATCTTGATATATCTTCGGGGCACAATCAACCATGGGATGAGATACACTACTAGGAGTATGAGGCTCCATGGATATACCGATGCTGACTGGGCAGGCAACATGGTGGATCGTAAGAGCACATTTGGATGTTGCTTCACCTTAGGTTCTGCTTCGATCTCTTGGACGAGCCAGGAGTATAAATTAGTTTCTTTAAACACTGCCAAGGCCAAATACATTGCAGCAAGTATGGAATGTTATGAAGCTGTTTGGTTGAGGAAGCTCTTTAGTGAGCTATTTCGACATGTGCTAGATACCACATCGATCCTTTGTGACAAGAAAAGTTGAATTCGACTTTCAGTGAATCCTGTGTTCCACAACTGCTCCAAGAATATTGATATCAGACACCACTTTATCTAGGATATGTTATAGCAGGGCACCATAGGCTCCATCACATTGCGATGAATAAGCAGGTCATAGATATTCTCACGAATTCCATGTGGAAGGTCAAATTATTTACCTTCCATGAGAAGCTTGGAATCATGGACATACCCTCTTATGAGGGTCCTACTTGAGTTGGACTTTGAGCTCTGGGAGCTCCAGGGGGCTTGGGGATAGCTTCTTGGAGCTATAAGCAACCACAGGGCTAGGTTCGCCTTACCTTGTTGGTGTGATAATTCCCCACCATTATGATACTGAGTTGGTTCACCCTCTCTTGATATATGCCCCACATACATCCTACCCATGTAGTCCCGGACTAATGGGAAGTACCTCTCATCTGGCCAATGAGTTGGAAAATGAGGATAGAAACCATAAAATTACCAATGGATACATCATGTATTGTCGTACTCTCTATGTCTAGGATGGGTTGTGTCCAACAACTTGATCTGGGATCAAGTCTCGTTGCGGTTTTTATGTCTAAATTTACTTCGGGTTAGTGGAGAGTGGCAAGGTCTTGTGACTCACTCTCGATAAAATATTCTTCATTATTTATTCATTCACCAGATAAAATATGGAAAAGTACAGAGACAATAAGATGACACAATATTACATGATTATATATGATGGTACTCGATGACATAATCGCACAGGTTAAAAGATGGATTGACAGGTGGAGTTCTCCATAGTTACGAGGGAGTGTTAAATTTGGCAACTAGGACCAAACTCCACTTTGCACTACTCATATTTTGGAGATGATATGAGAAAAAGTTGGATTTTGAATTTATTTCTCAACATGTGCAAATTGTCAAGGTTGGCCATAACTATAATGTAGGCTCACAAGCCCCAAAAGGAGACTCAAAATTCATTTGGATATCATCTCAACTCACATTCTCTTTCCTTCTCATTGGTTTGTACAACCTAAGGAAGACATTCTCTCTCATTAGGGGAATTTTGAGGTCTAAAACAGGCATCCTAAGAAAACTGTACAACCAAAATAAATTTTTTAAGGACCAATACGATTCAAGATGATGATGTCAACCATGGGGGATGATTCACCATTTTTTAAGTAAAAGGGTAAAAATAATAAAAAATAATAAAATAATAAAACTACTTTTTCAACTTATATTTTCAACTTATCTCCCAAATGTTTTACTCAAATTTCGAGCGAGGGTACTCGTTGGATGCAAAATTTCATTCCTCATCCAAGGAGTACCCATGTTTCATAGTTTATATGGACCTTGCTACATGAAAAATGAGAAATACATTAAAAAACGTGATTGCATTCACGTTTTTCATGTATTTGTCATTTTTTGTGTAGTGGGGTCCATCGAAAGTATGCAACATGGGTACTCCTTTGGTGAGGAATGAAATTTTGCATCTAATGAGTACTTCCACTCAAAATCTGATTAAAAACTTTGGGAGATAAGTTGAAAATACGAGTTGAAAAAGTAGTTTTTCCTTTTTTCCGCTCTAAAATTTGATGATGTAATCAAATATTATTTTATTATTTCCACTATTATTTTATAATTTCCTTAGGAGGCCCATTTTAGATCTCAAAATTCCCTTAAAGCCTTTGCACGTGTGAAAGGGAATTTGTGATTTTCATACTCTTTAAGGGTTTCTGCAGCAGCATTGACTAGCATTGACCTTGGGTCAGCTCTCAATTTTTGAATTTTATTTTTGGGACATAATCTGAGTGTGGGAGGCCGAATTTGGTGGCAAGGAAACTAAGAAAATCTGGGTTTTTTTGCTACATAGTTGATTGCAGCATTGACTATAGATTTTACCTTTGCGTTGACTAGGTTTGACTGATAAATTCATGACCATTTTGGGTTGAATTCAACTGTTCTGAGGCCTAGTTTGACTGGGTTTGACCGAGCTCCATTGGGAGGAATATTGTTGGTTTGACCAATGTTGAATTTGCTATCTAGGGCATCTTGTTGACTGATGTAAATTGTACTTTCTCTCTCTGCTGAATTTGAAGAATAATAAGAAGATTTGATCAAATGGTTTTCCCCACATTGGGGTTTTTCCTTGGCATCCGCCAAATTATTTTTTCCTCTTGCCTTGGCTTGTCTTTTGGTTATTTTTGTATGCTCTATCAACATTTACTATCAATGTTAATGTGATTTCTAATCAATAAATTGAATTCGGATAACAATAAATATTGAAGTAAATTTCTCTAAGCATATAACATTCCATCATTAACTAAAATTAACATTCATGCCACTGAAAAGAAGTTTGCCAACAAAAATTAAGTGAGTGGCCCACTGGTGATTCGTGACCTTCAGCCCCTGAATAATTCCCAGATCATTTTCCTCTTTTATTTTTCATTTCAGACAGTCCATAACAAGAATAAAAAGCAGAGGCGATAAGGCACAACCTTGTCGAAGGCCCTGGTGGGCTTTAAAAAAACCAGTCGGGAAACCATTGATTCTAATGGAAAATTTCATTGAGAGGAGCCAAGACATAATCTAGTTGGTGTTGTCCAAGGCAATGCCCACCTTATGTAAAACCATTTGGAGAAATTCCTAGTCAATGCAGTCAAAATCCTTGATCAGACTGGCCCAATTTTTCCTGGCCTTCAGTGAGTGTAGGCATTCATATGAAATGCTTATAGCGTCTTATATCTATCTATCCTCAAGGAAGGGAAATTGTCCAAGGGAGATAAAGGTCGATAGAGTCTTATTGATAAGAGGTAGTTTCATGCTCTTATGCCTTCATAGAGATGGACATATCTTTATACAAAATATCCAATCCCATCTCATTGGGAGATGAAAAGCTAGCTTTTTTACAGGAACATAGCTTATCGTAGACCATCAAATTTAAGGAACGATGGAGGAATTGATTCATTTTATTAGTTTATTTTTTTGTATGGTTTTAGTGGAGTTTAGTTTACATCTTGTGGTAGATAATATCACATTTTTATTTGAGAATCTGACCTGTTATGTTCTCTTTCATCCTTACTTCATTTTGGGAAGTCTCCCACAATTTTGCAAATATTTTTTATATAGCTAGTATGGTTGTATGGAAGTGGATCATTTTTTTGGAGATCATCACTTATGGGGTTCAATAAGAGGAAGTGACCACTTTTTGGATATACAATGTCGAATTTATTTTATTGGGGTCCACCTTTTTCTTGGTCAAAGGTGGTGGGTGGAGCATAGTGCTGCTTTTTCTTTATCGACTAGTAAAGTTTGGCATATCTCACTGTATAGGAAAGCGATAGTTTTGAGAACATTTGATTTTATGGGAGAGCGATACTACCAACATTTTATGTGTTTTACAGACATTGTAACCTTGGATTGCCTCAATTTAAGGTGGAATACACAACTTTGAAGGCTTCTGGGTGATACATTAAGGCTTGGGGTGTCTTTTGTTTTTACGTTTCCTGATATATTTTCTTTGGGTGGTGCGCTTAATTTATTGAGTGGAGGTCGATGCTTAGGTGGCTGGCAGAAGTTGGGAAAAAAATTAACTTTTTACACCTTTCACATCTTTTCCTTGGGAGGTGGATTCATCTAGGGGTCTGGTCACCGAGATATGGAAAGCGATGGGGGGAAATTGGCCGACATGCATGATGGGGGTTCTGCAACTACCGATGCACTAATTGAATCCACCATCCGGGCAGAACAAGATGCCTTTGCGAATTTGTCTTCTTGGGAGCTGCATGGTTTACTGTCTTCTGAGAGATATGTTGAGGGTGATATCTTTGCACTAGAACGACCTTCGGCAAGAATTAGACAGACTAAAACTAAACAAAAACCATTGGAGGTGATTATAGGACAACCCCCTCTAGTTTTGGGTGCAAACACTTTCTGGGAGAGCATTGAAAGACTCAGAAACAAGGCTCTAGTGGGGTGGTGGCACCATCTGAAAATTTCTGGACTACAAGTGAAGGATTGGGTGGCAGATAGATGGTTCCCAATTTTAAATTATAGGCCGAAGGTTAATTTGTTATTGAACGACTAGTTATGCTTTCATTTCTTGATTTTGGAGGATGTTGATAGGATATTAAGGGATCCTTGGGTAAAATGCATAGGATATCTTCTATTGTAGAGGTGGAAGGCTGGTTTTGACCCACTTGTTGAACTCCCCTGTCATAAGATTATTTGGTAAACATTTCTGGGCTTACCGCTGGAATTATGAAATTTAGTGGTGATGGCTGAGATAGAAAATAAAATTGGGCATTTTTATTTTTGGGATGAAATATTTTTTGGGCAGCTCGACAAGCGCTTGGCTTGGGTGTTGGTTGAAGCTAACTTAGGGTGTGGTTTGTTAGTAGAGATTGAACTGTAGTGGGGCATCTATAAGACTCGGTTAGAAATTTATTATTGGGCTCTAGAATTTCGACATCTTTTATGCCATAAGACGAGTAACTCAGTGGCTACATGTCCGTTGCATGAGACATTGGATTTGGGTTGCATAAAACATGATTCTTTTTATTTTTCATGCTTTAGTCCTTCAGAAAGTGTTGATCTAGGTTGCAAGGTCCGCTCTTGGGTTTCACCAGGTATTTCAGAAACTACTCGTGATCTTATTACTGAGCCTATTTCGGTTTTTTTGAGTCCAATGCTAGGAATAATATTAGGGGAACTTCTTAGACTTTAGGGCTCAGTATCGTCCTACCTGTTGATTTTGTAACCACTCCTTCTTCCTCGGGATTTTCCAGGGGTTCTAGTGTCCATGTCTCAGGAGTTGGGTCTTTAAAATCCCCCCTCTTTCTAAATCTTGTTTTCATACCGCCCCATCTTGGGGAGCATGGTTTCGTACCAAATACCTTGGTGGTTTCAATTTTTCTAGGAGTTACTTCAAATTTTGTATCACATTTCCCTGATATACAGTGGAGAAATACTTGCCACTTTCTCCAGACAGATATCTCATCAGTGTCCTAGATTCCGCCGAGGAAATGGAACCCCTAGTTATTAAGCGATATTTTTTCGTGTCCTTTGGAGAATTTGGTCTTAAACCTAATTTTTCGAATGTTACCCACCGGAAGAAACAACATCCTACATACAAGAAAGTATTGGATTATAGACATGTCTACATCATTCTCCTAGTTGGGTCCTGTAATGGGCGACACCATTTTCTCCATCGATCCTTCATACACTTTTGGTTCAATCTCTATCTTGGATTGTGACAGTACTTGGGCCCTTAGAGGGGATTTTATCGGCATTGGACAATTCCCATGACTATTATCTCTCTGAAATTTTGGGGGCTGGGGGATGACCCTAAAATCAACTTGATCAGGGGCTTGGTTAGATTATACCAACCATCTATGATTCTTCTGTAGGAGACGATGGTGAGGGAAGATAGAGCTTGGTATGTCATGTTAAAAATATATCTTGAATGGGAAGTTTGTGCTAAACATGCGACAAGACTATCAGGTGGGTTGGGAGTGATGTGGAATACACATCATTTTGATCTAAATTTTTTCTACACTTGTGCAAGTATTCTCTAAATCGGGTACATGAAAGGTTCGATAGACAGGATCAAATTATAAACACTTATGTATCACATAACGGGCGTAGAAATTTCTATAATAGAGTAGCTAATTCAAGTTTATTAACCTTCAATGCTTTAATACTGGAAGGGGACCTTAATTTTAGTTTAGATCCATCGGAGATCTAGGGTTCGAAGGCCCGCGAAGACTCGATATTGACTTTCGGATAACTGGAGGGGAGGGCATATCCAAGAGGATCAACCAGTTTCTAGTTATTCATACCCTATATAATCATATCGTGGACAATGAGTCTTATATTATTCCTTTGGTTATTTCAGAATATATGTTGATAGCGCTGGGGTGGATGGGAATGGAGGAGCGAAGGTCCCACCCATTCAAATTTAACTCTCAGTGATTACAGGAGGAATCATTCAAGGAGTTAGTATATTAGGTTTGGAAGAACCTGCATACTTCGAACACAATGTCAAGATGTATGTCATAAATTAAGGATGTTGAAATTGGAAACTCAGAAATTGGTTAAATATAAAAGTAGGAAGGAACAAATTTCTTTAGTGATGGAAGTAGAGTTACTTTCCCTTTGTAATACCAAGGATCCTTTATATTTTTCAGTACTGTATCGAGATAAGATAACAGCTTTGGAGGGACACCTGAATGTTATTTTACAGGCACAAAACATAAGACATAAAATATGGGCCATTTGGATCTAAGAAAGGGATAAAAATAATAAATATTTCCACAGAAATTTTAACCTAAGGAAGCATAATAGTTCCATTAGAAGGATTTGGGATTCCTATGGGAATTTCTACAATTCGCAATCCTCATTGGAATAGGAAAAAACATCACATTTTAGCGAGCATTTTAAGGAAAGAAAAACCATGGATTTGGGGACCAAGGTGTATTTATAGAGATGGTTCCCACATTGATTTCTTGGGAGGAAAATGAAATTTTGCATCACTTTTGAAGAGTTATTAGAGATCTTAAAGGCTTGTGCAAAGGAGAAAAGCTTGGGCCCTCAAAGATGGGGGGTTGATCTTTTTGTCCATTACAAGGATCCGATGCTTCAGGATTTGTTGGTAGTGGTAGAAGAAGTAAGGATGAGGGGTTTCATCTCAGGGGAAATCAATGCACATTTCTTTCACTATTTCCGAAAAATAATAATCCAACTTCGTTTGGGGAATTTAGGCCTATCTCCGTCTGTAACTCGGTTTACAAAATGATTTCTAGGCTAATTTCCCATATAATTGAGCCCATTGTGTAGAGATTTATTCCACCTAAACAATTTGGGTGTTTGGAAGGAAAAAAAAATCATGATGTGATAGGAATCACATAATAAATCTTACACTCGATCAATTCCAATGGTCAATATTATTATCTTATCAAGGTAGGTCTGATAAAGGCCTATAACTGCAATGATTGGGATTTTTTGACATTAATCCTATAAAAAGTGGGGATGAATTTGAGGAATATTCACTAGGTTATGGAATGTATAAAATCCACTATTTTTGCTGTTATTATAAATGGATTTCCCTCCCAGTGTTTTTTGGCTTATAGGGGTCTAAGATAGGAATGTGCCATGTCCCCTTTACTATTTTTGTTGGTGGTGGACACTACGAGTAGGAAAATTAAAGAATATTTGGGCAAAGGTATTATTATAGGGGTGAAATTTTCCAGGAACTTACATGTAACACATTTGATGTTTGTTGATGATTTATTATTGGAAGGGCAGAAAATTATCAGTGTTTTGACGCAATATCAAAAAATTATCAGGAAATTTGGACATTCTTGGGGCCTTTATATGAATGAAGCCAAATCTAAACTCAATCATAATGATTGTGAGGACACCGTGGTGAAGGATATATGAAGTTTACTCGAGGTGACTTCTTACCATGTTGAAGAGGGTATTACCTACTTGGGTTTCAGATTAAACCTGAAGGGATATAGAAACAATGATTGGGAGTGGTTGGTTGTTAAAATCAAACACAAATTGGATGGGAAAAAAATGCAAATACATGTATATGGGTGGTAGGTTGGTTATGCTCAAATTAGTTATGTAGAACCTCTCTATTTATTGGATGCATCTTTTTTTGTTGCCATGTGAAATTATAAAAATAATTTTGTCTATTATGGGGCGCTTAATTTGGACAGTGACACATAATGGGGAGTCGAAAGGAAAAATGCATCTGGTGCGATGGTCGCTCATCACCAAGGCTGTTGAAGAGGGTGGTTGGAGGATTTTGGATCCGATAATTTTCAATAAGTCACTCATTATAAAAAACTTATGGAGAGTTGTGGACGGTACATGTTTATGGTCAAGAATCATTAAGGATAAATACTTGAGTGGCCAAGCCTTTCTTACATGGATTGAAAATGGGGCTAAGAAAAAAAATCATATCTCATTCATCTAGAAAAGTATGTTTAGGGTGTTGGAATTCCTTATCATAAATTTTATGTGGTCTGTGAAGGACGGAAGTAGGATAAAGATAAACCTCGATGTTATCAGTGGCATAAATGGTAACCATACTTTATCTATCCAAACTCTAATTTATTTTCATCTCAAGGGGTTTATTTTTCTTAATAAAATCATAGTCCATAGAACACAGTATTCATATCTTCATGCTTGGTTTAGGGTAGAGGAGTTGGAATATCTGGAGAAAATTTTAGAGGAATGGGAAGCTTACATTATAGCCCTCCGGAATGCAGGGATCTCTATCAGTGTACGATAGGATCATATGAACTGGGAAGGTTCTCTCAATAAAGGAAACCCGTTTGTATAAGAGGTATATGAGAGTTTTATGAAGTTGGAGGGGGCTAATACATATAAAATTCACCCATAGGTCCTATGGAAATTGACCCTCCCAAATAAAATCAAAGTTTTCAGTTGGCTGGCTATACATAACCGAATCCCAACTTGGAAAAATATTTTGAAACAAAGATTTCAGGGTACTGCTATGTTATGTGTATGAAGGGTGATGAGGATAATATAAACCTTTTCCTAGAGTGCCCATATAGTCTTTCTCTTTGGGAAGGGGTACTGGAACACTATAAACTTGATTTTACAACTCAATTCCAGATGATGTAAAGATGTATTAAAGTTTGGAGTAAAGTGAAAGATTATCATGTGCTTCCTTTATACATTTTTTGGACTATTGGGAGGAGAATAAATGCAGATGTATTTTATCAGAAACGTCTTGGGCTACATGATGACGTTAATAATATTGTGGCCTACTTCAATGAGATAGGGTCATCGAAGAGAGACACAACATACAGGAAACCAAAAGTAAGGGTCCTTTGGCATTCATATCATGTAGGATTTTTTGATGAAGCTAGTGCCAGGAGAAAATGTGGATGTTGAGTGGTTATATATATATAAGAGGATAAGTACTACAATTTCTTGTGGGAGGGATGGGAAGGTACAAACAAGAGAGAATAAATAATAGCTTTGTGGGGGGTGTTGATTGCTTATAAATGGATTGGAATTGAGGAGATACAAATCTTTGGGGCTGCCAAAGGTGTTATCGAGTGGGTCAAGGGTCACAATGAGTTCCAACCGCTCATTCGTACCAATTGGATGAAGCACATAAAAATTATAATAAAAACCTTTCAGAAGGTAATATTTGATCATATATACAGAGAGAAAAATTGGATTTTTGATATAATTTCAAAAAGGGGCATTCAATAGGAAACATGTAAGTTCTATTTTTCATTTTTTGAACAACATGGAATGATCAACACTGACAACATCAACTACTAATAAGGATAGACAATTCAGGGTCTCCTTTTTTGTTCCATTCAAGAAGGAATGATATACGTATGTATTATAAGTTTTTCCAACAGATAGGAATCTATAGAATTCTGAATTTTTGTGTAATCAAAAGTATACAATTTGTTAGTACATATATTTTTGAAGGCAATTTAGAACTTTTCTCAAGAGATAAATATGTATGTATTTTGAAGGAAGGCCAGAAAAATCAAACAGTACATATGTAATAATTTTTGATCTAATACAAAGTAGCATTTTTTTCCTCTGAAATATATATATATATATATATATATATATATATATATATATATATATATATATATATATATATATATATATATATATATATTTATATATATAATTTTAACTTTTTTTTACTCCCCGCCAAAGGCAACAAGGACTATAGTAATAAACATGCCCCTTTATTAGTATTTATACAAAAAATAAGAAATAAATATCTACCTTAAAGTTAAAGTTTGAAGCCAAGTTCTTTTTCTCCACCTTATTAAATAGTGATGACACTTTTTGTTGGCCAATTAAAGGCTTTGACGTCTTAGTTGGCCTCTTCCCGAGGCAGAAAGAGATCTATTGTAGAAAATATTATGTTAGAAAAGGATATTGTCAATTTTTTTTCCATCATCGGGCAATGTTAACTTTACTAACATTAGTCAAGTCCCACTAGCACAAAGGATTGAGGATGGGCCTCGTTAGCAATGCGACCTAGGATCAAACCTCACAGGGGGTGGTTGTGCCATGTGCTAGGGGGAGGATACATGCTAAAAAATCAAGTTATCTTAGGGATGGTGTGGCCCACGCCGGGTGTGATCCCTAGGTGACTTTGACGGATTAGATTCCCTTGGGTTACAACTCCTCAAGCCACAACTCAAGCTTGGATGATCCCAATCAACTTGACAAAAAAAAAAAATTCATTACTAACATTAAATGTTTGTTTATAAACACCAAAAATAATATAATTTGTAATCCATTGTCTCCTCAAAAATGTTTTTTCCACCTATATCTCCATGTAAATGTTGGTCGGTGTTGTGGTATTTTTTGCACCGCCATCAATTTTCGGGTGTAAAAATTTCTCTAAAAGATAAATTTGCGGGATTAATCCTTGCATCCTCTTCTTTCATATGAAAATATCTAAAAATTTCCTTATAAATGAGATAGGGTACTACAAGGCCGAATATGCCAATGATAACCAAGTTAGTACTCCTAATCTCTTCAAAGTATTTATTATTTTTCACCTCCATTCATGGCTACGAGTCCCAGGATCGAACAATAATATAATTTCGAAAAATCTCTCTTGTTTTCCCAAATCGTTTGAAATCCAAGTGTTGGTCCTTCATTTCTGTTTTATAATTCCCTTTCTGAAAATCCAAGGATATCGAGAGGAAGATTCACACCATATTTGCACCTCTATCAATCCAATCCATTGATCCAATTTCGGTCGTTAATATGATGCAAAATTGGCTGTGAGGGATAGTTCGAGGGATACTCTGTAGTCGGGAATGTTTCTTTCACACTGGATCTGTATTGTTAATGTATACTTTAAGGGAGACTCTATAGTCCTGAATTTTGTTCGCACACCGACTATGTATTCTTATTTTGTTTTTTTTCCATACAGAATCCTCCGAGGTGACACTTCCAGTCGACCATGCTTCAGAAGAGTGCTAAGGTATATCAGTCTATGATTATATCATTTATTGTTGTTTCTTTCCATTTTACTAAACATTATATGGGACTCGACTCGTGGTCATATTTAATTGCATAATGCTCATAGTTGCTAGGCAATTTCAAGTCAATCATTTCTAGTCAATTTCAAGTCAATTATTGCTAGTCAATTTCAATCATTTAGCGTAAGTCATTATACAAATGTTAATAGGATGTGTAGTGATCCATTTTATAGGGAAATTTGAGTTCAATATTTGTGTTTGAAAGATGAATTGGTGTCAAGAACCACTCCATCTAAATTTATTAAATTTAGATGGACATTGTAAGATATACCTGATATGTGTGTTTTTTTTAGTTATAAATGTGGTTTCTTTAATGACCATGTGTTACTTTCAATACTATACTTAGTGTGCCACCATTTTGTAATCACAACTTCATGAATTATCAAGGTGACAAGTTTCAGAAAATTTTCTATTTAATTCTCAAGATGTTCACTTTAGAATTTGTACTTTTAGTCTTGATTATATTTGAAATGAAAAATTTACACCAAATAATTTTGAACAAACCCTTATATAATTGTACATTTATTTGTCTTATTAAAATTTTTGAATTCTTGATCTTTTTAAATAGTGATTTTAAATATTTCTAATACATGAGGTAACTTTGGTTTTTTTAAATATCACAGGGTCTGGATCATCACATGAGTAGTCACCACCTGATTGTTGGAGGCTTAAACAAGATAGACCATCCATTGAGTCTTGAGCATCGACACTAGGGTGACTTTATATGCATGCCGACGAGATTAGTCATGGATCAAGGAGAGTATCAAATGAATCAAGGGAGAGCCATCTCTCATTACATCATCATCATGGTAGTCATATGTTTATGTGAAAACATAAACTAGTATTTGTAGAATCATATTTCCATACATATTCAATTGATTTTTGTCAATTTATCTTTATTAATTATAATAAATTCCATATTTTTTTTGGAGCATCTCTCTTTAGGTGGATGAGAGTATCAAATAAATCAATTGAGGACCATCATTCACATCATCGTGGTATGGTATATATTTATGTTTATGCCAATTTACTTAAATGATAAAATGGTAGAATAATATGTGCATACACATTGAAAATATTTTTATCAATTTAACTTAATTAATTTATAATTTCTATTTTTTTTAGAAGAATCTCTCACTAGGTCGTCACATGAGGGTGCTCAACATTCTCCCTATGGTCAAAAAGCTCAATCAACTCATGTAATTGGGCGTGATGGTGCTCTACCATCTTCAGGTGGTTGTGAATCTCAATCGGATCATGATCCTAAATTTGTTAAATTATATAGTTTTTTTTAATGTTAAAACAATTTTTTACATAAATACATTGTACGTACATATGCATGTATGTCTATTTTGCATGTATATAAATACATTGAAATGTTTCAATATTTATATCATTTTATTGAAGCAAAGGGTGAAAAAATTGATCAAAGTCAATGTAGGTGAAGGAAGGTGATTCAAGAAGAAGACCATATAGAAATTACCAAATATCCGTATGATATTCTTGATGAGTTTCCATGGGAAACACATATCCAACAATTTATGTTACATAAGTGCAAAACTAATTTTTCAAAATTGAAGAACGATCTTGGGAGGTTGGATCTCCTTACAGAGAGTTGGAAAATATTAGAAATATTTCTACACTCTTTAGGCACATTTCTTGATATTTACAAGAACCTTGGGTCAACAATTGATGGATTTATAAATATCATGAGGCATAGAATGAAAACAGTGATGGATCCCGATAAATGGGTCAATAAAAATAGGAGGGTTACAAAATTACATGCCAAATCTATGTTTAATTTCAAAGAAGGGATGAAAAGAAAGATGTTGAAGGTCCAATATTTCAAGCACCTGAAATAGCCCATGATTTTTATGATAGGTTCCTCGCAACATATGTTAAGCTGTCATGGAATAACAAGGTTCCACATTACTTTTCTCAATTATTTTATGTAGAGTTTTTTTGGGTATGAAACCTGATTATAATGAGATTCCATATTAGTTTTATGGTACTGGGAAAGGTCATCTATATGAACATAATGGTGCATTAAGGGATACTTAACTGCCTCTTACTCCACCTCCTTTGGTACCTCAACCTCCACGTCTAGTAACTTTGCAGTCAAATATGGATGCAACTTTTCAGGTTGCTTGAGAAGCAAGGGATGCCATTATAGACAACATATAGACTAAATTTAATAGAATTGTTGCTAGTATAAAGGGACAAAGAGCATGTGCTGATGCATGTGCTAATTTTGTATTTAAAACAGAGGAGAAATAGATAATATGAATATTGAATAGGTCAGAGTGTATGAAAAATATTGTCGTGATAGCTGGAAAGACCTAATTGGCTATGAGGAAGAGGGCATGGGATCAATATGTGTTAATATTTAGGGTTGCTATTTTAATGTAATATAATGTCTATGTTAATGTTGATTCACATACATTTTGTAATTTTTTTGAGATATAATATAACACGAACATATCATATGTTCAACATTTGCAATTAAGTCTTATGTTGAACGAAAATTTGATAATATAGCATTGTCGGGTTCGAGTTCAAATGAATATATTTGAGAGATGTCAGTTTTTTTTTTTAAGAACATGTTTATAGTATTAATTTATTTTTATTATAACAATATTGTGAATACATTTTTGTAAAATAAATAATTACATAATTGAATGTTAACAGATTTCCATTCCATTCAACATTTTGGACACAAAGCGACTTGCTTCCTCCTTATTAGGATATGTTCCAGATATTGGCTTGTCACAAGTATTGAATATTTCAATTTTTTTTTTGTTATAAATTGAAGCAAGTTTCTTTAAAAAATGAGATTTGTCTTACATTTTTAAATTTTTTGAATTTGAGGTTTGTGGAGACAATTTCCTTTCTCTAGAGACATTTGCGATGGATTAAACTATGGGGATATGATCTTCTATAAAATTTGAAAAAAAAAATATATCTTTTTTAATATTACGAGTTTATGCATTTTCGTGTGCAATTTTAAATTTTTAATATATAGATGTACATGTGTTGTATAGGTCATCCATGAGGGCGTAATGCAGGGGGAACACCACAAGGTATTGCATGGAATTTGAAACCCGAGTCGGCTATGGGGATTAGATCGTCCAGGCAATTTGAAAAATTTATTACATTCTTTTTAATATTACTAGTTCATGCAATTTCATGTGCAATTTTAAATTTTTAATATATACATGTACATGTATTGTACAGGTCTTTCACGAGGGCACAATGGGGGGAGGGGAACACCACGAGGTATTGCATGGAATTTGAAACACTTTATAATTTTGTTTTGATGATAACATTCTCATTTAATTTATCACATTAAAATTTAATTAAAAGTACCCAATCTTATGTATATATGTATATTACACATGTTGTGGAGGAAACCCATGAGGATGAGGATGATGAGAGATCGTAGATTGCAACAATATTCTCTTTAATACATATTTTTATTATATTTACTTTTATCATGATATAAATTTTGGAGATATTTTAAGTGAAACTCTTTATTATGAATTGATCTCTTTGATGCATATTTTTATTTGACAGTATTTTCATTATATTTACTTTTATCATGATATAAATTTTGGACAAATTTATTTATAACTCTTTATTATGAATTAATATTTAATATGAAATTTTTTGAGTTTATACATTTTGCATGATGATTCTCATAATGTTAGTAGAATATAATATGAATTTGGGATGATTCTTAGCTTTTGTGATGTTATTTTTCAAGTTGTTTAATGAATAGTAAAATTGCAAATTATAAAACATGATGCATTTTTCATTCATGAATATTATCATGGTGTAGACTTCTAAAATAATCATAATTTAAAATTGCATTATAAAAAATGGTATATATTTTGCATTCATTAATATATCATCATCTTGTATAGAAGAGCTACTATGGATGTGGGTTAATACTTAACTTTTAATATAAATTTCTTCAAAGCAAACATACTATAACACTGCATTATAAAACACGATACATTTTACATGATGCATGGTTTGATGCTTAAAGGTTTTTCATTTAAATTTTCATTTTGTTGGTACTTTGTATGGTTCACATATGTATAGTTTTAGAATGCAATATTTTATACTCATTATAATAGTTATAGTTTCCCCATACTAGCTTTTCAAGTGATGTATGTTTCAAGTTAAATGATAAGTAGAATGCATCAAGTGATAAGGAAAATGCATCAAAAATTTGAGCAAAAGTAGTCACATATAAGTCACATTTTGGATGCCATTATTACCCACCAAAGTTCTCATTGTTCGACCCTTACTTTTTTGTTCTATTTAACTTCCAAATCTTTGTTTGACGTAAGGTTTCAAGTTATAGTTTGTGATTTTAATCAAGAATCAACATTATAAAACATGGTACATTTTTCATGATGCATGGTTTGATGCTTGAAATTTTTACATTTAAGTTCATGAATATGAATCAATGAAATTAATTTCCATTTAGTTGGTACTTCATATGGTTCACATATGTAGAGTTTTAGAATGAAATTTTTGATACTCATTGTAATAGTTATAGTTTCCCCATACCAACTTTTCAAGTGATGCATGTTTCAAGTTAAATGATAAGTAGAATGCATCAAGTAATAAGCACAATGTGTATAGTTAAAATGTGGATAAGTAGAATGCATCAAAATTGTGAACAAAAGTAGTCACATATAAGTCACATTTTAGATGTCATTATTACCCACCAAAGTTCTCATTGATCAACCTTTTATTGGTTGTTCTAGTTAACTTCCAACTCTTTGTTTGATGTAAGGTTTCAAGCTATAGTTTGTGAGTTTAATCAACAATCAACATTATAAACCATGGTACATTTTGCATGATGCATAGTTTGATGCTTAAAGGTTTTACATTTAGGTTCATTAATATGGAGCATTGAAATTAAATTCGCATTTAGTTGGTACTTTTTATGGCTCACATATGTAGAGTTTTAAAACCCAAATTTTGATACCTTTTGTAATAGTTACAGTTTTGAAATACCAACTTTTCAGGTGATGTACGACGTATGCTTCAAGTTAAATGATAAGTAGAGTTAATCAAGTGATAAATATAATGCATATAGATAAAATGTAGATAAGTAGAATGCATCCAAATTGTGAACAAATATATAGTCACATATAAGTCACATTTTGGATGCCATTGTTACCCACCAAATTTCTCATTGATCAAACTTTGCTTGTTTATTCTAGTTAAATTCCAACTCTTTGTTTGATGTAAGGCTTTAAGATATCGTTTCTGAGTTTAATAAACAATCAACATTATAAAAATTGGTACATTTTGCATGAAAAATGGTTTGATTCTTAAAGGTTTTACATTTAGGTTTGAATGAATATGAAGCAATGAAAGTAAATTTTAATTTAGTTGGTAATTTGCATGGTTCACATATGTAGAGTTTTATAACCCAAATTTTGATACCCTTTGTAATAGTTACAGTTTCCCCATACCAACTTTTCAAGTGATGTATGTTTCAAGTTAAATGATAAGTAAAATGCATCAAGTGATGAGTAGAATGTATGATTTATGGTACATATATATGAGATATGTGTTTTGTACAAAAGGGAATTCCATTAAGCTAGTTCAATACATATATTCTAAGATTAAAGTACCTTCTTTGTCTTAAAGCCTCTTTTGTATTTAATCAGGTGCTCAAAATTATGCTAAAAATTGAAAGTTTTCAGAATGGTGTGGAATTTGAACGACCGAGTAGATATCATCATTTTGAATTCGACGCACCTCGTTTCATGGAAAACTGACACTGTATGCTCCCAGAAACATGTTTTGTCCACTTTGTCAAACATGATTTTTTTTTTAGATGCAGGACACCCAGTTAGCAGTTCATACAATTGATTGGGACATGGTAGGTTGACTGGGCTCATGATGAAATATTCCTCTTCGAATTGAGTGGTTCCAAGTGGCATGGTATCATTAGTTTGAAATGACGTATTTTAATTATTTTTTAGGTGACCATTTTGATGAGCTCCATCATTAGACATATTTGGAGGGGTTAATGGTCACCTTCTTCCCTTCTTAAATCGATTTTTCTTGCATTTTTATTGTTATAAGGTTTTGTGATGTTCATATAGGTGGTGATTAACGCTAACATACTTTGAGTGCCTAATATGAGGTTGAGTGCAAAAAATCATGAGTAATTAGCATTTTTATGAGGATTTTATCACAAAGGCTTGGAGGAGATAGCAAGGAGAAATTATAGGAGGGTTTTCCACCGTCCTTAACTCTTTAAGGCAACCAAAGGATCCCCAAGGATTCTCTCCAACAATTCGAATTCCAGAGGAAGTTAAGCAACTCGAAAACCAAAGTGCACTCAATCTATGCTTACTTGGATTCAAGTGGAATCAATCACTATTTTCAAGGGAGCTGTTGGTAGTTGCCTTGTAGAATAAATAGAGCATAGCTAGAGCTAGGAAGGATTTGATTCTATTGGGAACTTTGCTGCAAGCTATTGAGCTTTTGATTATTATACCTAGTGATTAAAATTTGAGAAATGTATGAGACTATTCTTTCATGAAATGAGCGGACTGATATCATTTTATTGATTTAAGTTTCAGAGAGATAGGCATGTGGGTTAGGGCCCAATCCATGTGTCTGATCCTCTCTTCTTTACTTGTTCTTTTCTTCCTACAATTCAGTTAGTTCTGCTTCTGATAGTTTCATTGTTGCTTAGTTTTTTCTTTCAATGTGCTATTGTAGGTTTCATTTTCTTATGAATATTAGAATAGAGGAGAAAACTGAAAAATTTGTGGATCAAGACCTCCCTTCTGATCTCTGTCAATAGAGCTCAAGGAGCGTGAACCTTCCCACAGACCCAAAAAATTATTTATGTTCACTGTTTTTGAGATTAGAGTAGAGTTGCATTACCATTTTCAGCCTTCCTTTTGTAATGTATTTTCACACATTTGTATGTTTCTTCATGCATAAGTTAGCAGGGTTGATTGCAGGAATTAGTGTTAAAGCCCCATAGTAGCTCTGTGGTGCCTTCTCGCTTCATTTTCCATCTTTATCTTAACAACCTAAGCACTGTTGTTACGCCCTCCATTCCCTCCTTTTTTTGCTTATTCTAATTGTTGCACCCACCTTTTATTCCTAAAAACACTTAAAATATCCATTCCGCCTTATTCCTTTGCTTTCATTAGTCATGGCCACCGCACCCTTTTTTACGCAAAATGCTTGAAAAACCATCAAAGTTGGACCTCTTCCATTTCTCCTTGAAACTCCCACTACCGTACTTCACAAATCGAAAATCACATTTTCTATTATTTTCCGTTAATAATTTCTACCTCCAAACCTGGTTGTGATATTACCATACTCCTCTACCATGTCACCCATTGCATCTTGCATTTCATAATTTCAGCTGTATCGCATTTCGCACTTCAGACTTTCCTCCTGACTGCACTACCGCTTCTCTGCCAAGCTTGGGATATTGCGATATTGCGATATCACATATCGCATATCACACTTCTGTCCCTCCATCGCAATTCTGCCATCGCACTTTTCAAACCCTCCCACTCCAAATATTTTTTGCGATATTAAAAGTTTTAATAAAGTTTTAAACCCCTAAGCCTTGTTTCATGTGGTTAAGCCCTCGATTAGCACCTTTATCCATTTATTCTCCAAACCTCAAGTAACACCTCTTCAAATTATAATTAGGTCAGGAATAGATTTTTAGATAAGAGAATGATAGATAGAGCAAGGTGTGTTTAGCCGATTGGCCAAGTTAAGTGCAATTTAAAATTAGTTTCCCTTCTTCCATTTCCTTTCTGCAAATCAAAATAGTTTCATTTCCGTCATTTTCTTTTTGAAAATTAAATTAGTTTCATTTCCATCATTTCATTTCTGCAAATTAAATTAGTTTCATTTTTCTCATTTCCTTTATGTAGTTTAAGTTAATTTCCTTTCTTTCATTTCCTTCCACCAATTTACTTTCCAGTTCTTATCATAGTTTAAGAAATAGCACCCTTTCGTAAAGCTAAAGAGTCTACATGATAAAAATTCATCTGCCGTGTATATAGCACTGTCACCTCCAAGTTTGTATGAACCTCGAGTTGATAAATTAAATTAGGGCAGCCCCTGGGAGTTGCAACACTCTTGGTACAATGCCACGGCTCACCACTTTTTGGCGCTGTTGCCGGGGAGGTGTATAGTAGATGCTTTGATTTTGTTTTAGCATTCTTTTCTACTTTCCTTTATTTTCATGTTATTTCAAAAATATTGAAAAAATATAAAAAATATCTAATTTTCATGCCTCGTAGGAGTAGGAATACTTAAAGACAAATATTACCTAAAACCCCCACATCACCTCCTAGCTACTCTTCACTCTTCTTCAGTGGCAGTGAGATTTAAATTCCTATAGTAGAGCCTTCTGAATACCCTAAGAACCTATTGGGGAGAAGAAGAATACCTTGGTCGAACTGAGGGACCTGCTTCACCTTTCTTAACCATGGTTGGGATCCAAAGAGCCTTTCCCATAAGAGAGGCAGATGGGGAAACGAAGATGAAAAACATTAGCCCCTCAGCTCTTCCACACTTCCATGAACTTACCTCTGAGTATCCGGACACATTCATGTTTGAATTTTTTGTTGTCTGTAGGACTTATGACTACACCTCTGATGATCAGAAGTTGAATCTATTCTCATCCACCCTTAAGGATGCAGCCTTGCACTAGTTCATGGGTCTGCCTGGGGACAACATCACCACCTGGGCACAAATTCAAGAGACATTAAAAAACAAGCACAGAGACTATTTTAGGTCCAAGGAAACTAAGGATGAGATATTTAGGATGACTCTAGGTTCTGATGAATCCCTAGAGGAATCTAAAGAGAGGTTTCAATTAAACTATAAGAGAGTCAACTGTACCCTTGATCCTGCATCACTTAAAATTGTACTTATTCGAAGGATCAGAGAAGAGATCATAGAAACCTGGAATATGCTATCAGGAGGAGATATCTACAAAGTTCCTTATGAAACAATCAAAACTATCTTCTGGAACCTTTCTAGGGCATTTAGGAAGACAGACAGAGCTGGCCAAAACACATCCAATACCCCTTCCTCTTCCACCTTCATAAAACATGAATTGGAAACATGCTAGAGGAATTCGAGCGTGACATGTTGCACACCCTTTCTTGTGAATGGACACAATGCATGTAAAAAGGAAGCAAGAGGAAGCAGAGAGAGCCCTATCCATATTTTGTCCTAGATGTACCTATAAGCACCCAAGAAATAAATGTCCATTGAGAATCATGCCATAGACAAGTGTCCCTCCTTACTTGGACTTAAGGTTGTATATGAAGGTGGGGAAGAAATGCCAAAGCAACTCTGTTTCATCAACCAGAGAAGGCCTCAAGGCCGTCATCCATATCAACAAGGTATGCAAGGTGCACCTTACTCTTACTATCACAACAATCAGAGTGCAGCCATTCAACCTTGGTACACCCACACTCCTCCATCCTGGTCTACACCTCCTACTTGGCCTTACAACTCTCCATATCATCCTCAACCAGTGAATCAACCATTTCAGCATTATGTTCCACACCAACCTTAGTGGAACAATCCATCCCAAGGGTGGAGGCCTCAACGCAATCAACCACCTGCTCTAATGCCTCCACCCCAACCTCAACCTAAGCTTACTCATGTTTCTCCACATAGGCTATCTCAAATACCTACACAGCCCAATCTAAACCTGAACAACAGATAAGCAAAATAGGCTCCTAGTGGAGAAACATCCTATCCAGCTTATGATGTGGAGATACAAGAGGTTAATCTCAGGTCGAGAAGAGTAATCCCAGACAACCATCCTCCATATCCACATGTACAGGTTCAGGAGGAAAAGGAAGAAGGTAACACTCATATCCAACAAGCTCCTTTTCTCGAGCGCTTGATCCACCCTAGTCAGCACACCTTAGAGGAGATTGAACTTATGGGAAAATTGGAAAATTTGTGTGTAAAGACACCACTTCTCCAGGCCATTAAGGATGTCTCTATATACAATAGGCTCATCAAATAAAATTGCTTAAAGAGACTTGGGAGAAAGAATAGAGATACCCCTACCATCAATGTGGTAGGACAACTGTCCAAACAAATGTTGGGAAGGGTGATATTTCCAAAGTACCTGGACCCTGGTAGTCCAGTTTTTGATGTTCACATCGATGGTGTCATAGTCCCCAACACTCTGATTGATCAAGGGGCTACCATCAATGTCATGACCAAGGAGACAATGTTGAAACTTAATCTCCAAGGGACATTGAGGAAAGCCACAACAATTCTGCAACTTCCAGATCGGTCCACAATAAATACAAAAGGAATTGTTGAGGATGTTATAGTTACCATTGACTCTTGGGAGTATCCTATAGATTTCCTGGTCTTGCAACCAAAAAAAGTTTAATGGTTATCCTCTCATCTTAGCGAAACATTGGTTAGCCACTATAGATGCTTATATCAGCTGTTGGGCTGGAAACATGACTACAAAAAATTGGCCTTTGTCTAAACGACTAGTGTTATATCCTCCAGCCTAGCCTTCCATTGATCATGATCTATATATATGGTTGGAGGATGAAGAACATGAGTTATATAACACTTCCCCTATGTGTACCATAGATGTTTTTTTTAGAGGGGGGCATCTTGATGAAGATGAACTCATCGACCATGTCACAAAACTAGTTCTCCACTAACATTCCTCTCAAAATCTTAGTCAAAGAGTCTGAAATCCAACCTTGGATGGAAGTGCACTTAGTTGATTCAACCTCCGAAACCACGAAGGATATTGAGTTTTTCCCATACAGATCTCTAAAAATCAACCCAGAACTATCAAATGAAGAAGAGAAGGAACTATGCCAGCTTTTGAAAGAGAATATAGATGCATTTTATTGGGATTACAAGGACATGAAAGGGGTGCATCCTTTAGTATGTAGACATCATATTTACATAAAATAAGGATGCAAGCCTGTGAGACAACCCCAAAGAAGGATGAACCCAACTCTGAAGGACATAGTCAAAGAAGAGCTGCAGAAACTATTGGATGAAGGGTTCATATATCCTATATCCGATAGTGAGTGGGTATATCCTCTTGTCCTAGTCCTAAAGAAGAATGGGAAGTGGTGAATTTGTGTTGATTATCGAGAACTTAACAAATCCACCAAGAAATACCATTTCCCTTTGCCCTTTATAGACCAAGTCCTAGATGGCCTTGCAGGGAAGAAGTTCTTTTCCTTCCTAGATGGGTTCATTGGGTACAATAAGATTCAAATCAGCCCTGAAGACCAGGATAAGACTACTTTCACCTACCCTTGGGGTACCTTTTCTTATCGAGTCCTACCCTTTGGGTTGTGCAATGCCCCAAACACCTTCCAAAGAGTTATCCTGAGAATTTTTTCCGAGTTATTCCATGACTATGTTGATATCTACATGGATGGTTTCACACCATATGGGGATGACTTCCAGGAAGTTATCTCTAATTTGGGTAAAGTACTAAGAAGGTGCATTAAGATGCATCTTTCCCTGAGCCCAGAAAAGTGTGAATACCTGAAGAAATCAGGAGTTGTGTTAGTGCACTCCCTCTCCCAATCAGGAATACAGGTAGAATCAAACAAAATCATTATCATGAAAAGGGTGCCTACTCCTCAAAAGAACAAAGATGTCAAGATTTTCTTAGGCTTAGCTGGTTATTATAGAAGGTTCATAAAAAATTTCAACAAGATGACTTCACCATTATTTGGGTTATTGGCCAAAGATTCCAATTTTATTTGGTCTGGTCCTTGTCAAGAGGCTTTTGAGCTCATTAAGGAAAATTTTTCTACTGCAC
Organism: Pinus albicaulis; assembly: GCA_034641835.2. Classification (NCBI taxonomy): domain Eukaryota; kingdom Viridiplantae; phylum Streptophyta; class Pinopsida; order Pinales; family Pinaceae; genus Pinus; species Pinus albicaulis. Next base: position 1,672,458,769 of record CM076584.1, on the reverse strand, counting down.
CCATTCTTTGAGGTCCAAATTGGACTCTACCTTTCCACATCCACACTGATGCATCCGAAAAAGTTGTAGGAGTGACATTAGGGCAATTAGAGTACAAAATCCCTTATGCCATATATTTCATCAACAAGAACTTGTTTAAGGCTGAGATGAATTATACTGTTACTCAGAAAGAGATGTTAGCCATTGTCCATGCTTAGAACAAATTCAGACACTACATAACTGGATATCAGACCTTTTTTCACACTGACCATGTAGCCATCAAGTATTTAATGAAAAAACTGGATGTTAATGCTAGGATAATTAGATGGTTGTTACTTTTACAGTAATTTGATTTGACTATTGTTGAGAAACCTGGAAAGGAGAATGTTGTTGCAGATTTTTTTTTCGAGTTAGCTCTCCCTGCAGGTGAAGAAGGAATGGTGGATGACCAGCTTCCATATGAAAATATCTTTGCTATATTAGCACTCTCACCATGGTTTTCTGATATATCCAACTACTTGGTTGCTGGGAAACTCCCTCCTAATATTTCATTCAGGGAGAAGGGCATAATCATTAGAAAAAGTGCCCCTTTAACATGGATTGGGGGAAATATTTTCAGGCTAGGCCCTAATCAAATCCTTAGGATATGTGTGAGGGAGGGAGAATTTTTTGATATCCTCTTTGCATGTCATGACAACCCATGTGGAGGTCACTTTGCTGCAAAGAGAACTGCTTACAAATTTTTGTAGGCAGGATACTATTAACATACCCTTCACCAAGATTCTAGAAGATACACGAGCAGGTGTGACCAATGCCAAAGGTTGGGGAAACCCACAAAAAGGGATGAGATGAATTTTGCACCCTAGGGTGGCTCTTGAGCCATTTTAAAAATGGGGTATGGAATTTTTTGGACCTATCGATCCACCATTTGGAAAAAATAAGTATATCATAGTCTTCACTGATTAGCTGAAAAAGTGGGTTGAAACAAAAGCAGTGAAGGTGGCAACCGAGGAGAAAGTAGCAGAATTTCTGAGGGAGAATGTGTTTTAAAAGTTTGTGTACTGCAAAGAAATAATCACTGATCAAGGATCACAATTCCATTCTCACCTAATTGAAAGTATTTTTAGGAGGCACAAGATTAAGCATAGAAATTCTACTACCTATCATCCTCAGGCGAATGGCCAAGTAGAAGTAAATAAAAGATCTTTAAAGAGAATCCTCACCAAGGTTGTGATCAACAACAAAAAATATTGGGCAGACAGATTGGTAGAAGCTACTTGGGCCTACAACACTACTTGGAAGACAACAATGGGATTTACTCCCTATGAACCAGTATATGGTAAGAAATCTCTACTTTCAGTTGAGTTTGAATTCAATACTTTAAGAATGGAAGCTAAATTAAATCTAGATCCATCAAATTCCCAAAAAGAGAGGTTGTTGCAAATAAATGGATTGGATGAGTTCAAAATACAAGCACTTCTTCACACAGAGGTAGTTCAACTGCAAAGGAAGGTATGTCATGACAAGAACATTAAGGAGAAGTCCTTACAAGAATAATATTTGGCATTGTTGTATGATTCAAGGTTTAAAGACTTTAAGGGAAAATTGATGACAAGATGGTTTGGACCATATACAGTGGAAAAATGTTTTGACAATGGTGCAGTTCAATTCAGGATCATAGATGAGGAAGGAACCCCCTTCCCTGTTAATGGTCACAGAATTAAAATTTACAAGAAGCCCCTATCCAGGGCATATTTCATAAATTCAATAAGCATAGAGGGGTATGTAATGGGAAACTCCATAGTTTCCAACACCTCCTAACAAAAAAAAAAAAAAAAAAAAAAAAGAGAAAAAAGAGAATAATTATCCATGGGTGAAAAATTCTCTGAGGTGCTCAAGGCAAGCTCGTGGGTTAAAAAACTTGATGGAGGCATCCCACTCTCTTTCAAAAAAGAAAGAGAGAAATACATCTGCATCTCTATGTTTTCTATGTTTGTTGTTTTGCAGGTTATTAATGGTTTCTGGAAACACAGGGAAGCAATCATATTCTTCTATCCCCTTATATTTTACCATACATCACATCATTCACTCCATTAATTTCCATAACTCTTTCCATCACCTCCATACATCATATTCCTCCATTCCCGAGCACAATGTAGAAAAAGAAAACAAGTCACAAACTGCTACAAACATCAGGAAGTTCCTTCAAGAACAAAGTCGTTCAAGGACTGCAAAGAAAAAGAAGAAGGAAAGATGCATAACAGACTCCAGGAGAATGAGAATGCCACCCATGGCATCTCAAGCACCCCACGCAAAATATATAGCAGGAATAAACAACAAGAAAATATCAGCTGCTCACTCAGAGAGAGGCTCATTCAGCAAGCTTCTCACTCAGAAAATAGGAAAGTAACACAGAACGTAGCATCTAAAAGGCTTGTCTCCTCAACCCAGCTCCTGCAAACACCTTTACAAAAACAAGTAAGCTTAGGTATAGCCTTTCACCCCTCACTGTGCATTCATAATAGCCATAAATAATTAAATGAAAATATTTGGAATTTAGAAGGCAGAAAGGTGGCCAATTAGCTTGGCCACCATCGTGAAGTATGATTGGGGAGAACTGCAAGTTCACGCCATTTGGGCATGAAAAAAAAATTAAATCAATTTGAGTAGAGGAGAACGATAGGATGAAACACACATTCCATGATGAATTAATAGAGATAAGGAAACAACGATTCCTAAAGGAAACTGCAACTGATCCTCTGTTACATAAGCGCTCCAAAATTAGCTGCGCAGTCTAATAAAAAGAGATCATGTCTCATCCAAGCCAATGAATTGAGAATTTTTGAGGGAAAGAGACTAAACGGAGCCCGCAAAAAAGCAATACCGAGTTTGGGCTATGTATTTGAGCAATGTGCAGAAGAAACAACATAATGACAACATCACCCAGCAGTCAAGCTAGCTTCCGAAGTATACCGCATATCATACATAGTAGCAAGGGACCAAGGGAAGATTTTATAGAAACCTAAATAAGACAGATTTCTACTCCTAGCCTTAGAGAAGAAGAACCAGAAGAAGAACCAGAAGAGAAATGAAAGAAATGGAAATGGAGATAGAAGTCATAAAGGTAGCATAAAGTGAGAAAGAAGAAGACTCACAACACAACCCAACATCCCGTCAAAACCAAGAGGAACTTTCTAGCTTAGATTCTTTGAACACAAAGATAAAAAGGTGGACCTCTATGTATTTAAGAAATAAAAAGAGTTAAAGGGTAAGCCAGAAAGAGCCATAAACTCCTCCCAAGATCCATGTCATCATTAAAGAATTACCGAGGGAGGAGGAAAGAATCAAAGAGATAACTCTAAAGGAGAAGTTGCAGATGGCACATGCAGAGAATATAGCACTAAAGGATAAATTGTGGCAAAAAGGGAAACAAGTAGCAACCATGGTAGACTCAGCACAGATTCCCTGCCGACTCATATGTTGTGTACATAAAGAAGCAATGGCTCCTATTTAAATAAAAACTCTAGCCTCCCATGGATCCCTACCTTTCCAATATTATAGAAAATTCATGGATTTATACAAGAAATCTAACATGGTTGATCAGTCAAAGATGGCAGAGTTTTATGTGCATAACCTCGTGCTAAAAAATTTGGATACTTGGGACCCCAATTCTACATGGGAGATATGCAGTTGATGGCTCTAGTATCTTGGACGATGAATGATGGCACTAGAGAAAAAGAGATATGGAGGGTCATGAGAAGAAGAAATATAGAACCCTTACATATCAGACCATAATTGCTCAGCCCAAGAGGATTCATCCTTAACTGTCGAGAGATTGAAAGGGACCCTACACTAGTTGAAAGCTATCTCTAGAATCAAACACAGGTAATAGGCCACTTCGATGATGTTTCTATGAAGATATAAGACGAGTGAATTATGGCCAGCTAGAGGAGATGGACCAACCTCCCTCACAACCTCAAGAACAGGGAGTACCATACTCCAGAAAGACTGAGGGGTGCCTTGGAAAGGGCACCATTATATAAGAGGGCCATGCAGGCCAAGAAGATCCAATGGTTTGGTCTCAATATCAATCCACCTTTGCTGCTAGAGTTGAATGATGAAATGGAAATAGATGCACAATATAGAGAATGGGAGAATGCAGAAAAGAGTAATGGGTTTTACCCGCGTGAGGGGGCTCCCACACTTCTTCCTCGGGAAGTCAGGGGAGCTGTCAAAGCCTTGAAAAATGCAGGAGGAGGATTAGTTGCTCAGAGGATGAGCAACCATTCAGTAGGGGCGTGATGATGAGCTCCATTATTAGAAATATTTGGAGGGGTTAATGGTCACCTTTATGCTTTCTTAAATCTCTTTTTATTGCATTTTTATTGTTATTTGGTTTTATGATGCTAGTATAGGAGGTGATTAAGGCTAGCATAATGTGAGTGCCTAATATGAGGTTGAGTGTAGAAAATCATGAGAAATTAGTATTTTTATGAAGATTTTATCATAAAGTCTTGGAGGACACAACAAGGAGAAATTATAGGAGGTTTTTACACTCCTTAACTCTCGAAGGTAGCCAAAGGATCCCCAAGGATTCTCTCCAACAATTTGAATTCCAGAGGCAGCCAAGCAACTCAAAGACCAAAGTTCACTCAATCTATGTTTACTTGGAGTCAAGTGGACTCAATCAATATTGTCAAGGGAGTTATTGGTATCTTCCCTGTAGAATAAATAAATCAGAGCTAGAGCTAGGAAGGATTCGATTCTACTGGGAACTTTGCGGTAAGATATTGAGCTTTTGATTATTGTACTCAATGATTAAGCTTTGAGAAATGTACGAGATTATTCTTTCATGAAATGAGCAGATTGATTTAATTTTACTGATTTAAGTTTCAAAGAGTTAGGCATTTGGGTTAGGTCCCAATCCATGTGCATCAGCCTCTCTGCTATACTTGTTCTTTGCTTCTTTCCATTCAGTTAGTTTTGCTTCTGATAGTTTCATCGCTGCTTAGTTTTTTTTTTTCAGTGTGTTGCTGTAGGTTTCATTTGCTCATGATTTGTAGAATAGAGGAGAAAAATCTAAAATCTATGCATCAATACCTCCCTTCTCATCTCTATCAATAGAGCACGAGGAGGGTAAACCTTCCCAGAGACCCAAAAATTGATTTTTGTTCATTTTTCTTGAGATTAGAGTATAGCTGCATTATCATTTTCAGCCTTCCTTTTTTACTATATTTTCACGCATTTTCCTGTTTCTTCGTGCATGATTTAGCAAGGTTGATTGCAGGAATTAGTGTTAAATCCCCAGAGCAACCTCGTGGTTCCTTCCCACTTCATTTTCCATCTATGTCTTCACAACCTGAGCATTGTTGTTACGCCCTCCATTCCATCCTTTTTCCACTTATTCTAACTACTGCACCCACCTTTTATTCCTAAAAACACTTAAAATATCCAACCCGCCTTATTCTTTTGCTTTCATTTTTCATGGCCACCACACCCTTTTTAACGCAAAATGCTTGAAAAGCCATCAAATTTGGACCTCCACCTTTGCTCGTTGAAACACCCGCTACCGTACTTTGCAAATCACAAATCACATTTTCTATTGGTTTCCGTTAATACTTTCTGCCTCTGAACCCCGATTGTGATATTACCGTACTCCACTGCCACGCCACCCATCGCCTTTCAAACTTCGCAATTTTGGCTGTATCACATTTCACACTTTTCACTTTCCTCCTGACTACACTGTTGCTTCTCTACCAACCTTGAAATATTGCAATATTGCATATCGCATATCACTCTTCCATACCTCCATCACAATGTTTCCATCGCACTTTTCAAATCCTCCCACTCCAAAGCATTTTTGTGATATCAATAGTTTTAATAAATTTTTAAACTCCTTTTTCACTCCCGTAAGCCTTGTTTCATGTGGTTAAGACCTTCATTAGCACATTTACCCCTTTCCTCTCTAAACTACGAGCAACACACCTTCAAATTAGAATTAGGTCATGAATAGCTGCATAGATAAGAGCATGATAGATAGAGCAGGGTGTGTTTAGCCGATTGTCCAAGTTAAGTGAAATTGAAAATTAGTTTCCCTTCTACCATTTCGTTTCTGAAAATTAAATTAGTTTCATTTACGCCATTTCATTTCTGCAAATTAAATTAATTGCATTTCCATCATTTCCTTTCTGCAAATTAAATTAGTTTCATTTCTGTCATTTCCTTTCTGCAATTTAAGTTATTTTCCTTTCTGTCATTTCCTTCCAGCAATTTACTTTCCAGTTCTTATCATAGCTTAAGAAATAGCAAGCTTTCGTAAAGTAGAAGAGGATGACATGAGAAAAATGCATCTGTTGTGTATATATCTCTGTCACCTCCAAGTTTGTACGAACTTTGGGTTGATAACGTAAAGTAGGGCATCCCCTAGGAGTTGCAGAACTCTTGGTGCAATACCAGGGCTCACCACAGTCACAGGCTACCACATGGCATGGCCAGGGGCTGCCATGTGGTAGCATGAGGGCCACAAACATTGGGTCAAGGTTTGAGCAGAGTGGGTGGGGGTTGAACCCGCGACCTCCAAGCTATGAGTAGAGAGAATTTTCCACCATGCCATCACATTTATTCTCAACATATAATGGTGTCAAGTTGGCTTTATTATAACATGTTTTCCGCCATGGGCAGAGGGGGATGGGGTCTAGCCCCAGTCCTGGTTACCACCTGGGGTGGGAGGCTAGCACCATGCCCCCCCCCCCCCCCCCAACGGTCCATAACTATAACACTCAATGTTGCACCATGTGATAGCACAAGACCATTGGGACTATTAGCCTACTAGCCACCCCACTAACCATAAAATAAAATGTTGGCTACTCTATGTGACCACCATGCTAAACTGTGCAGGGTTTCTATTTTAAAAAATAAATTTAAACTTTAGGCCTTATTGGAAAAATTAAAGCGCTGGAAATTTTGCCTAGTTTTTAGCGGAATTGGTGCTTTGCTAGTGCTTTCGGGGGCAAAATTGTAGGATGGTGCCGGATTTGGTGGAAATTATGGAGCAGTTAGTGTAGAAACTTGGGGAAGTCATAACTAAGTCAGTTTTTGACCAAATTCGAGGAAAAAAGAGTCTACACATGATTTTTTGGGCATTCTGGAACTAATGGAACATGCATCAGAGCTTTCTGAGCATTGTAAACACATGTAATCACATTTTTGAGCATAATAGAAGAGGGCCAAGCCATTGGAAGTTGAACCAAGGATACGTAGCCTAGGCAGGTTGAACTCACTCATCATGTGCTATTGTGTTATTTTTTATGGTGATGTTCATGTCTCTTAGATGTTGTTGTTCAATGTTTTTTTTTTATGTTAATTTGACCAAGAGATTCACATAAAAACACTTAAAACTCATGTTTAACTTGCAATTTACCTCATAATCCTCAAGAACTTTGTTTATATCCTGAATTGGAATTTAGCACAACAAACACTAATTTTCCCATTTAGATAAAGTAGAGCACTAGGTTTACTTGTGCAAGGAGGATTTAATATTTGTTCAAGTATTTAAATTCTTACAAGGTTGAAGCTCAAGAGAGGAGAATGAAATCTTATGGGTGTAGGTTCTCTAGTTGGAGCAAGGAGAAGGAGGGCATAGTTGCCACAATCTCCACCAAAAGATTCACCTCCAATTGCAGTAGAATATTTAGTAGGAATGTCTCATGAAGGAGGAAATGATAACATGACAAAGGGCGAGAAGGATTTTAGGAAGGATTTCTTTGACATGATAGAGATGGTGAAGGCACTCTATGAAGAGAGGAATACAAGGTTGCAGGGTGAAACATCCAGGCCTCCAAGATGAGATGGTTCTCTAGGAGGAGGAGGTAATGGAAATGGTGATAAGCCACCATATACTCCATCATCATCCTCACCAACATCTTCACCTTCATATTTATCCTCTTCCACTACTACAACCCTTACTCATACTCATCAAAATACCTCAAAAGGAATTAGTAAACAACCCTTGTTAAAAATTGATATTAAATTTGAGTTGAATATGTATAATGGTGAAGTGAATGTAGAGAATATTGAAAATTGGGGTTTTTTTTTTTCCAGTTGGAGGTCTAATGCAGGATTCAAAACCTTCAAGATGATGACACAAAGATTCAGTTAGCTTCCTTCAGACTAGAGGGTGCACAGCTAGTATGGCGGGAAGCCAGGACACAACAAGAGATTAAAATCCATGGTAAGGTTTCAATCTCTTGGTTTCATTTTATTGCAGCAATTAAAAGGAAATTTGACCCTCTAGATTCTGTACAGAAAGCTACTATGGACTAGCAGAATTTTAGAAAACTAAAGGAACAAATTGTGTAAAACTATACTCAATAATTTAGGAGAAGAGCACTAGTTTTGGGTGTCAGTTTATCTTCTCAAGACACTTGGTTAAATTATATTGGGGTTTTTCATAGCTATCTTATACATACTATTCTCATGTTCATTCCCAAAAATTTAGATGAGGTTTGTGTTCAACCCACACATCTAGAAGAAAGATGGAAACATAGTGTAGATGAGAAAAGTGATAGTTCCCTTGAGAATGAAGGAAAATAAAAGGGTGAGTTTAAGGGAAAAGGAAAAAAAATGGTTCTATTATGTTATAAAAAGAGAAACTCACAGCAACATTGTTTGTAAAATTTCCATGATGAATAACATTGTTGGAAACTCCATCTAGATTTGTATCCCAACAAACTTAAAACCAAAGAGAAGGAGAAAACATCTGCAATCATTAAACATGAGTTAGGTTCAGATTCAGGAGATGAAACGAAGATTAAAATAATGGGTTTGAAAGGTAAGAACATAGCAGACACTAGTTCTTCAATTTCTTCTAATGCAACTCAAGGTGATGATAGAAGAATTGAAATCTTTCATATTATTGTTGTTTCAAAGCATACCAAAATAGACACACTATTTGATAGTGGTTCTCAAGCCAATTAGAAATTTGAAGACTTATTTAAGAGGTTAAATATATAGATTGTTACAAATCCAAGACCTTATCCTTTAGGCTGGTTATGAAAGAATGCAAACTTGGAGGTAGCAAGGAAGTGCATCCTAAGGTTTGCAATAAATTCAAACTTTCTTAATGAAGTTGAACTTGATGTAGTCCTGCTTGAGATTTCAGGTATTGTTCTGGAAAGTCCTTATATTTATGATAGGAGGGAAGTAATTCATCGACATGATAAAAATTAACACTTGTTCAAGAAAGGAATTGAGTACATATTTAGAGCACATAAGAAGAAGATGAGTTTGTCTCTTATACATGCAAGACAAATGAAGAGAATAGTGAATGCAAGTAAAAAATTGGCTTTGTTAATGTTCAATCATAGTGATGTTTTGAATGAGACCTTTCAAGAAGATGCATCAAATGAAAAAGATGATTTCATTGAAGTTGCTAATGGTTATAATAAGATGTTTCAGGGCTCTAAATTGTTGCCTTTGAAAAGAGGTAAACAAGATGTGAAAGATTTGAAGCAGTCCATATCATTTTTGAACAGTGATGGGAACAAGATGTCGGTGTTGAATCGTGAAAAACTCAAAGATAAGCACCAAGGAAAGATGAAAAATAAGGCATAGGTTCCACAAGTACTTTTTTTGGGTTTCAAAATGGTACATGGAAATGGAAAAAACACTGGGTAAAAAGTCGACGTAAGTACAAGCCAAGACAAGCTAAAAATTGCCATGTCGACAATGTTCGAGGTGAGAAAGTTTTCAAGTTATTCAAGTTTCCTTTGATTGATGACCAAGGAAGGAACATGTTTTTTTCTTCAAGGACAATTTTTTGTTATGCAAATTCTGGGAAATTGCAGCAAGATGGTATCTCTAACAACAAGACAGGGTTTCCAGAATCAACGAAAAAGATGAGTTTGTATGAAAAGCACAAATTATTGAATTCGGGAAAATTGTAGTGGATTGAGACTGGGAGGGTGAGAGGGTTGTACCCTCATCCACATGTTCAGTAATGAAATATATTTTGGGGTCCAAAAGCTTCCAGTGGGGAGGAGTGATCAGGTGCTCAAAATTATGCTCAAAAATCAAAGTTTCCAGAATGGTGTGGAACTTGAACGAGTGCGTATATTTCATCGTTCTAAATCTGGTGCAACTTGTTTCATGGAAAACCAACACCGTATGCTCCCATAAGCGCGTTCTGTCCACTTTTTCAAACAGGTAAAATTAAAAAAAGATGCACGACAACCCAGCCAGTAGTTCATTCAACTGACTGGGCAGGGCCTACATGGTAGGGTGACTGTGCACATGATGGAATATTCCTTTTCGAATTGAGTGGTTCCAAGTCAAATGATGTGATTGGTTTGAAATAATGTATTTTAATTAGATTTTATGCGGCCAGTCATAGGCTGGCAGATTGAGGGCCACCAAATTAGGCCAAGGTATTAACAGAGTGGACAGGGGTCGAACCTGTAACCTCCAAGCTATGAGGAGAGAGACATTTCCACCACGCCATCACGTTGATTCTTAATATATAACGATATCAGGTTGGTTTTATTATAACATGTTTTCTGCCATGGGGGGGGGGGGGTCTAGTCCCAACCCTAGTAACTGCCGAGGGCGGGATCATGGGTGGGAGCCTAGCCCCCACCCCCCTCCAATGGTCCATAACCGTAACACTTGATGACACATCATGTGACACCATGAGACTGCCTTCCTGCTAGTCACCGCACTAACCATAACATAAAATTTTGACCGCTATATGTGACCACCATGTCGATGGTTAGCCAAAATGTCCAGGGTTTTTATTTTAAAAAATAAATTTTAACTTTAGGCCTTCTTAGAAATGTTAAAGCACTGACAATTTCACCCATTTTTTAGTGGAATTGGTGCTTTGTTAGCACTTTTAGGGGTGAAATCGTAGGATGGTGCCAGATTTGGTGGAATTTGTGGAGTGATTAGTGAAGAAACTTGGGGAAGTCATAACCAAGTCATTTTTTGACCAAATTCGAGGAATAAAGAGTCTACATAGGAATTTTTGGGCATTCTGGAGCTAATGGAACATGTTTCAGATTTGTTTGAGCATTGCAAAGACATGTAATCACACTTTTGAGCATAATAGAATAGGGCCAAGCCATTAGAAGCTGGACCAAGGAGATGTAGCCCAGGTGGCATGAACTCCTTCATCATGTGCTATTGTGTTACTATTTATGGTGATGTTCATGTCTGTTAGATGTTGTTGTACAATGTTTTTTTTTATGTTAATTTTCTTAAGAAATTCACATAAAAACACATAAAAAATCATATTTAACTTAAAATTTACCACATAATCTTCAAACACATTTTTTATATTCTAAATTGGAATTTAGCACAACAAACACTAATTTTCCCATTTAGATCAGTATTTTTCATGAAATTTGAGAAATCTTAGAGATTGTCAATTAAAAATTTCAATATTGAATAATTGAAGGTGCATTAATCTAAAAAGTTGCATTAATATCAATTTGGGCCTAACTTTTGTCTTAGTAAATGAAATTTTAAAATATTAAATACTATATGTGGAGCATACATTGTTAGTTTTAATAGGTTCATATAATGGAAATTACAGAGTGCACATATAGATGGTGTATGCACTGCATGTATATGAAAAACACAAAATAAAATGCATTTTTTGGAGCTATCAATATGTACAAGAGATACAAAAAAGTTGAAATTGATGGTAATGTGATTTTAACAAATTAATTAATGTCACTAAGATAACAATACAAATATTTGAAAAGATACAAAGATGACATAAAAACGAAAAATGCATCGCAAACATTATATGTGTATGATCAACAACAAATAAGAAGATTGTGATTCTACATCCTTACATTATATTAGTATTTTGGATATTTGAATTTCCTTTTAACATAAAAACATAGGTACCACATTAATGAAAACAATTCTATAATACCTAGTAGTAGTTAGAATGGACAACTTAGCTTGTGCACAAAAAGAAAGGCTAACAATTTTATTGAACTCTTTATTAGAGATGAATACAAGGAGAAGATATTGTTGGGAAGTTCAATTAAAAACATTCTAATGGAATTCCATCCCCTATGATCCGTTCATGGTAAACTTTTGACATTCTCCATTTTTTAAATTTCATTTTTTTTCTTGATTGAACTTCTACTAACTTTATGCATGTTTCACACACCAAGTGACTATATTGACAACTTATGGCATCAGGTTGACAGTCTTGAAAGTAAACATGACTCTTGGTTTGATGAGTTTCTTGGAAAAAATATCCTTTCAGTACAATATACCCTCGTTCATATATAAAATCGTTATCATCATAGTCCTCCATTAACTTTATATTTTGTTTATTGCATCGCATCAAATAATACTTGACATTTTATATGTTGTTAATGGGTGTAACTACAAAAAAAACATCTCCTGCACAATAAAATACAAGTGCAAATTCAGATCATCATTAACAAGAAATTAGTTATCAACATGTAAAATTTTATTAGATCTAGATCTATATTTTAACTATTATATAGATACGTATACACAATGATTTTAAAAACATAAACACACACACACATACATATATCCTTTTAAAGAAATTGAAATGTTACCTTATCTAACAAGATAAAAAACTCTATCACCTTTAGATGACACTATAGTCTCCTATGATTCCATCTCTTCGAAGCTTGCAAGTGGAATTTTCACCTTTGTATTAAGTTTTGTATGTTTCCAATCTTTTGCATACATATTTTTTTCACAAACATCATTGAATTATGTGTCCCCTATTCAAAGAGGACAACAAAAATATTCTTTTCTTCTATCAAATGCAAAAATATTTTATTTAATTGAATGTAATTTTCGAGTCCCTTTTAATATTTCAACTTCATATGGAATCAATATATCTACATCTTGCACTCCAATATGCCAAAATAACTCGTAGTAAATTCAAACAAGAATTTAAATATGTTATTTAAAATACAATTTTTATATCAAAGATAATCATCGATAAATTATTTAAACTATAATTTTTAAATTTTTAAAATTTAAAAATTAATAAAAATAGTCATATATTAAAAACATATACAAATTCATATATATTTACATACTTATGTATCTCCCTTGATGGGTTAGTCTCATGGATTAGTTCAATAATGCACCATTGAACAACTTGATCATCTAAGACAAGTCATTACACAGAGTGGTCCATTTGATATCTTTGAAGTGCTTGTTTTATACATGCCCCCATGCAATCATGTTCTCCTTTCCATGGCTAGTCTCAAAGAAATTCCAACAATGTTTAATGTTGGTTTTCATATGAAGATGACATAACCCAAAGAATGATCATGAATATTTTAATTGTTCACATCCATATGATAATATCCAATGTTCTTTGAATTTTATTCCATGACTTTTAAGTGAATCATAAATCTTATCAAAGCAATTTTGTACAAAATGTGTATCATGTGTACGATCATCACTCATATAAAAATGATATTCTTTAATAACATGTCGAATCTCACTAGTGCTTCCTATACGATAAAATTTTTGTTGAACATGTATATATAGAACATGGGAAAGCATAGAGACTTGGTAAAAATGATAATATTCACTCTGTATTTCATTTTGTATAACAAATGTGTAATTTTCTATGAAATCAACTGTCGAAAAATTGTCCCTGGTGGAAAATTTTCAAGATAATTTTTTAATTGCAGGTCCTGCCATCGAGATTTATGAGAATGCTTGGTCTATTTATAAATTTATGTTTCAAACTTCTTGAAAAAATTTATCACAAAAATTTATTCTTTTTGTAAATCCATACATCTAGCATTTGTACTACCACTTGCACCAATCGATGTATGCATATATTCATATCTCTTCCTTTCCACTTTATGTTGGGAAATTATTTCTCATTCATATCAATAGGATATTTGTTGTGAAAAATACTCAAACTTCCACAATGATCCCACTTTTTACCACCAACAGATTTCCTTTGCTAAAATAATTCATGATTTTATCTTCCACATAGAATCTGGAATATAAAATCATGGATAGTGGAAGTAGGAAGCAAATCTATCCAAAATGTTTTACAAAAATTACGGAAGGTATCATAATATAATTGAAATTCCACATGATAATGACAACAATGAGTTTCACGTAAAGTGATAGGATTAACATACCGTGGTTTTTGTTGCACAAAATTACTAATTGAGACATTAATTCCATGATTCTCTTCTTTGAACTTATTGAACAAATCTATCTGAATGGTGTCCAAGACATGTTTTTCATGTTCTTCATATTGATTTCGTGTTATTCTTCGTTGCATCACATCCCTTTATTTTGGTGAAACACATGATTTTTTGACCCATATTCATATATAATAATTTAACATTTTCTCCAAGTCTATATTTATATGTTTTCCTACAAATAACTATTGAGGAAGCAAGCTGATCATTTGCATCTATTTGTAATAAAAATTTCCTATGCTAGTGCAATGTTTTTCGTGAGGTCCCTAATGCTTTTGCCATAGATTTTAATAGATGATTTTCTTTAGTTGTTCATGAAACCATGGTAAGTTTTTATTTTTCTACGTGCATCTAGATCACTTTTCTTTCTCGATCTTCCAATTGAATTTAGAGAACTACATATTCATAATCAATTTTTCCTTTACATTTTTATTTTTTGTTGAATTTATAATGCCTAATAATGTTGTAGCTTATTTTAATTTCTTCGATGTTAAGAGACCTCTCAAAATTTGAGCTTGAACTGTCACATTTTCTTCTTTGAAGAAATTATCAATAATTAACTTAACACTATATCGTATAACATGTCCAACTTTTTTATCTTTATATGTTCCACTGTTGACATTTTATAACATATCATCATCAATATTGATTCCATTTGTACATATCAGAATTTAATCTTAATGAGTATAGATATACATTAAATAATTAAATTAAAAAATAAATTCCATGAAATTGACACTAGTAAATATGTATAATTTCAATAATACATGACATATATATACATACCTATGGGTGGTGTTATAAATCCTAGATAAAACCCTTCGGTTGAAGAGAGACCAGTGCCTAGGACATCTTGATGAGTTTTTCTAGGTTAGATATAAATTCACAACACACTCAGTATTCAATATTTTTAGGAGAATGTTGAATTAGAACTTTCATTAAGAGGGGAAATGTGGTAATCTGATGTAAATAATTACTCACATAAGCATAAATCATAGGTCTACAATGAACAACATCACTTGAATCTGTATCTTATCAGGCGTTGTAGTATATATAATAGAAGAAGTGAGTAGGAGATATTTCAATACACCAGGCTTAAATTCTAAGAATTCGATGCATAAAAATTCATATTGAAACCAAATAGATAGGTATATTGATGGGATGCATAGATACATGGAGTGCATTTAAGGATATAGTTTTCATATCAATACAAAAATCCTTCATTATGAATTGACTTAAATGAATCCTTAAATTCATGAAAACATGTCCAACAACTACTATTACATGCAATCTCAGAAGAATATTGAACACATATGGAAACATGTCACAAGAAAAGAAGACATAATACCAAACTCAAATGAGTCGGAATCACCAATTTTTTTTTTTAATATTCCATGAAGCATACATTTAGAAAAATATACAACACTTCTCTTTTGGAAACAAAAAGACTACAAAATTTCTGAACCCTAGTTCAGTTTCATAAAACTATTTTTATTGGACCTCAGAGGGAGAGCCTGTTACAAAAATATTCCTTCTTGATTTCATTAAAGTGAATAACCATGTCAAAACTTCAGCATGCTCCGTGGCACAATTGTACTAACCAACTAATAATGGAATGAATAAAAAAAAAATTATTCACAGACAATATGAAAAATAAAGTGTCACGATCAACACGATCAGAAATATCTTCAATCATAATAGGACAGTGGTGGAGGCTGCGTTAAGGGCTCAATGCTTTGGAGTGTGGGAAGACTAATGAATTGTTCACATCTATGCCACATCGTTGGAGCTGGTTGACGAGCCCAGAAGAAAATTTGATATGAAATCTTGAGGTTGGTCACGCCGGAATAATCCATTTTGGATTGAAACAAATTTTTCACCAACCCCAGGAGATGGAAGTCCCTTTTCAGATAGTTTACCACTGTTTTTCCCTTCAGATTAGTAGTATTCTCATGAGAGGAGTCTAATTTTCTCTTGGCTTATACCAGTCTCTAGCTATATTGTTCCCACTAAATTAGCTCTCCCACAAAATCCCAACAACTAGGAAAATTTTCCTTGAAAATCCTTTCAAAATCAGTGTTGAAATCATCGACATTCTTTATAAATAGCTCCAAGAACTCCTTAACCTTGACTCTAACTTTCTCCTTCTGGACAACCTTAGTAATCTCCATCATAGCACTGACTCTGTCTACCACATATATATTCCTCATTTCACTATTTTTTCTTTAATTCACAAACTTAATAAAACTTTTGGAAATCTAGGAGTTCTTCTCTCTGTCTTCTTTGGCTGACAAGATGAAGAATTCATAATCCTTAATCGCAATATTATGTTCATTAATCAATGTTATGTGCTTGCAGTGGTTTTTTATTTCCTCAATTATATCATCCCACACTGGTTTCTTGTCTTGCAATAAAGACACGTTCCATTTCAGCCTCCCCTTCAAATCAGAGACCTCCTGATTTACTGCCTGCAGATTCTTGCTAATAATTTTGGCATTTTTCATAACAACCTCAAGCTTTTTTTCCTTCTGCACTAGATTTTCCTAGCCAACATCCAAATCCTTCTGCACCTTCTTAATCTCCCCTTCTGAGAATTGGATCTGATTAAGGGTCTTAGTAAGTTTTTCAGTGGGGTTTTGAGGGTCCTCGAGTATAATCATTGTTCATATATGTGAGTCTATTCTCTTTTGAAATTGTAATATCCCCAAAATGGAATAATGCATTGATACACAAACATAATATTTTTAACACAGAAAATGTTCATGTAAGTTTATGATCAACACAGATATAGACAGAATAGCAGAGCCATTTTATTCATAGAATAATATTCAGTTACAACCGTGTACAAAATATGAGGTAATCTAGCCAAAGAGATGGCCTAGAATGACCCTAGAAACATGCCAAATTAGGCACTGTGTAACTGGAGAGCTACTGGAAGTAAATACTACACTGTCCCTTCAACAGATAATGAATATATGATTGTAGGCTGAAAAGGGAAATGAAGATATATGAAATCTGGAGCTCTGATGATGCGAATATTCTAGATCTAGGCTCTATGATGGCAACCCATGATAACCTAGAAAGGAAATTCCAGATCTGTGATATTGGAAGTTTACTCTCTTGGGGTTTGATCCCTGGTCTACTGGGTTATGCAGATTTGAAGCTAGATCTGACAAATAGATGGCTGAAATATGTCACAAGATCATATCTAATCTTGAAGGGCTAATCCATTCACAAGATTCCCAAGTTGGAAGCTCAAGATCTAGCTCCTCAATCCTCCTCTGAAGATTGCAGCTGCTGCTACACCATTGCTCATAAAAACTGCGCTGTAAAGGAAGGAGGGCCTTTATCTTGCTACGAAATATGGCTCTGAAGCTCAAGACTGATGGAAATAATGCATATAATATGAAGGAATGGTCCTCCACTAGATTACTAGCTGAAATGCTAGCAACTTCCCTTATCCCTTGGATCTACAAGAATGGACTGCACAATTCCTGATGGAAATGCTGCTACTAGGAGATGAATAATAGATGGCTTGATGCCTGATATAGATCTGAAGTACAGGAAGGTTGATCTTGAAACTCAAGGTGATAGGATGAATCCTTCACAGGTTCCTCAACTGAAATATTGAAGGAAAACCTCCTCCTCTCAAACTGATCTTCAAAAATATGCAATTTCTGAATATGGATGTTTTGTAGAAAGTAGGAACAATATGACACCAATTCCTGATCATGAATGAATTGCAAGACTCTTTCAAGAGCTACTCAATGAAAGAGGTGGGATTCCTGACCAGGAACACCCAGTGCTAAAAAACACTTGCAATCTTAGCTAAAAAACCAAAGAAAGCATGGAATGTCAAAGGAAAATTCCAGATCTAATCAGATCATACATCAATGATAATCTCAAACATGCCTTCTATGTTTCCTTCATCTTCATTATATAGTTTTTGAACCTTCTCATGCCTTGGCCCACGTCATAACTGCGTTGTACATGTGGACATAGGTCTCCATGTTGACTGCGTTGTCTCTTCATGATCTCCATCATGTGTGAATCTAATGATCACCGTCTCCATCATGTGTGCATTAATTCACCACTTCCTCCATCATCTCATCATAAATGCTCTATGATCCTACATTTGATTCCTTCCAAGATCTTAGTTGATTGCTTCAACCTCCATGATCTTTCTCATTAATGAGACATGATCTCCACTCCTTTAACATTAAGTAGATGCTCCACTACTCCATTATGTAGATCTAGATCTGAAATATTGACATACACACATCAACAGTGGATTTTATTTATCTTTGGGGTTTGTGGGTCCCTCCACCCTTTTTACTTAATTAATTAAGTTTATTAAGAACTCTAATATTCTAAATATCATGTGAAAATTTGGGAATATTACAGAAACTCTATTGCCTACTTCTTGAGGGCCACTATTTCACTATTCCTTTAAGTAAGCTCTTTGATTAGGATCTCCTTCTCTGCTTCAATCTGAGAAATCTCTTGAGATTGTAATTCTCATTACTTGAAATTTTTAAGTTTATACCTTAGCTCCTAGATTTCCTTTTGGGAGTTTTGAAGGAGGGCTTCGAGATTTGTTGTATCCTCTAGATTCACCCTTAGTTTCACGATCATCTCTTTGAAACTATCATTCTGCATGTGGAGAGCCCTTTAGTGGGATCTATCTTGCTTAAACCTAGTTGCAACCTTCTCTAGCAGCTTCTGGGTCTTGTTGATATTCATTGTGTTCTTTTTGAGCTCACTATATAACATTTCTCCAACCTGTTTGTGGAATTTTATCTTATCTCGCAGAGTAACACTTGTTAGATCCAACGAGACATCTAAATATTTGAACCATGGTGTCTTTGCTAAGTTGGAGAAGCTATTTTTGTTGGGAAAGAACTCTAGGTGGAGAGACATTGTGGATGATATTATATTAAATGGCCATATAAGTCAATATAAACTAAGAGTAACCATCAACTTCTAGTCTCCCCCAGACTGCAACATCCTAGTCGAACACAAAATTTCTCTGTTTGTTATGAGTAATGTAATATTCCTAAAATTAGCATGCAGCTAATAGGAATATTAAATTTTGATCTTTGCACCTAGCAGATGAATAAATGGGGGAAAAGACCCATAATTCTCTTGTATTAGCATAAAAATCCTCTTGGTGTGAAAAGGGGACATTCTAGTGGCTGGATTTTGCACTTTCCATGTGTGAACAGGAGGAGGCTCATGTTGATTCAGTCAAGTTGACCAAGTCAGCAACGTAGTATGGAGGAGTAGCTTTGATGGAGCTACAATGCAGTTTTGGACGGAAAGTAACCATGTGGTGTTGGAAACCCTAATGGGTGGGACCCAAGGTGAGGAGGCTCACAAACTTTATAAGGAGGAAGATGGCAGACATTTGAGGTTAGCTTGGATTATTATTGATTTTTTTTATTTATACTATTCGACATCCTCTAGCTATTTAGCAGAGCTACAATGTTGTTTAGCACAAGGATCTCCTGTTTAGGAATCCTTCTCCTTTCTTGAGAGGCCTCAAGAAGGAGTATTGTACTTCAGTTTTCCACACTCAGGCTTGTGGCCAATCATCCTCCTTTAGCCACAACATTATTTCTGCAGAGAATAGTGCTGTGTTGTAGGGTGTTGCAGTGGAAAGTCCCCAACACCACTTTCTGAGCTTATCTTTTAGAGGAGGGAGCTCCCCTTTCTTTTCAAGATCTGTAAAGAAGGTTTCTGAGCATCTTGTACATCATGGTATGTGGCCAAATCAGACTCTATCTCCTACAACATAGTTCTATGAAGAAACTGCATCATTTTTCCTAGAGTTGTAGTAGCAGGATTTGAACCCTTGCTTGTGAGCTTGTTCCTTGGAGGAAGGGCCAAACCTTCTCCCGAAAAGCTCTTTATTTCATTCTTTTTCTGTGATTGTATATTTCAGCTATATTTCTATAGTTCTACAGTATAACTACATTTTTCAGATCTAGATCTGCAGATCTGCACTTTTATACATTGTACTTTCATGAAACCCTTATCGAGTTATCCTTATTTTGTATAAAAAGGAAGAGATATCCACTTTTCTCAGCCATTGGATGATTGTATACTCCAGATATATTGTTTCTCATTATTTTCTACATAAACCCTCATTAAAATAATGTTTTTGCATGCTTTAGTAATTTCTGTCAAGCAAAGTCATGGGGTTTGGGCTTATTTGAGTTGCATTGGTTTGGGGAGACCTGTTTAACTTGGCTAGAAGCATTTGTTTTTGCTCCAATTCTAGCTATGAGATATATATTGTATATTCTAAGGGATCCAAGTCCCATTTCTCATAGATATAGTGTTATTTTCTGAAGACTTCCATTTTATGCCCTATATTGCTGCATTTTCCCACTTTGGAAGGAGTGTATAGGCCATATTCTTGCTAATGATCATTCATTTTCTGGTTATATGTTCTCTTACATATTATGATGCTAATTTACATTGCTATATTCATGATTTTCTGAAGCTCCAACTTTGGAACATAAGATTTTCTTTTTGTTGTAGAAATTCCCTCATTTAGGATATTACAAGTAATCACGCTAAGACATATGAATTAGAACTCATATATGTGAGTATACACAAACAATTAGAACAACAACGAATAGTATCAGAAACATGATGTGGTAGGAAAATGATGTAGATGAGAACTTATGGTTATAGATAAGTAGGCTAGAATATTGAATAAGTAGTTGGGATGCATCATTTGGTTCAAAAACCCAAGGCGGATTTGTTTTCAATATTTTCATTATGTTCCACCAGTAAATATTAAATTAAGGATAGGATAATTTGGATGGGTTCAACGAAGAGAGTGACAAGGAAACTGTCGGTCACATGTAGAGATTGCAGGCCAGGGTCTATGTCTATTTGCAAGAAAGACTACTGCTAATCAACTGGAAGGGTAGAGTAGTGATATAATAGGGTGAAATCAGTGAAATAATTCAGCTCAGGAGAGGTGGTATAAATCAGAGCCTTTCAGATCAATTCTGGAGTTACTTCGAGTATTTTGGTTCTAGAGGAAGAAGGGAAGAAATTTTTCTCATTGATGTAAGCTGCAGTCAGCTAGGAGATGAATTCAGGAAAATGGTGCATAAAAGGTGTAACCTCATAATATAGACCAAATTCGACTACATGGAAGGGGTCTTCCTCCCTGAAATGGTTTCCAAATAGGTCCAAACGGAGGTTAGCGAGGTGGTAAGCATAGACCCAGTCGACAATTTGGGCCTCTGTGTTTATGACGGGTTCGAGGCTGGAAGAGTGTTTGACCTCACAGGTTTTTCAGGTCTTTAAAGGGGTCGTATTCTTCATTTTATGAGTGTCTCGACAAATTATACATGGACAAGGGTAACTGGTTACCTCGTTGCCATTGATGATGTCAAAAATGACATCAGGAGAAGGTTCTTGGAGGACTGGGCATTCGAACAATGTCCTATGCAAGAGACTAATGGGAGGGAGTGTGCCGGGAATTGGTGAGAAAATTTTGGACCTATGAGGTGGGAACGGAAATTTTATAGTTTAAGGCGAAATGGTCAGATAACCTGGAGTGATGTCATGGCGGGGGGGCACATGGCACAATGAGATTGGAAGAGGGCGGGGGATAGGTGGACAGGAGCGGGGGCCACTAGGTTACCGCTAAATTCACACTTTCTTGAAAGCGAAACAATGGGTTGGTTTGCTTAGTAGTTGGTCCCCACCATCCCCTGACAAGTCAACTGGTGGACGAGAAGACCCCGCAATCACCCCTCGGGATAGATTCGGATCGTCATATCAATATCCGACTTTTCAACTCTAGGGGGTTCAACTCACTTATTATAGTTTACCCCTCCTACTTGATTTCAGGGGGTGGTTAGGTGGAGATAGACAATTATCTACCTGGAAAACTATCTGTTCTTTAACCAATTATCACACATGTGTAGGTATTTTTATTTTTCCCTACTATGCTATGCGGGTAAAGGCCTAATGGATACAACTTGCGTCTCTGGTCCTTCCACTTAAGCACTAGGCCTTGATATTTCCCCTTATAAATGAATTTTGGTTTGAGAAGCCATGCCAATGGGTCTTCATATTTTTTGAAAAACACATAGAGGGCGATAACAGGTGGTTCAACTTCTTATTCACTTGAATCTCTTTAAACATCTTCAACAACATCATCATTGACTGATTCATTTTCTTCTTCACTTTGTCTTTCAACATTTTCAATCTCACCATCAATGCTATAAGGAAAATCTCTCTCTGTTTACATTGAAAAATATTTTTCAAAATATTTCATCAAATAAAAATTAAATTTCACAATACATTATTAAATTCTAAATATCATTTATAATATCTACATTTACATACCTAGTTCAACTTCTTGTTGAGATTGATTTTCCCTTTCAATATTTAACCGCTCTTCCTTCTTTCTTTGTAATAGTTTCTGGAGTATTCTCTACGAGCCTTAATGTATCTAATTCAATCATATTTTCTCTTGAAATTTCTTTGATTCCCCATGAAAATTCAATTTATATAGATTTTTTTTTTAAATAATGAAATTTTATAATAAGAAATAAATTTCAAAGAAAAAATAGTATACTTTAAAAAGTAAAAAAAAAAAAAAAATTATAATCACAGAGAAGAAAGTGTGAAATTATCATTTTTAGTAAAATAAATTTTTGAAAAAGACTTTAATTCTAAAACATTAGAAAATATTCCTTATGCTTTCCACAATCTTATTTACCTATTCAAGAAATTTGCTACTCAAAAAATTTTACTATCTAAAAGTTAGCCCAAAAAAGTTCAATATCCAAAAGGTAGATCCAATAAAATCTGCTAGATCCATTTAGCATATAAATTAAAACCCTATATTATACTTCAATCTTATCAATCCTCAAAGATAAGTCAACAATCATCCCTACTTAAAAAAAATATCATCAATCTAAACCCTAACCAATAACACTCAACTTAGTAGCTTCAATAGTAAACCCTTGTGATTGAAAACATTAATGAATATGAATAATTATTTGATCTAGCAATTTAATTTCAAACCAGAATTTTCAATACATCCTAAATATCTATACATCCAAACCTTGAATCGAGATTTTTGACAAGTTCAACTTGAACCTACTTGTCACCATTCTTCAATAGGAAACTCAATGAAAAATATCATAAACCTTTTTTGTAAAGAGAGTTGCATAAAAAATATGTTATCCACAATTTTATTTACATATTCAAGAAATTTGTTACTGAAAAAAATTCCACTTTCAAAATCCAACCCAAAAAATTTACGATCCAAAAGTTAGATTCAAAGAAGTTGTTCAAAAGTTGCATATGAGGGATGTGAGTGAGAAAATGGTGTTTCAGCCAAGTTTATTTATAGAGTTCGGTCAAAATAGTCACATAGGATGGTGACATCATTTCAATTTCACGGTCAAGAGAAAAAATATAAAAGTTTTTTTGCCGAAAATTTTATATTTTTCTCGTTAAATTTAACGTTTGTTTGGGAAAAAATGTTATGCTGGAAAATAGTTTTTTCCAGCCAATTTTTTTTGGTTGATTTCTAGTAAAATGTGTGCAACAGTTTTTTTGAAGGTCATTATGATTCAGTGAAATCAAAATTTTGTATCTTCCAAAATACACTGTGAAAACGTATGGAATATTGATGGTGAATTACGTTGTTCCATTCTATTTAATGGGTAGTTTTTAACTAACATGATGAGAAACATGGTTCTTTGTTAAACATCTTCAAAATATGTAGTTTTTTCATATTAGTTCAATTCAAAAAATTCTAGTAAGTATGCTATGCATATGTTGGTTTAGTAAATATAGCCATACCGAAATAGTTTCTCTAGATTGTCTAGATCGTTGAAGCACATTCTTTTTTCAAAAATGCTAGGTTAACAAGGAATATATTGGGACCAAAAAGCAAGAATTTTTACTGGAAAAAATTCTAAAAAATAAGCAATAGAAAGCTAAAAAATTTCTAACAAGTTTTCCTTTTATTGGAAAATGAAATTCTAAACAAATAAATTACTTTTGATTACCAAAATTTGAAAAACTTCTAAAAATGCTATTTTTTTCTCAAAAAAGGGCCAAAAGTGTAACCTAGCCTCACATTTTCACTATTAGTTTTG
Organism: Pinus albicaulis; assembly: GCA_034641835.2. Taxonomy (NCBI): domain Eukaryota; kingdom Viridiplantae; phylum Streptophyta; class Pinopsida; order Pinales; family Pinaceae; genus Pinus; species Pinus albicaulis. The sequence continues at coordinate 1,672,434,405 of CM076584.1, read as the reverse complement.
ATGTTGTTTCATAATTCACCAAGGATCCTTTAGAATATGCGATGAAGGTTATTTATGTGGTGACAAACACTTAAACAACCAAACTTACTGAGGTTTATCATTGCTCAATGTTATTTAACTTCCAACGAGAATGCTATGAACATGTCACAAGTGTTGTGATGGGATCCCCCTTATCACTTATTGTTCTTAACATCTACATGGAAAAATTTGAAAAGAAAGTAAAGGATTACTACCCATTAAAAGAAAAAATATGGAAAGAAATATGAGGACATCAAGTTCACAATTGAAATTGAAGACAATAATTGTATTCCCTTCCTCGATGTATTAATTACTAGATACAAGGATGGGACGTTGGGACATCAATTATTTAGAAAAATGACTCTTCTTGACAACTACCTATATCCAGACTCTCACTTTTATCCCACATAGAAATTTGAAATCCTCAATACCTTGTCCTTAAGAGTTGTTACAATATTTCATAGTAAAGACATGGATTAGGAATTAGACCACCTTGCAAAATTATTTAAATGAATTGGATACAAAAAAATACATTCATAAAGTTATCAAGAAAGAGAAGATGAAGATAAACCCCACCAAAACCCCACCCCTCTCAGAAAATCTCTGCTCTTGCAAAGCATTCCCTCTATTCTAAACATCAAGAATCAATGCACTTAAATCTAAGCATTCCCTCCATTCTAATCATCAAAAATCGTTGCTCTTGCGAAGCATTCCCTCCATTCTAAGCATCAAAAATCTTTGCTCTTGCAAAGTATTCCCCTCCATTCTAAGCATCATATATGTCTTCAAAATAGTACACTCATCTCAAAAAGTCTTTACTTCAAAAGAAAATTTAGAGAAGCACTAAAGATATGGAAACACTCAAACAATCTCAATCGAGACAACGAAACTAACTCCCTCTTATATCTAGAGTTAGTTCCATCTCTTAAAATTCCCTCTTAAAAAATTATGGTGTTAATTTTAGTTTCTTATTGCGTCATTCTATTAACTTATTATTGTATTACATTAGTACATTAATATTAATATATTGATTTACTTGTATATTATATCAATTTATTAATTTTAATACAATAGTCTAATTTACTATATTTCACTAATATAATACGTTAATATTATATTTTGTTTTTTATACTAAAATAATATTACAATTAATACTTTGATATTAATTTACTACATATTAATATGTTATTATTAATTTTAGTAATATATGAAATTCATTAATGCATTGATTTATTATAATATATTTCATTAATAATTAATGTTTTATTATATTATATTCAATATAATAATAATAATATTTCAACCTAATTAGATATTAATAATAATAGTTAGATTTTTTTTATCTTTAATCTTTTTGTTTTTCAATTGAGATTCACAACTTTCCTTTTCTTTATCTCTTTTCTTCTTCATTTTTTTTATATTTATACTTATATATTTTTTCTTCTCCTCTTTCCGTAAGCATTATATGGTGATAATGGTCTTGTTGGGGACTCTACATGTCCATTAAAAATCGATTACTGTGAATAGAATTCTAAATTCTAATAATAATTTTAAAACATATAAATATAAACTAAATTATTAAATTGTATTTTTTGATATTTTTTTACTTGTAAAATTTAAATATCATTTACAACAAAATTATAATTAGATTTTATTTTATTAATTGAAATTAATGCGATTATATATAAATATATATAAACATTAATACATAATAAATATCAAACTATTATTTTATTAATATATTTTAATATATATATATATTAAAATTTAGTTAAATTAAATTATATATATATATATATATATATATATATATATATATATATTAAAGAGTTTTGAGATTTGGCCAATGGTCTCACAACAGGAATCACGATTTAAACTATTATTAGTTTCCAATTCCAAAACACAATTTGAGGGCCGCTTATACAACGCCCTAAAAAAAAAATGGTTTTTGACATGAAATCATAATATATCTCATGTAATCAAAATTACAATTACAATTGTAATCACAATCTCCTTGAGGGATTTCCATTACAATCATAAGTATCACAAATCCCTGTTAATTTCCATTTGAGCTCACCGGAGTCGCCGAATTGACAGGTTTTCACCAGTAGACTCTCTGTACAATCCTTCGAATTATTCATCTCATTATTTTCATCATTTTGACTTTTCAATGGATATACAGACTAGTCATTCAGAGCTTCCAATTTCTTTGAAAGGGAGACAAGGTGTGAAGCCAGAGATACCAAATCTTGGTTTTGAAGTGTAGCCAAAGGTGTCATCCTTCGCAAGCTCTTCTTTCGCTGTCTCACCTTATGTTCGTCGATAATGTGTTCTGTGCAGTGGCTGTTGTAAGATCACAAGAAATTGCAAGGTGTCTCACTTTATGTTCATTGATGATGTGTTTTGCGTAGGGGTCACTGAGATCACATAATGGGAATCTTTTCACAAGTTGTTTGACAAATTTGTCAAGGCATATAGACTAATCATAAATTCCTTCAAATCATAACTAATCACTAATAATCACGACTTGGATGTACTTCAGGGAATTGCTACAATATGTGGGATCAATATTCGCTCCTTGCCAGATGGCTTCAAATATCTAGGGTGCTATGAGTGGCTCATTATCAAGTCAAAAATGAGTTATCCTATTGGGACCATCAATGACTCACACTCAGAAGATGGGTTACCTTGATCAAAGTTGTTCTACAGAGCATTCCAGTATTCTGGATGCACCTCTTCTATATCCCACAGTCCATCATCTACCAAATAGATACTATCATCGCCAACTTCTTATGGTGTCCCAAAAAAAAGATACACCTAGTCAGATTAAGCACCATATCGAGGTCTGTTAAATTTGGGTGATGGGAAATACTTGATTCCCACTGTTTTAATATTGATCTACTTTCCTCATCCCTCTCAAGGAATTTTTATGGTAGGGGCATGTGGAAAAAAATTATGCTTAGCAAATATATTTTCCAAGCTGGTATGGAGGACTGGGTGGCTGCTGGATCACCCCCCTCATCCAATGCATATATTATTTGGCGTAGTCTTCAGAGGGAAATCTCATGGCTATGCAACAATTTGCGGTGGATGGTGGGGGATGGTCGCAAAATACTTGTCGACCTGGATGCCATTAAAGGAATGGACTGCCACATACTTTTAGCTCCCTTGATATATTTCCTAAACAAATAGGGGATTACAACACTTTCTAATCTTTGGGAGTGAGCCTATCTCCCCAAAACTGCTCCTACTTGGCCATGGACTTGGAAAATTGGTCTCCCAGACCACTTGATTAGGGAATGGGATGAATAGCGATGCTCTCTCTGCATGGCCAGAATTCATATCTATCTAGGCTCTGATCGATTGGTGTGGGGTGGCCATGTTGGCACGATTTCATTTCTATCAAAGAAGTATATGCACATATTTCTTCTAGCACACATCCCCTGCAATTTGCTGAGACTACTTGGAAATGGTGGAAGTAGCACGCTCCACTAAAGATCAATTGTTTCTCATGGTTGGCTTTGCATAACCATATTTTGACATGGGACCGAATAAGTAAGAAAGGTTTGATGGGCCCTGGTAGATGCCTCCTCTCTGGGTTGGACACAAAGTACTGCACTCACCTTGTTTATCAAATGCTCCTTTGTTGCAGCCAGTTGGTTGGAGAGCTCCTTTATTCTTGGTGTCTTTATGCCCTGTGACTTTGATTCGATTATGGAAATTTGTTTCTCCTCTTGGTCGTACATGAAAAGGCATACAAGACAGTCCCTCTATATGTTCTTTGTGGCATTTGGCAAGCCAAGAACATGCTTATATTCGATGATATACAACCTATGGTTCATGTCATGGAATTGTGCATTGTTGGATATTTCCAAGAAATTGGTCCTTGTTCCCACAAGGATTCTGGTAGGTCTATCACCCTAGCTGGACTTGACAACATATTCCGATTATTAAATTTCAATGGAGATGCTTCTAGAGGAAAATGCGGTTGTGGGGTTTCCCTTTCCCTTGAACCCAAAACATAATACCTTTTTCATTGGCATGGTGGAGATGGGGATAATTGTAAGGTGGAACTGATTGCATTATGGGGTGACTTGCAAGTTTTGTCTTGGATGGGAATTGACAACTTTCTGATTTTGGGTGACTCTCTCACATTGATCAATTGGATATAGGGGAAAAATATGCGAGAAGTTCCCTTCCTCTGCAACTGGATGCAGTTAACCTGGGATCTTCAGGCATCCTTCTCTGATGTCTCCTTTTAGCATGTATACAGAGAAAAAAACTTTGTGGGATATTCTATTTCTAAACGAGGTCTTCCTCTTCCTCCTGGCTTCATGGTATTTGATCTGGAGGTTGATGGCAGGGGGCAGAATCAGGACTATTTTATGTCCTAATTTTAATGTTCCACTGATTACTGGTCTCCTGGTTTCTCTTTTCTATTTCCTTTCCCACACAGTCAACTATGTATTAAGTTTGTACCCTTGCTCGAATCTATTTCTTCCTGAATCCTGTTTCCTTAGAGTGTTGCCTAAGTGTTTTTTTATGGGTCTTACCATGTACATGTTTAAGTGGGACAAATATTGTATCCTCTACAATTTTCTGGTCTTTCTAGATATCGATGTATGAATTTATATTCTCATAGAATTTTTTTTGAGGATTATAGTACCATGACAATGTAAAAATTTCACATTTTATGAATGAAGGTTATGTTTTTTTCTTTTGAAGAAAAGCTCTTATTCTCATGGAAGCGAACGGGGGTCACAGAATAGGAGAGCATGGGAGCTATAAATAAAATTATAGGGATGGTGGAGCATGATGCATTTAACTCTCATGGGCACCAAAAATTCATAGGAAATATCGTTCAATTACACTACTCGGATGATGCCTATTGCAGTCTCGTCATCACGTACCCTGCCACATGAAACCAATAGTCCCATGATTATACTTCTTCGAGATGATACCTCTTGTTTTCAGTCCAAATTGGGCACTTGTTTTTCCTAAATTCTTTGATTTACCAGTAGTCGTTCCTCTAAAATACTAGAGCCAACACTAAATCGATTCATCAATTTTTATGGATTTTAATGGTTTTGGGAGGATAATACTATAGCGTAGAGTCAACTAAGGGCATATGAGACACGTTTTGCACGCCTATCATAGAATTATCGTGATGAGAACATGAGAATTCATATTTCTGCCACCGCTAAAAAGTTCAAAACGATGACTTTAGGAGAGGGATTGTCTACAAAATTTGATGGATAGAAGGGTAAACCCTAAGTGTGAATAAGAATAATTGAATGGACTTGAAGTTAGAAAATATCATTAACATTTTCAACCTACTTAAGGGACACAGGATTCAAAGGCCTTTGTGATTATAGGTTATGATTCAGTCCAAATGAGAGAGAGAATATATACATATATATTCAGAAGAAAAATACCATTTCAATTATATAATAAAAGAGAGTACATTTACTTGGATCTTGTTCTTCCCTATATATCTATATCATATAACTAAAAATAAACACATACATCCTTCTATATTGGTTCAAAAAACAATGGATCTATATCAGTGAAAATTTCTACAGAAAAGTATGCAACCGACCATTAGTTGAGCAAAAATACATGGCAGTTCATCACAAAAAAACATGTTTCTCCATGGATCAGATATTAAGATATATTTCAAGAGATCGGAATGTTGCATGAATCTGTTCTAGTATCATGGTTATATGAGGCATATTGAATGACACCATGAATACCAGTAACTCTGATTTTGGAGAGTATGTCTGCAATGATATTCTGTTCCTGATATTTGTGATCATATGAGATATTCAGAAAGTATTTCTCCATAGATTTTATGTGCTTCATCTAGTGGTACATCACTGGTGGTTGAAATCAAGTATGACCCTTAATCTAGTTAATGCACTCTTTAGAGTCTCCATATATCTGTATGTCCTTGATGTCAAGCCATTGTGCCAAGAATAGGATGTCTGAGAGCTAATTGTACCTTTTCCTTCCTCCCACAAGTAGTCAAAGTATTGTCTTGATTATCTAAGTATGAGGACTCCCCATCCACAAAGGATGTTATTACATGCGCCATCAAAGAAGGCAGCCATAAATTTATTCCAAAGGGCCTTTTTTATAGTCTATCTCTGCTTTATCTCATATTTATTGGGTTCAATTTCTTTGAAATAAGCTACAATCCCGAGTACAATGTATCTAACATTCACCTTTTTTTCTTCAAAAATTCTTCTATTTCTGCATTTCCATATACCACATATGATGTAGATGGGTAAGGAAAAATATTCCTGCTGAATAGAGAACCATTTTTTGATGCATTCATCCAGGGAAAGGAGTGTCCAGCTCCCATAAATTTGAAAATGTCGTAGTATAGACTTCCAAATCTCCATGGAAAATGGGAATTTTATGAGGAGATGTGACACCTCTTCTAAGCTTTGCATACATAATGAATAAATACCAGGGCCTAGAAAACCTTTGCGGGTTAAATTCCCCCAAGTAAGAATTTTATCGTGGAGGGCCAGCCAACGAAAACAAATTAGTTTTAGAGGAATCTCCCACTTTGAAATCTTGTGAAACCAATGGGGAGTTGCTAGATTAGGGATATTATTTGTGATAAGTTTGTAGATATCACTTAATAAAATATGATTTTGATTATAATTCCCAGTCCATGCTAGCTGATCCTCATCATATGAAAGGTGTATCCTTGCAGCGTCAACCTGCTTGACATAATTATCCCATTCTATTTCCAATGAACGTATTATATCCAAATCTATAGCCCGAGACCAAGATTGTATGTGTGGAGAAGAATATATGCTAGATGCATTGTCAGATAAAGAAAACATACCTTTTTCATAAAGATGTTAGAGAAGTGGCACTGATAAGGAATGCTTGTGCATAAGCCCTTTGATAATATCTAGGCTTACACCGATCCTATGTGCATTACCAACCTCCCTGCAGGGTCCCTCGAAAATCAAGTGTTAGTTTTTCATCATACTATGCCATATATATGAGGATGAATATTTTCAATTAGCACCATTTCCAATCTAGTCTTCTAGATCTTTATAATCCATGTATTTTCCACGGATAATCGTTGAACAGATTCCATTTCCAGTAAAGCCTCCACATATGCTCTTGCAAACAAGAGATCTATTAAATGATAAGTTGTCAAGAAACCCCCATCCCCCACAATCCACTGCTTTGGCCAAGGAGGATAGTTGAACTAGGTGAAAATTCCTAAGATCTTCTGAGCCAAACCAGAGGAATATAGCCAATATCACATCAATATTGTTAATGATAGCCTTTGGTAATGAGTATAGGTGCATCCAATAGATAGACATGGATTGCAAAAAAACTTAATCAGTATCATACTACCACCCAAAGTAAGCAATTTATGAACCAAGAGATTGATCATGTTCTTAATCTTATTAATTATCCATCCCTAATATAAAATTAGATATGCATTAGGTTTAATAAGGAAACCCAAGTATAAGAAGCTAGAGTCCATAGGCCAGATAATGATTCCAAATAGGTGACTAATCTGTATGATTACATCCTTGTCCATCCTATTAGCTATCAGCTAAGATTTTTTGGAATTAATGAGGAAGACAGATGCAACAACAAATGAATCCAACATATTATGGAAGTGTTTCCAATACGATATTTTTTTGCGCCTCCAAATAGAAGGTCATCCAAAAACATACCGTGGGTGATTATAATTTGACAAGTCATTTTTATACCAATGATCAAAACCTCATCCCTGTAAGCCAACATCATCTTGTTGAGTGTTTCCATGAAAAGTATAAAGAGGATAGTTGATAGAGGACACCTTTGACATAGTCCTATATATGTTGTAAAGAAGGTTGTGGGATATCCATTAATGATGATAGAGAAATTAGTAGAGGTAATACAGGGCATGATCTAATTTTTGTTGTGAAGAGAGATACCGATTTTATATAGAATTAGTCTCATGTATTATTAATATACGTTATCGAGGGCCTTTTTAATGTCAATTTTCATAATGTGTGCATGGGGTTTCTTTACCTTGATGGAGTGCAGACATTCTTATGTTGTAGCCACTGCATCCTGAATTTTCCACCCCTCAATTAATCCAAATTGTTATGGAGAAATGTATGCATTCAATTATGTTCGTATTCTAATAGAAAAGAGCTTAAATATTACCTTGTAGACAACATTGCATAGTGATATAGGGAGAAAATATTGAAAAGTTTCATGGTTTTTCAACTTCGAAATAAGAGCTAGAAATGTAGCATTAATAGATCCAGTGATATACCCATGCACCCTAGATTCCTCAACCATCTATAGGAGATCATTAGACATGATTCCAAAGTAATCCAAGTATAGGTTCCAACCCCTAACCATCTGGCCGGGACTCTTTTCCTTGGCACAAGCAAGGAGGACACTATGTAATTCCTCAACTATAGCAGGTTGACCGAGGACAAAATTATCTTATTTTTTTATCATCGTGGGAAGTAGTGAAATATATTCCATTTTATCATGGAATGATTTATCTTTAGCAGAGAAAAAAGCCACTATAATGGCGAAGAGAAGCCTGTTCAATTCCCTTTTGTGAATAGGGAACATGATTCTAAGCATCTCGAATTTTCCAAATATTGTTATCCTTCCTTCTGATAGATTCAAATATATGGAGAAACTTGATATTCTTGTCACGAGACAGTGCCCATAAGGCCCTAATTTATAATCTCCAACTCATTTCCTATGATTTATATAATGCACTCCTGTGTGCTTCCAGTTCCATAATCTGACTTTTTTGTGTATCAAAGTTATAAAAAGGGTCTTTTGAATCAAATAACACTGATAAGGATGCCTTGAGGGAGATCAATTGTCAATTTTCTTCAACTTTAAGCTTATTAACCCAATTGCAGACCCTCTTTTTCAATCATTTTAATTTTTTGTAGAATAAATCCATCGAATTGTTCTGCGATCTATGCTCCCGCCTTACCTATTGGACCAATTCCGATAAGTCTACGTGATCCATACAAGTGTGATTAAATTTAAATGGTACGTCTTCTTGCTGCAATTCTCCTCTCTAGGTAAGGGTGATTGAAAGGTGATCCAATGCAAAATATGGGATGATAGTAGATGAAATATCGTTTAGTCCCTCTTCCATTAAATCTTTGATCATAAAACAATCCTTAATGGGAAATGTCAGGTAGAGACGAGGAAGGTAAAATATCATTAAAGTATGATTCTAGTGGGTTCACCTTTGCTTTGAACCCGGCTCACCTTAATGTTGACATTTAACTTAAGTTTCTTGACAACTATGAGAGAAGATAGATCGAGAATACCTGAATCTGAAGCCTGATCCCAAAAATTTTACCCACCAGAATAGGGCACATACATATTGGTAATTCAGAGCCTCTTGGAAGATCTTGTTGTTGTTTCTTAATAATAAAATGCATTCAGGAGTCAAGAAAGTAGAAATTTTGAGACAATATGGCTTCCAAGATATCACCAATCTGTCAGAAAGCCCACATGAATTGTGAGCACAAACGTGCCAACTAGGACATGTCCGGATTCTCCCAAAAATGATTTGGGCCACATGGTTAGTGTCTTCTAAATGTATTTTACCCTCAAGGGTCAAGATGCTTTGTTAGAGTGAACTCTGTGAGGGAGGGTCTGTAATTCACCTACAATGGTAAAAACATTTGAAATGCGAAGCAGAGTGGAAGAAAATCGTTCAGGATTCAAGAGAGGTTGTTCTTGTGTTTCTGATTTGATAGAAAGTGAAACCATCTTAGAATATGGAGAATATGTTATTTCAAAATTTTCCTGATATCCGACATTTTTTCAACCCTTATAACATCCCCGTCGAATATCGAACATTTCAAAGAAATGGATGTCATAAAACCAAAAAATCCTGATATACTATGGCCAAAATCAGTTACACTCCCCTTGGCGGGATTTTTGGGAATTCAATTTGAAGGTACATAATTTGTGGCAGGCATTAATTTGATTTATTTCTATAGGTGTACCTCTCGTCCTTTCCTCACCTACCTTTGAGTGACACCTGGTATTTCTCTCAGCCTGCTTCTAACCAACTATCCCTCTCGCCATTTCTCATTTATGTCTCTTGGCCTGATTTTTACTTACACTATACGGTCTCCCCGTAGATTATGAAATATGTATATCATGCAGATACCAGATTATGTATATACACGTATTTCACTAATTGTTTCATCTTGTGGGACATATCCTCCCAAAATTACACTAAGGTACATTGGTTTATTTATTATTTGGTTTAGCTCACATATTTCACTTTGCAGGAAGAAATCAAAGATGAATAACAGAATGGTAGACTACAAATATTCTCCTTATGATTCATATGAGAAGCATGATTTTGGACATTCATATGATTTGGAAGGTACACTAATAAGTCTAAAGAAAGAGATAAGGAGTTTTAAGGAATATAATGACATATTTATACATGCACAAGAAAATCAAGCGTAGGTTAATGCAACCATCCTTCAAAGTTTGTGAGAGTTGTAGAAACATGTACCACTTCAAATTAGCTATGAACAGGAGGATGGGACCAATGGAGCATATGGAAGTAGGTCTCCCAGTGGTTATAGGTTGGATAGGGATGACACAATTAGAGATAGAAGATTTTTGGACTCTCAAGATAGGAGAGGTGACATACACAAGTATCATTCTAGTTCTAGTTTTGACAGGTATCATGATCGTTGTCATTATCATCCTTACAAGAGGAGTGATAGGGCTATTTTGTGGATGAGTTTAAGTATACAAAAACACCTACGTTTGATGGGTAGATGAAGAAACCAGAGGATGCAGAGGCATGGTTGCTTGGTATGAAGAAGTTTTTCAGGTTGCATGATTACTCAGAAAATATGAAAGCCACAATAACTATATTCAACCTTAGAGGTAGAGCAGATATTTGGTGGGAAGATGTGAAGAACGTCAGAGATATATATGAGGATAATTTGACTTAGAGTGAGTTTGAGAGGCTATTCCAGAATAATTATCTATCCTAGAGATACTACGATGATATGGTAAAGGAGTTATATGAGCTGAAGATGGGTTCTGTGACCGATGAAGAGTATACTAGTAGGTACTTGGAGTTACTCAGATATGTGCCTTACCTCAAGGAGGAGAAGGCTAAGGTTAAGTTATTAGTGGGTTACCGAAATAAATTGAAGAGATGATTTAGTTTGATGAGCCTAGATCATTGAAGGAGGCCATCTGAAAACTCAATCATTTTTATGAGCAATCGAAGCACAACTCTGAGGCAAAACCAGACTAGAAAGGAAATGATAAGAATAGAGGAAAATAGGATAAGAAGAGAGAAAGACCTTAGAACATAGTTAACAAGGAGAATTTGGCACCACCTAAGAGGCTTAATAAATCTATCATAGGATAGGGATTTTGGTCAGAGGAGGATAATAAGAATGAGAATAGGGAGCATGTGTGGTGTTGGACTTGTGGAGGAGATCATCGTAGGAGATATTGTCACACAACATCAGGGTGGTAGACCACATATCTACATTGTGTGGGAGGCACAAAGAATGGGATATGTTGCACATAGTATTCCCAGGATCGATGCAACTCTGGACAATAGGAAAGCAAACCATCACAATATATCAATGAGATGGACAATAAGCTTTGTAATCAAGTTATTTCTATTTTGATTGACCCTGGATCTAATTATAACTATGTTAGTCCTGAACTGGTGGATAAGTGTGGTTTGAATAGAGAATTACATGTAGAGTCTTGGTTAGTGCAATAGGCTACATGTACCAAGAAGAGAATTCATCATTGCATAAGAGCGTGTGAATTTGAGCTAAATGGCATGCCTACAACAACGCACTTGAACATATTTCCATTGGGTTCATATAGTATGCTATTGGTTATGGATTGGTTATACCTCCATAGGACCAAGTTATATTAATATGACAAGGCTATTGAATTCTTGGATGACAATGGGAAACGAAGGGTCTTATAGGGAAAGAATAAATGCACATCAGTTCGGATGGTGACAACTATAAAGGAAAACTTGCAAAGTGCAGTCATAGTAAAGGGTGTGTACTGTTTCTAGTTCATATCTCTAGTGAAAAAGGTAAGGAAGTTGAGGATGCAGAATTTTTGAACAGGTATATATTTTTACAACAGTTTCAAGATGTGTTTCCAGTAGATATTTTAGAGTTTCGCCCGCTTAGGGAAGTAGAATTTTTTATTGAGTTGATGTTAGGGGAAGCTCCAACATCAAAGACACCTTATAGTATGAGCACATATGAGTTGGTAGAATTAAAGTTGCAGCTAGAATATATGCTTGACAAAGGGTAAATTAGGCCAAGTATATTTCCATAGGTCGCACCTGTGTTTTTTGTGAGGAATAATGATGGAACTCTCATATTGTGCATCGAATACAGGTAGTTGAACAAAGTTACCATCAATAACTGGTACCCATTACTGAAGATTGATGATTTTTTCGATTAGCTGAAGGGAGAAAAAATGTTGTCTAAGATTGACTTCAGATCAGGATATCATTAGGTACACATCAAAGATCGCAGGACATCTACAAGACCGCATTCAAGACTAGGTATGGGAATTATGAGTTTGTTGTAGTTCCATTCCATTTGAAAAATTCCCCAACTACATTTATGTGTTTGATGAATAGTGTGTTGCACCCTTATTTGGATAAGTTTGTTATTATGTTCATTGATGACATATTGGTATATTCTAAAAAAGAGGAAGAACATGTTGAGAATTTTGGAGTAGAGTTGTGTTTGTTGAGAGAGCATTAATTGTATGCTAAGCTCAACAAATGAAGTTTCTTACAAACTGAGGTACATTAATTGGGACATGTTGTCTCCAAGGAGGGAATTGCAGTAGATCCAGAAAAGATAAGGGTGATCATGGAGTCGGTAGCTCCTAAGAATGTAGATGAGGTGAGATAATTCATGGGATTGGTAGGTTATTACACGAGGTTCATTAGGAAATTCTCATAGACCAATTATCCTATTACATCATTATAGTGGAAAGGTAAGAAGTTTGAATGGACAGAGGAGAGTGAGGCTACTTTTGAGTAGCTTAAGTAGTTGTTGACACATGCTCCAGTGTTAAATATTGGAGATCTTGACAAGGAGTTTGTAGTGGGTATAGATTCTTGAAAGAGAGAACTTGGTGGGGTCCTTATGTATGGCGAAAACTAAATGAGAATGAGTAGAACTACCTGACACATGATCTCGAGATAGCAGTGACCATTCATGCACTCAATATGTGGAGAAAATATATTCTTGGTAGGATATTTGTACTGATGAGTGATCACATTGGGTTGAGGTACTTTGTTGACCAACTGAATCTGAATGCTAGGAAATCTCGATGGTTGGCCACAATCAGTGATTTTGAGTTAGAGGTAACGTACATCAAGGGAAAGGAGAACAAGGGAACAAATGCTCTTAGTAGGCAGGTACAAGTAAATCACATAGCAGCTATGAGCTACTATGGGACATACTTATAGGATAAGATTTTTTAGGTAGGTGAGCTGGAGCAAAGGTATATGGAGATTGTGCATAGGTTGTCGCAGAGTACATGTATAGGTAGTGGCACAAGTATAGGTACAGGTAGTGGTATAGGTATAGGTACCAGTAGAGGTGTAAGGGAATATGATTTGGACTACCATCTCATAACAGATGGATTGGTTAGATTTAGGGATAGGATATATGTGTCGGAAAACTTTGAGCTCAAGAAGGTGATATTGATGGTCATGCGAAACCATATTAAGGTCACCTAGGCTACTAGAAGACATTGAATGTAGTGAAGATGTTCTATTATTGGACGAATATAAGGAAGGATGTGGTAGAGTTTGTAGCTAGATGTTTGGATTGTTAGATGGTTAAGGTAAAGTGTAAGCATCCAGGTGAAATGCTATAGTCGATTATGATTCCAGAGTGGAAATGGGAGGTAATTTCCATGAATTTCATCATGGGTTTTCCCATGACAGCTAGACAACATGATTCCATCCTGGTTTTTGTGGATAGGTTGACAAAGGTTTCACATTTAATTCCGGTGAAGACTACATACTCAACTAGTGATGTAGCACAGGTTTTCATCAGAGATATAGTTAGATTGCATCGTGTTCTAAATAAGATCATGTCATACAAGGATGAAAAGTTCACTTCCAAGTTTTGGAAGGATTTTATTCAGGTTTGGGAACCTAGTTTGCTTTAAAAAAAACTTATCATCCATAAAAAAATGGACAAACTGAGAGGGTCAACAAGATATTGGAGGATACATTGAGGATGTATGTGATGCATCATCACTGAAAGTTGGAAGAGTATCTTCCACTCGTAGAGTTCGCCTACAACAACAGGTACCAGGAGTCATTGAGGATGAGTCCATTTGAGGCATTGTATGGTCAGAGTTGGAACACTCCCATCAGTTGGAGTGATCCAGTCAACAGGGTATTTATTGGGCTAGATATGTTGGAAAAAATGGAACAGGAAATGCAGGTGATAAAGAATAACTTGAAAGTAGCACAAGATAGGCAGAAGAGTTATTCATCAAGGAACATGTTGTTCAAGGAGTTTCAGTTTGGGGAACATGTGTACTTGTGCATCAATCCCAATAAGAGATCCTTGTGTATTGGATCATGTTCGAAGCTGGCACGATGGTTTTTTGGACCCTATAGGATCATTGAAAGGATCAGACCAGTGGCCTATTGACTTGCACTTCCTTCCACAGTAAAATTCCATGATGTTTTTCATATATCATTGCTTAAGAAATATGTTAAATATATTGATCACGTGATTGACAGGTGTGTATTACAAGAGGAGCCAGAAGGAGAGTTCTAGCCAAAACCATAGTGCATTTTGTAGAAAAGTATGCTCATGCTCTGGAATCTAGTAATCGAGCAAGTTAAAGTGTAATGGAAGCACTTTGGGACCGATGAAGCTACATGGGAGATCAATAGGGGAATTTTTAGGTCTAAAATGGGCCTCCTAAGGAAATTATAAAATAATAGTGGAAACAATAAAATAAGATTAGATTACATCATCAAATTTTAGAGGGAAAAAAGAAAAAACTACCTTTTCAACTCATATTTTCAACTTATATTCCTATGGGTTTTACTCAAAGTTGGAGCGGGAACACTCATTGGATGAAAAATTCCATTCCTCATTCAAGGTGTACCAATGTTGCATACTTTCTATGGACCCTGATACACGAAAAATGTGAAAAACATAAAAAACGTGATTGCAATCACGCTTTTTCATGTATTTCTCATTTTTCGTGTAGCAAGGTCCATCGAAAGTATGAGACATGGGTACTATTGGAGTCCCGTGATTTGTCAGATTGGTGAGAGAAAATGCATAGGGTAACATCAGACCAATATTTGGAGTCCTAGGACCTAGCCTTCCTAGACTCAGAGAGGGCTCTCTCTATTTTTTGAAAAGGATGTGAACTTGTTTGCTTTTAGGGTTTAATTTTAGGCTAGTTGTTAAGTTTAGGGTTTGTTTGTTTGTTTTGGTTTGGTATATGATCAAGTAGAATATATGGAGCGAGGAAATATTCAATTCATTGGGCTATGGATTCAATAAAAATTCATGGAAATCTCAACAATGAATCAGGGTGCATCACAGGGCAAATCTAACATGGTCAAATGGATTTTCAAGGTTTGTGTGAAATCAAATGAAGATAAAGTTTGTGAAAAAAGTATGGAAAAGGGAAATTAAGAATCCTTTGTCAAATACTTTAACAAGAAGGGCCTTAAACACTATTTAGCATAAAGAAGTAATCATAAGACTGGGAAAACCAATAAATCTTTGATTCATCTCAAGAAAATAAGCATTTAATACAAACAATCCAATGAAATATAGAAGGCGAGAAACTCATTTAACTTCTATTGATTTCACCTTCAAGGTTAGAAAACATTTAAGATAAAAATATAACTTTAATCAAAGAAGAGGGAACTCATAAACATCATTGATCATAGCCATAAAGTTCTCCAAAACAACTATTCAAGC
The DNA here is from genome assembly GCA_034641835.2 of Pinus albicaulis. Lineage (NCBI taxonomy): Eukaryota > Viridiplantae > Streptophyta > Pinopsida > Pinales > Pinaceae > Pinus > Pinus albicaulis. The sequence goes on along the minus strand of CM076584.1, from coordinate 1,672,418,353 downwards.
ATGGACAAAGGGTATGATCGAAACATAGCCTCTTTGGCAAAACCTAATTAGTGGTACTTCAAAGAAAGATCTCAAGAAAAATGTTTTAGTGACATCAAACAAGAAGGGATAACCATAAAAAATCTTTGATATCTACTGTATTGAATCATTAATGATATAAACAAGCTTGGGTGGGCCTAGAAGGAAACTAAGAATTCTCTAAACTCACCTAGCAGAGGAAAACATAGAGGTAGTGAAGAACAAACAGAGCTAAGGTGCCTTTGAAAAACATTTCTTAGTCTAAAAAATTTGTCCTACTGAAATATGGAAGGATGAAACAACATGATACATAAGAAAACATCAGCTAAATAGAATCACATCACCATTAACCAAGCTCAGGGATCCTACAAGCAAGCCTTCTCCATCATCAATCAAAACAAGCGATTCACAAACTCCACAACACCAATTTCTTCTTCAATCTCCAAAAAACCATATATTTCTCTCAAGAGTCATCAAATGCCAACCTTTTACAATGAGGCCCTCATGCTCTATTTATCTAGAAAAGGAGGTAAAAATCCCTAAATAGGGTTGGAAAATGTCAAAAATAGTCATAAATGTCATTTATGCCCAAGAGACCATGAAAGGCCAAAGGCACAAAATATCTCATGAAATAAATGAAAAAATAACTCCTAGCACCTAACTTTGGAGTGATTTACCTCAAAAAACACTAAAATATCATTTTTACATTAATGAGTGTATTTTGTTGACTTTTTGGCCAAAAATGCACAATGAGGTCTGAACGCGTAGCGCCGGCATGAGAGAAACTGGGTCCACTTGCACCCTTGTTTTGATGACCTTCTCGATGTCGGAATTGGCTCCATGATGGACCATTGGAAAGATAGTTGAGTCTACTTTCCAAAATTTCCCTTGGATTTCTCATTAGGCTCCATTTACCTGTCCAAAAAAGGAAATTCCCCAAAAATTCTCTAGGTGCAGTGCCAGGCCTGAAAATGAGGCAGAAAGGTGAAAAATGAGGTGTTTTCTGGCCTTTTAAGGGACCAAAAATGCTCCAAATGTTCTGAAAATTTGTGAGCATGCTATACTTGAGCTGAGGATTCCAAAAATGCAAATTTTTCCTCCTGAATATGCCTGAGATGAAAGCGTAGCTCCAAGGGTGTTGCACTTAGAGGCCTCCAAATTTGCAAAAAACCAAAATTTGTCAAAACTTTCCCAAATTTGGTGGATGTCTTTCTTATGGGGTTTGAGAGGCCTATAGAGAAGCTTCAGCCATTATTCCAAGGTTTTCTTGGTTTTTTTCTCCTTTTAGTGTTTATATTTTGGCATAGGCCTTTTTGAGTTTAGCCCTTGCAACTTGGTTTCTCTGGGCATAATGCTTGGTCATCTTCCTTTGGAGATCAAGATCCTTATTGGCTTTGTCCAATTTAGCCTCCAAGTGTATGTTTTCTCTTTCTAGCCAAGGCTCCTGATCATATTGTATTTCCATGGCAAGTAGATAATCTAGAGGGAGCTGCTCTGCCAAGGTTGATTCTTGCTCTCTTTTTCTTTCCAAGGCCAACTTTAAACCCATGGTCCTTGGTCTCCTCCTAGACTACCCTTATTCATCTTCACTTTCCTCATAGGCACCCATGAATTCCTCTAGCTTTACCTGTGCCGTTTGGGCTTCTTTCCGAGCCCTAATTGCTCTAGTCTCATAAATGGAAATTTGTGCTCCTAGTTGCCTGTTATCCATCTCAAGGGAATCATTCTCACTCTTGGCCCTATTTATATTTTCTTGGAGGTCTTCAATTAGGGAATTTTTGTTCTGGATGAGCAAGTTTGAGTTCCTTGCTTCATTTTCCTCGTCACTGTCAATCTAAATGATTTCAAACTCTCTCTCAACGTCATGTTGGTCTTATTCTTCTTTCTTTACCTTTTCTTTGCCTTTATCCAGTGGCTTAGTGGATGAGGAAGGCATGGCCCCTTTCCTTTTTGAGGCAACAAACACATGCCTTTCCCCTCTTTGGTATACCAATGAAAAATGCTCAACTCTAATCATTTTGGTGTTTTCATCATGGCTGCCATCATTTGTTTCCATGTCTTCCTCTTCATCACCTGGATTGCTACTTACCTCCTTGCCTTCAACATCAACCTCACTCTTAGATTCTTCACTAATTTCTACACTTTCATTTTGTTCCTCATTGAAGCTACTTGCCTCATCATTGTTGTGATATTTATTTTCATTATCAGCCTCTTCATTTCCTTCACTTTTTTCATGACTGTCATGATTTTCTTCTTCCTTGCTGTCATGTTCCTCACTGATGCTTTCTTCATTGGTGTCCATGCTATCTTCAACCTATTCATTTTATTCATTGTTTTCATCTTTAGTTTGGCTGCCTTCTTCATCTTTTCCCTCATCTCTGTCATGACTAGGAGCCTCACTATTTTTACTGTCATTAGGGCTCTTAGTCTTACTGTTGTCCTTAGGATCATCCTATGTTTCTTTGTCACTTGCCTCATCTTCATTATTATCCACATCCATGTCTTCTTCTTCATTGTTGACCTCTTCTTCATCACTTCTTAATTCATTTCCACTGTCAGCTACCTCATTTTCTTCATTGTTATCCTCTCCCTCTATTTCCATGTTTTCTGCTTCTTGTTGGCTTGACTCATCATCACCCTCATCTTCATTTTGGTCTGATTCATTTTCATCCTCACCCTCATGGTCACTTGCTTGTTCACTGCCACTTACTTCTTGATTTGATGCATTAGGAGAAGATGAGGAAGGGATGTTTCCTTGAGGAGAGGATACTTGTGTAGATGATGTGGCATGATCAGTAGGAGGTGATGGAGGAGAAGAGGGAGGAGGATGAGATGATGAGGGTAGATTTGGCTGATGATAGGGTTGTGGGCTTCTGAATTCCTCATGAGTAATAAACACCTCCCACGGTATGCCAATTTGCTCCAACTATTGCAACACCACCATCTTGATCAAGGAGTGGTGGAACAAACTTTGCATTTGATAGGAATAATTCCTCCTTTGGACAACAGAAGGCATCTTGTCGATACTCCTATACAAGTAGTAAGGAAAATGAAGCATTTTAACCTTAGTAAAATGCATGAGTAATCTGATATGGTAGGAGTAGAGCCTAGAGTATCTCCGCTCACAGGTAAAATATTTCATGATGACCTTCATTAAGGGTACACACCTCTCTAGAATGTGTGAGAAAGGGAAAATAGTCTTGCAACCTTCTTTGTACCTAGGCTTAAGAAATGGCTCATAGCAGCTCATGTCCAACTTTTCCCTTTTGAACCATTTCTCACCAACATTAGGTATACCTATAGCACTAGAAATGACATCTGATAAGAGTTCAAAGGTCACCCCTGAAAATCTTGATTGTTTTTTATATAGGTTGAGAATAAATAACCTTGTGAGCTCTAGGTGATTTTGTGCTTGTTGGACCTTTTCAAAAAAATAAAAACACCCTACATTTTGAAAGCATTTGAGAATCATGGGAGAGGTAGTAAGCTCCAAAGTGTCTTGGGGTTCAAATTCGTTAACATTCCCACCCTTGTGCTTTTGCCTCATAGGCACTTAGCCTCCTTCACTGCTCACACTCCCTTCTTCTCCTAACATGGTGATTAGTGATGCCTTTAAACAACCCTAGGCCTTTTTGTGAAATTTGATAGGATGATTGAAATGAAATGATGGTGAAAGGTAGTTCTTGTAAGTGAGAGAAATGGAGGTGTGGGTTTATGTGATTCCCCTTTGATATTTGATGAAGAGTTAACTTGAATTCACTGTAATTACCCTAATTGACACCTTTATTGACTGATAATTTCTTTCTTGGATGTCAAAAGAGAGTGTTTTTCATGAGGAATTAGGGGTTCTAGTCACTAGGGTTTAGTCAATTTCCTTAAGCATAAAATCATGAATTTCACTGGAGGAGAAGGAAAAAAAATGCACCTACCAACTTCTAACTTCTTTGCAGGTCCTTGGATGTAGCTTGGAGGTGCTCCCTTATGGTTTTTTTTGGAAATTTGCAAGTGGAAGATGGTTTTTGGCCTAGGCGCAGCGCCTAATCGTGTTGTCGGGTCCTTTCTGCCCTAAGTGCAGCGCCTGCACACATTGTCAGGTGTTGGGCCTCCTAAGCGCAGCGCCTGCACGCGTGCAGGCCTGCCAGGCTTCTTGAGCGCAGCGCCGGGCATGTTCTGGGCCTATCAGCCTCACCTTGGGCACAGCACTGAACATTTCCTGTGCCTATCGGGCTATTTCTGGGCGAACAAGTAGCGCCCGCCTGAATGTGCAATGCGTTCACCCGAATACATAGTGCAGTGTATTTTCACACAGAGAAACCTCCCAAATGCATAGCACCGGGTGATGTAAGTGCAATTCTTGCACGAACGTGTAGCGCCAGGTATCCTTACCCATATTTTCACTGAAACTCATAGATTTTTTTTTGAAGGATTTACACTTCTTTGCATATGCATAATGAGCTGAGTGATAAAAAAATGACTCTTTATAGTCTTAGGAAATTTTTTTTATCCCTTTTAAGCCTGTTATATCCTAAATCTACCTCAGGCTAAAAGAAGGCAAAGTTCAGGGTAACATCAAACCACGCTCAGTCTGGTAGCTAGCCCTACCAGAACAGGAGAGGGCTCTCTCCGGGTCAATCTCAGCAAAATAATCGAAGGGGATTGAGATGACTTGAAATAAAGGTTTATTTTAGGCTAGGTATATAAGTAAAGGATTTTGATTTTGATTTTAGGGGTTTTGTTGGAAACAAAGGGAAAGGCAGTTTTGGGTTCGGGGATGAGGCCTAGTTTTTGCAAAGTTCTGAATGGGGAAAGGAAGGAAATTGATTTGATGCTTTGGATTGAATGAATGGATAGTTCAAAATGGTGAGGAGCTGAAGAGGGAAATAATTTTTCAAGAATCCTCTTCAAACAGATGAAAACGTGGAAAATTAAACAAAACTGAAGGCAGAGCAAAGCAATCTAATGAATTCCACCTTGATCACTCATTTGTTTAATTTAAGAAGAAAGGAGAAGGGAAATGATACACATAAACATCAGTGAACTTACAATCACATAGAGAAAAACACCATCAAAACATAGAGCCACATGGATCCCAAAGAGTGCTGCAAACGCTGGTCTATTCCTTTGCCAAAATTGCAGAGATGAAATGTACAATGAAGTGCCAAGCAATCCCAAGTGTCCAACCCTGAAAATGACTGAAGAACTACATGATATAGACAAGCCTAACTCATTACCATGCCTCTAGGGGTCGAGATCATCATTATAGGAGCTGTTTCAACCATATCTAAACTAGGAACTGGAAAATAGGCAATGAAACAACTTGCCTCTATATGATAGGAAACTGATTCATTCACCTACATTTCACTTTTTGGTGAATGAATCTACTAATATGAGTAAAAATGTCCCAAAATTACATCATGGTCATGAAATTACATCAAGGTACATCAAGATTTACATGAAAAAGTCAAACTAGCCAAAACTAGGCGAAAATATGAGGTGCTGAGTGAAAAATAGGCCAAATTTCCCTATGCGCCGCGCCTGAAATCTCTATGTGTAGCACAAGTTTGAGGCTGATTTTGAGGGCCTTCACAAAGTCCAAATTGAGTGCAGGATAGCTCGTTGGAAAGCCCTGCCTGTTTACTTTCCAACCCAAGTGGCATTTCTAAATTTAGTTTCCATTTTTCCCTCCAAAAATCCAATCTCCCAACATTGCTTCCTGTGTGTGCAAAAAGTGGCAGAAAGGCAATTTTTGAGGTGTTTTTTACCCTTTAGGCAACCCAGAACTTGATGAAATCCTTAGGTAATCCATAGGCATGCATAAATTTTGATTAAAAATCCATAAATGCAAATTTTTCCTCCAGAAGAGCTGCCAATTATAAGCGCACGCCAAGTGGTGCTACGCGTCGGGCAGGAAAATCTATGTTTAGGCCCAAAAATTCAAAATTGACAAAATTTTTCCCAAATTTCTTGAAATTTGGGCTGAATGCCCACCATCAAGCACTATGCTAGGCCAATGAAGCTTCGGCCAAAATTTGGAGTCTATCATGCCTTGTACGACGTTTTAGTGTCGTCCTTAGCCTTGCCTTCAGGATCTTGATCCTCGCTTTGTAAACGTGATTTCACGCCCAATAGTGGTTCTTCATGTGCCTGAGCATGTTATTTTCCTTTCTCACCTTCTCCAACAGCTTCGCAAGATGAATATTGACCCTCTCAAGCCAAGTCTCTCTATCAGCCTCAATATCACGCTCAATGGGTGTAATCTCGTCTTGGCTTCTTCGGGCAGCTTGCCAGTTTTCACAGATGTTTTGGAACTCCATGATTGTTTGCTGGTCTTCTAACTATTTTTTTCACTGCTACAGGTAGTTTATGATCCATTGGGCTCTCTGCAACTTTTCAGTAAACGTGTCAATCTCCGCCTTCTGCTCCTGAATGATCTCTCTCAACTTTGAGCATGGAGAGCTCAAATCCTCATTAATCAATATGAAATCAATATCCTGGCCTCCTGAAATCAGTATCCTGGCCTCTTACCTCTGTCCTGTACCTGTACCTGTGCTGCTGATGATGAAAACGAGACCCCTTCCACCCTAGGTGGAGATAGTACTCGTCGGGCTGCTGCAAATAATACTCCAGTGCCTCTCTGATAAGTAACAAACACTGGCACACTGATAGGCTCTGTCTCGTGACCTTCAGGCTGATGTGAAGGTTCACCCGGCTCATGAACAACCTCTGGAGGAACCTGAGGTGCTATGAAGAAATCACGGGAAATGAAATCCTCCCATGAAATTCCCTGTAATCCAAGCTGATGTACAACCACGATCTTGATGAGTGCATAGTGATAAATATTGTTGTATTGCTGCTCGAGAGTTTTCTTCTGCACAAGAGTGGTCATTCTCTCGATATTCCAACACATGAAATAAGGTATGTTCATCATCCTCACTCTAGTGAAATGCATCAATAATCTAATGTGGTAGGCATAGAGGCGTGAAAACCGGCCCTCACAACTAAAGTATTTGATAATGAGTTTCATCAGAGGCGCATAGGATTCCTTTAGGAACCAGAATGGAAATACTCTATTGAGCTGCCTCACATAGCTAGGCCTGATGTATGGTTCATAATGCACTCTATCCACCTACTTTCTTTTTTTCCACTGTTCACCCACATTCGGTATTCCAGTTGCTTGAGAGATGATTTCTGGTGTCAAAGTGAAATTTACACCAGCAAGAGTTACCTGACCATCATGTAAATGAAATACAAAAAAACGAGCCAACTCCTGATGATGATGAATCCTAGCAATCATCTCACAATACTGATAGCATGACTGCTCTCGAAAACATGCCATGGCAAGTGGGCAAGCCTGCAATTGAGTCAATGAGGTGGGATCTTCTCTCACATGTTTGCCACCTTTACGAGGCCTTCTAGGTGCATGTAGCTCAGTGGTAGAATCACTATCTCTGTCATATGATGTATCAGTGTCTGTCTCCATGGTGTTTCAAGGTCTATGTTTGGCTTGTATGAGAGGAAAATGAGAAGTTGGAGCTTTTTTTTAGTTGCCAAATGTGTGTCAAAGGGGAGGGACTGTAGGAGATATAGGGAAATGGGGACATTGGGGTCTTATCAAGTGGAATTTTCCTTTTTGAAAGCTTTTAATTTGACAGACTTAGGGAGAATGGACAACCACTGAATTTTTTGGGATTTGGGGAAATTTTTCAAATGAGAATAGGGATAATGGGAATGAAATGGTATGAGTGGCTTGGGATATAAGGGAATAAGGGATGAACTGTAATGATAGGATTACAGTGAGGGAAGGGATAAACAAAGAGGGGAATGAAATATTTGGCACCCAAATTACTTTTTAAAACACAATTTTCAAAAACCTAGGGAAGCAATTTCAACATGAGGATAAGGTTTATAGTTTGACATTCAAATTCTCATATTCCCTCTTTCAAACAACACCAAACACTGATTTATGGTAATTGAAAGATGAATTGAACTTACTTGGAGTGGAGGAGACCGTTTCGTTTTGAAATTTGAGATAGATGGCAACAAATTTTATTTTTCGGGCCAATGCGCCGCGCGCACAACCCAGTGCGCCGTTCTCTCTATGTGCGCCGTGACCGTTCTAATCTGCACGGTGAAAAACAGTCCTATGCGCCACGACTGTTATGTGCATTGCGCAGGTTTCCCAGTGCGTCGCGACGGTAAACTCACCAACAATTCGGCCTTCCAAACACTTGTTTTGCTCTACCACAATTTCTCTTGGCTCTTTGATGACTTTTCTTGCAAATGGATTGTTTGAAACACCAAAAATATCTTATATATGATAGACTTTGATTTTTGATTTAAAAAAAACCCACTTTCTAAAGTATGAATTTTGACACTTTTTGAATAAACTCTGTTTTTGTTTCCTTTGTGATTTTTGAGTTGAATGATGAATCTCTTGTCTGTCTTTGCAGGGATTATCAAGCATTATGACGATGAAATTTTTGCAATGAAAACTTATTTCGAACCGCCCTCATGTGCCTGCTGACATTATTAGACATTCTGAAGACTAAATTAACAAAACCCTAGACTTAATGAGACTAAAACCCTAAAATGACTCTTTGTTGACCAAGAGACCAAACATGACTGTAAATGACTGTGAATTATTTCGATAAGCATACACTGACCAGCAGGTATTTGGCATGAGGGATATGAGAGAAAAGACCCTTCCGTCAGATGATCCATGCTCCTAATGGAATGCAGCTGATTGAACTGAATGAGACACCTAAAATGAAATGAAACAAGAGAAATTTGATCTCTGACGGAGGGATGAAGATACTGACTCTAACATTGGCTCCAATGGGGATGATAGCTCCTTGGAGGTGCCAAGAACTGCAGATTTCTGGGAGAGTAGGTAGTGCCTCCGTCCATTGCGCTATGGAGTCCATAACTTCGACAAATCAACACAAGACTCTTGACTCATTTATTGACTGAAAATTTAACTCAAACTGACTCAATTTTGAAACCAAATAACTGAAAAACCTGACTCGACAAACTCAAACAAAAGCTAAAATCAATCTTCAGAGTTATAGCCTTCACTTCGGGCCCCAAACTGAAGAAAAGATCACAACACACACTTGCAATGAAACTGAAATAAACGGTATGTACAGTGACAATGAAAACAACAGAAAACATTTCAGAAATGATACCGCTTGAGCAGCCGACTATTGACCTGCGCTCTTGGACAATCTTCCTCGTTCATCTCTTTTAGAAGAAAATCATTCTCACCCTGATATGCAAAAATTTTAAAGGGTCCTTTCCAGAGATTTTGGAACTTACCATGTTTACCCATTTCCTCATTTCTTGCATCCCATTTTAGCACCACTTCTTCCAACTGAAATTTGTCTGCTTTGGCTTTTCTGTCTTATATTTTCTTAATTCTCTCTTGCAGCTTGAATGTGTTTTGAAAAAATTCTTCTCTCGTCTGCTGCAAATGGATCATTTGATTTATTCTTCTTTACATATGATCATCTTCACTGCCAGCTTCGTGTAGAAGTTTGAACACTGGAACTGCGAGAGAGGTAGGAAACACCGTGTCAACTCCATATACTAACTCAAAAGGGGACATACCAATGGATTTCTTTTGACTCATTCATCTGCCCAAAGTGCATTAACCAACTTCTTATGCCAACTTTTCTTGTTTATTTCTAGCAACTTTTTAATGATGTTGACCAAAGATATGTTCGAAGACTCCACAAATCCATTACCTTGTGGATGATAAGTGGTTGAGTGTCCCAAAATGATGTGATACTTGTTACAAAACTCAACCATCATTTTTGATTTCAACGCTGCTGCGTTATTAGTAATTAACTTATTCTGGCAACCAAAACGAGACAGAACATTGTTTTCGAGGAATGAAATTATTATTGAATCTGTAGCTTTCCTGGTGGGAATTGCTTCAATCCATTTCGTGAAATAATCTGTCGCTGTGAGGATCCACTTGTGTTGAGCTGAAGAAGCAGGATGGATCTCGCTAATGAAATCCAAATCCCATTGCTGAAAAGGAGCACTTACCTCAATGGGTTTAAGCGGCAAAGGCTGCAATTTCTGCCTCCCTTCAAAAATCTGACATTCATGACAACTTTTGATAGTCTTATACACATCATCAAAAAGTGTCGGCCAATAATATCCCGCTCTCAAAATCTTGTTGGCCATTGTTTTCCAAAAAAGGTGACCCCCGCAATCTCCCTTATGAAAATCCTCCATAACATTCTTTGCTTCTTCTTCAACCAAAAAATTCAGCAAAACACCACCGGGATCTTTCCAATAGAGTGAATTATTCAAAATACAAAACTTAGCAGCCTTCAATTTCATAGTTCTACTTTTGTTTCTAGCCATGCCAGGCAATATCTGAATATCAAGGAGAAAGCACAAAGATGTCTGAGACCTGAACTGATGAACTTTCCTCATTCTCCTCGGACATAGTAGCAATGAGATTGATGTCCAAGGCATGCAAATTCGACTAAGCCATTAGCTTAGCCAACCCTTGTCCTTTGCTAAGTTTTGTAGGCTTTATCTCCACATCATACTCCAACAAGGCAACAATCCATTTGCCTCGTCTCCCTTCCGGATCTATTTGCACTAAAACATCCTTAACAACAGCATTAGGAACATAAGCAAGAATATGAGAATGGATAATATATACTTGAAAATATTTTAGCACTTCACTAAAGCAAGATCTTGTTTTTCAATGATGTTATACTTTAAGGCTGCATCTCTTATGGTTCGGCTGAAAAAAGAAATTGGTTTTTCATGCTCATCTCTCTTCTACATCAATACTGCTGCCATAGTATGCTCTGAGGCAAATGAAAACAAAATAAAATTCTGAGTATATTTCGGGCTGATCAAAACCGGCGCTGAAGAAAGAACCAACTTCACTAAATTGAAAGACTTTACCGCCTCCTCGGTCCACTTCACTACATTGTCTTTCTTAAGCATGCTTGTAATCTCTCTTAGATGTTCAACAAGATTAGGCAAAAAGCGACGTAAGAAATTCATCTTACCATTGAATGACTGAATCTCCTTTTTTTTTCGGGGAAGGTCAATTTGCTGAATAGCTTCAACTCGAGCTGGATCAATACGGATGCCATCTTTTGATATTATGTGACCAAGAAGTTTGCCCTCATCCATGGAAAAAAAAATCATTTTCGAATTGAGTGACACACCATACTTTCTGCATCGCTGAAAAACAATCTTCAGATGGTAAAGGTGCTCTTCATCAGAATTGGAAAAGACTGTCAGATCATCAAGATACACAACTAAAAAAACATCTTTCTCATTTGCAAATTTCATATCCATTGCTTGCTGAAATATTTCACCAGCATTCTTCAAACCGAAAGGCATTTTAGCATAATGGAAAGTTCCCCACGGAGTGGTGAACGCTGTTTTGTCTCTATCATCCTCATGGACCAGAATTTGGTTATACCCGGAATAACCATCGAGTAGCGACATACGAGATGCTCCAACTACTTTCTGAAGTATGTGATCCATTTTGGGCAATGGATAATTGTCTTTCAAAGAAACCTTATTCAAATTCCTAAAATCAATGCACAAACGAATCTCACCTGTCTTCTTGCGTACGGGCACCAAATTGGAAATCCAATCTGAAAATCTTATAGGAACAATGATACCAGCCTTGTATAATCGATTCACTTCCTTCTCAATTGAAGGCAGCAACTTTGGATTTATCCTTCTCAACTTCTGCCTGAAGGGCTTTTGATTTGGCTTAATTGGAATGGTGTGCTGAATTATTTTCGTATCATACGTCTTCAACTCTGAATAGTCCCAAGAAAATACATCACCAAAAGAAGACAATAAACTAACATATTTTGATTTTACCTCCGGTGGCAATGCTTTGGACAATTTCACCATCTTTGGATTCTCAGCTGATCTAATGTTCACATCTTCAACTCCCTTTTCGGTTGGCTGCAAGGTTGTTTTTTTAGCTACGTCATCTTGATCGAAGAGCTCCTCTAAAGGTATTAAGCCTTTAGGAATGAAATTATCCTTCAGCTATAAAACTTCCATCTGATTTACTTGCACATCAGCCTCACCATCATCATGCTCCATATCAATTGAAGTATCTTTGAATTTACCTTTGTTTTGCAAAAATTCATCAATCTCATCATTATTTTGGAATACTTGCCAATACCTTTGATTGTCCAGGACAGTCGGATGATGCTTCACATGAATTTCAAATTTGTTACGTGAGTTCATCGGAATCTTCAAATTACTTACTGCCTTTGCAAGTGCATCTGCAATACCATTCTGAATACGAGGGACACAAGTCAAATTATAGTCTGAAAACAATTTCAAGATATCAAGAATAGCATTTCGGTAAGCCCACATTTGAGGATGCTTAGCTTGGTATTCACCTTTCACTTGCTTAATCACCAACTCGGAGTCACCATATACTGCAATCCTCTTAGCATTCAACTTTCTAATAATTTTCAGACTGGCAATCAAAGCTTCGTATTCTGCCTCATTATTCGAACAATCAAAAGCTGGTTTATAAGAGCAGACCCTTACATTACTCGGTACCTTGTTTGGGGCAAAAAAAGGGTTGCGTACCCAAATGCCAATTCCAGCACCATCACTTCCTACTGCACCATCGAAATCCATGGTCCACAAACCATCTTCATCTTCTTCTAAGTTATGAAATTCTGTTTGCTCTGTTATTTATTCTTGCTGTCCATCAACTTTCAGCTGTTGTTGGAAGGCTGATTGCTCAACAGAACTCTCAAGTTCTTGTCTCTCTTTCTTCAAAACCTCTTTGAAATTTTTGGTGATTTCTGGAATGTCCTCTGCTTCAATTAACTGACTATTTACATCATTGAAACTATCTGAATAAAAAACAAATGACTATAAATCTGTATGTACATAATTAATCAGATGATTTACGAGTTTCGCCTTGCTGGTGATCATATACTTCATCTTTTTATCCCGATACAATCTTCTCATCTGACCAAACACAGGAATGGTAGCATAGGAGAAATCAAGCTGCAATGTTCCCTTCAGTTTCGCTCCCCAATATTTGGAAAGAAGCATGCCAAATCTAGGAGGAATATCCACCACAACCACATCCATCAAAACATTCTTAGTTGGAATCTGATCTAAACTAACCACCAAATCTTTGATAAGCCCAATGCATCTTACTCTGCTAGAATCGAAAGAATAAATATCATGATACTTCCTAGTGATGTCCAATCCCAATTTCTCCATGATTTCTCTCGGCAGCAGATTATGAGATGCTTCAGAATCAAACATGGCATTATGTAACACAAAATCATGCAATCTAAGGCTGATATAAAAAGGAGGCACATCACTATCGGGAGACTCACCATCCAATGTTGGTCCAAATATCAACTCAGGTTGATCATCTTCCACATTCACCATATCAGACATTGGATCGAAATTCAGAATTTTAGATACCTGGCCCTTATAACTGTTGTTCTTCATGAATTCAGTCAAAGGAATGGAAACTTTTAACTTAGAAATTTCACTCTCTAAGTTAAAGATTGATGTTTTTTCTACCTCTTTGACTGGAACATCCTTCTTTTCAAATTTCTCCCTTGATGCCATTGGATAATTGGATCTGTCATTTGCTGATGTGGATTTTCTAGTAGCGGGATTAGCTACCTCTTTTCCCTTCTTTTGTGCAACAGGTGAATCATTCTTTGGTGCTGAAACTTCCTTTCTCTTTTGGATTGGATTGATAGGCACATCTCTGTTTCTAAGTAAATATTGATGCTGCTGGGCAGACAAAGAATTCATATAACCTCTCTGATACTCATCTGACTCTTCTTCAAGAGCTGTCTCATTTGCCAAAATAAAATCCTCATCTTTTTGTACAGCTGAATTTTCTGCATACTCCTCATCTTCAGTGATAAAGGTTGGCAAATCATCAGGTGTAAAGAAGTGATTTTCTTCTCCTATTACATTATCCTCATCATCTGATTCTGGACCAACAAAATTCTACTGTAAAGGTGTCTTTACCTACTGCTGTACTGCTGGTGGTTCTTGTGCTCGCTGCTCTCGTTGTTTGATCCTGAATTGTGGCTGCTGTTGGCCACGGAAGTTATGATTTCTAATCTGCGGTTCAGGCTTATCAAGTGTTAATATTTCAATCATCTTTTCCACCTTGCGAAGTACTTGATCTGAAGTAGAAGCTTCTTCCTTAATTACTACTTTCTTTTCAGCTCTCAATCTAGCTCTCTTGTCATTCAAATTAGCTTCAACACTCACTGCAATTTTCTGCATGTCTTCCAAGGTGGCCGGATCTCTTTATTCGTAATTGATAGGCCATGTCCGGATCAAAACCATCCGGAAATTTAAGCAAAGATGACCTCTTAGATGGCCATAAATCATCAGGAATTGCATTGTAAACCACATTGAATCTAATACAGTAATCTTGGATAGACTCACCAACGTTGCGCTTGATCTTGGTATATTCAGAAGTGATCTGAAGAGGATCTTTCTTTACTTCCCACCGATCCAAAAATTGTCTCTGAAGCTCAGCCAATGTATCAATTCTCATAGGCGGAAAAGCTTTGAACCATTTTCTCACTTCACCTTCGAATTTTTGCACAAATAATCTCATGGTAACATTCTCTTTATCAATTTCATGAAGATCAAAGAAATCTGCCATTTTATCAACATGTTGTTGAGCAGGAACACTTTGAGGAGTGCCATCAAATAATGGAATCTTACTTTGATAATCAGCGGGCATATCATCTAAGTTCTGAGCCAACACAAGAGGTGAAAATCGGGCAGCCATTGCTCTTGGTGGATTTACAACCGGATTTGGAAATATGGGAGGAGTCGGAGCAGTTGATGTATGAGGTGTCGATGGAGGCGATACTATCGCAGATTTTTGATCATAAATAGATGGTTGCATGGGAATGGTAGGAATGAAAGGAGGTTGGGTATGAACTTGTGAATCGGAAGTAACTGCTGATGGTCCAAGAGTTTCAGATGCAGACTCTATAAACTTGGGAATGTTTGTTGCCACAATGGAATTTTGAATGTTCAAGATGTAACTATCAATGGATCTATTAGCTTGTTCAATTTCAAGGTACTTGATAAAATCTGGATTTATGACAGTAGAACCAATATCACTTTCAGAATTAGTCTCAAACAAAGACAACTCAAATTGTTCAACAAATTCTATATCTTCAAGGTACCCAAACACAGCAGGACTTGAATGAGATTTAAACAGAGGAATCATAGGACTTTCTCGACAAAGAATTCTTGAAATCAGATTAGGATTTTCATACACTGGAGGTGGATCGGGATCCAGATTTTCTCTAGTATGTCTTCTGGAAGCTAGTGTGTTAAATTATTTTCAAAATCAAAGGGACAAAACCAACTTGTTTATCCTATCAAATTCTAGACTCATCACCCAAAATTCCAGAACGATCTTATGTACTGGGGCAATTTACAAGTCAAGTGTCACGTTTACAAACTAGACCGGAGATTGACTGAAGCAGCGTTTATCTACTTTCGCTAATGCAAAGCAAGAGCATTTCGAAGGCTTCCTAGCATAACTTCAGGCTCCGTCTGTAGCTTATAAAATAAATAACACTATCAAGAAAACCATTTTAGTCCCTAGTATGGTCGCCACTATGTTATAGCCTAAATCTACCTCAGGCTGAAAGAAGGAAAAGTTCAGGGTAACATCAAACACTACAAGAAAAAAGCACATTGGTGAGGGTCATGCTTGTGATGGACCTTTAAGGTCCATCACCAATGTCACATATGGTGACGGTCATTAAAAAACCGTCACTGTAAGTGTATATAGTGATGGTCCTTTATGGTCCGTCACCAAAGACATTTTCAATGAAACTTTTGGTGAGGGTCGTTAAAGGCCCATCACTAATTCTCTCTTTGGTGACACTTATAGTGACGAACTTTTAATGACCCTCACCAATGCTCTTTTTGTTACTTTTGGTGACGGTCAAAAAATGTCCGTCATCGTTGATCACTAAAAACCGTCACTGTAAGTGTATACAGTGATGGTCCTTTATGGTCCGTCACCAAAGACATTTCACTTTTGGTGAGGGTCGTTAAAGGCCCATCACTAATTCTCTCTTTGGTGACACTTCTAGTGATGAACTTTTAATGACCCTCAACAATGCTCTTTTTGTTAGTTTTGGTGACGATCAAAAAATGTTTGTCATCATTGATCATTCCAATGTGTTTTTGATGACGCTATGTGCTTGTTAATATATTTTTTGTCAAAAGATAACGATTTAATACCATTATTGTGGAGCATTTTTTATAATATGTCCAAGGCCATAGTGGTTAGGGTCAGTCAATTTTTTAAGAAGTAATAAGCGTGTATCATTTCCCTCAAGTAATGACTAGTCAAATAGAGATTTCCTATGAGTCAACACATGATTCATATCTATTAAGTTTATTATCTAGCAAATTCCATTTAGATAAAGTTCCACTATTGTGTGTAGGAAATATATTATTTAATACATAATCGAGCTCTGAAAATTCTATTAATGAGAAAGACCTAACAATCCTCAACAATCTGGGCACACCTTAAATTAATTCTTTGGCACACACTAACATTTCTTAGCACCCCACATGTCTTGGAACATCTTTGTACCTAGAACATCTTGTGATGACACTGATGCCCAAGCACATGGTGGCATGCGCTAGCACAACATGGAACTCTCCTAGCATGTGTTGGCATGCCGCATATAGTCCCTAGCATGCCCTGGAACACCTTGGTTGAATGCATTGACATACATTAGCACTTGGCACACAATGCCACTTGGCATGTATTGGGACCTATTATTAGTGTGCCTAGCATGCCCCTTTTCAAAAAGATAAAGTCCCGACTTATTAACCCTCTTATTGGTTCTTCCTTTTGTTGCCTTGACACATATTGACATAACTTGGCACCCTGCACCACATCCTTAGCACCTAGCATGTATTGGCATATCTTGGCACTATAATTGGCACATGATATAATTAGCACACCCTGGAACTCCCAAGCACACTTTGGGAATTCTTAACATGCCTTGATATTCCCTAGCATGCATTACCAATGCTTAGCATACCTTGTCACTCCCTCCTTGGCATGACAACTAACACTGACCATTAACACTAGTCTCTCGCAGTACACATTCCTCATATTCATTAACTTCCATGAATTTTTACCTAGTGCTCCCTTAATGTTTTTTCCTAGAACTCCTTAACACTCATCAACATGCATTATCACTCTCTAGCACACCTTAACACTCTTCAACATTCCCTTCCACTTCATAACATGCATAACACTAGTCCCTGACACATATTGGCGCTTGGCACGTGTTGGCGCTTGGAAAGTCTTAGCATGTATGGAATATGTTGAGATGCCTTGGTATGATTTAGCATGGTTTAGTTCTAAATTTATTTGTGAAGATAAATTGTTGGAAAGTAGATGAGAAGCAAAAAAGGAATACTTGGCACTTAGAATGAACTAAGACTCTGCACTTGGCACCTATTGCCGCCTAGTGTTAGTGTGCCTAGCATGCCCCTCTTGGAAAAGGTAAATTGATGAATTATTAACCCTCTTATGTGTTCATTTCCTTGTAGTTTAAATTTTTTCTCCATTTTGTTGTCTTGACAGTCCCTGAAACGCATTGACACACCCTTGCACATCTTGGCATGCCTTATCGCTTAGCACATCTTAGCATGTTTGACATGTATTCCCACTATCTGGCACATCAAGGGGGTGAAAAGAGATGTAGTCCTAAAGTAGGTTGAGTACGAGGGCCGAGTAAGGGTTGCTAAAGGGAGGTCATGATCATCCTACAAGAGCAAGATCATCATGTGAGGGTTCAGAAGAATGTTGCATACCTTAATGGTCAGATTGCGCTAGGAAGTAGGATGGCATATTGTTGGTTCTCTTCTGGCAGATCAAGCTTAAGAGAGCTTTCTCATGAGAATCTGGGTATGTGATTTCAATGGTGTCTTTGTGTGAAGGCCACATCAAATTTTGAAATGTTGAAATTTTCAAAAAAATAGTGAGATTGGAAACTAGAAAGGACAAAAAACGATGCACCCACACTAGTGAGGAATTTTGATGCACCAGGAGTGAGGAATGTGGGGCATCTAATTTATTTGTCCCTTAAATAAATTGGACAATAAATTGTAATTTCATCTCATAACAACTTGTGTCAGTTAATTAAGTCATGATGACCGAGTTAGCTCAAAAAATTCGAGTTGAGGGTCTAATATGAGGCATCTAGAGGGATTCTAATATTTTTGGGGTCCAATTGAAGTTGATGCATTAGTGGGGTGCAAGTGTAATTAACTCAATTAAATGAGTTAAAATCAATTTAACTAGTTCTAACTGAGTGATGAGCTAGTGAGAGGTCCAGTGAATTAAATTAGATTTAATTCACAATAAGTGATCAATCAGATAACTGATAATTCACTATTAATAGTTGCATGCATGTCAGTTTTGAGGAATACCCAGTTGAGACAGAGGTTAAAGGGAACATAACTATCAGTTGTATTCAGAGAAAATTTCCCATGTGCATTTCTAATGTCATTAGGATGCCATGATGGATTGCGAAATCAAGGAAGACTGATTTTCCTAATTAATAAGGAGTTAATTCCATAGGAATTGCATGATCAAGGTAGGTTGAAGTAAGGATGAGAATTGGCTAATTACTAGACCGAGTTTTCCTAGATCAATGGCAGACAATTGACAGAGTGCTGGAGAATCTCATGAGAGATTAAGCATTGTATTGTTTCATGATTCCTTGACTTAATACACAATAGAGATAGAGGGGTTTTGATTAGTTTCTTTCCCCAAATACATCATGTTGTTTTGCAATTGATAATTTATTTCTCTTACTTATATGTGATTGTGCGATCGTGTTTTGTTTTCGTAAATTGTAGGAAGGATTCAATATCTTGTTTTAGTAGATTACAAGATCAGATTGAATCTCGTTGGTTAGATTTTCTACATGGTATCAGAGAAACAATTTTTTGGGCGGCAAGTTTGTAGAGAATATCTGAATATTTTGGTGTAAATTTTTTGAAAACAAATAGAATATTTGGATTCCTTGCGAAAATCTACCCAAATGGAAAAAAAATCCGGTCAAATCGGAGCTCGGATGAGGGAGATATCATCAATTTAAAATCAACTCTTTTTTATAAACTTTTTGTAACTTCAGGACAATTACACTATGCACGAGTCAAGAACCTATATGCACTTGAGGTACCAGATGCATGCAAAGCTTTGAGGAGAAAGGCAGAAGTTAGAGACTTGGTGGTTTAGAGGGAGCATAAATTACCTCTCAACGTGCATCCTCATGAGAAGCAGTCTCAGAAGGTTGTGGAGTAGCTACCATAATTGGAGAAGCAGAGAGGAGACCGAGTGGAAGCGTCCACTCAAGCAGAGACCTCCATGAGGGGGAAATTTCGAGCCAGATGGGAAGAGGGAGTAGCCATACCTCGAGGTGTAAGGTGGGGTTATGTGTAGACATAATCCCAAGATAAGAAATTTGGGCAAGGTCCATTGAGATGGCGTGTCTCATGGATCGAACTTGGCTACTAGGAGCCCACAGTACAACAGTAGTAGGAAGGATCAGTTAGATTGATGTAGTCAGATGTCAGCAAGACAGAAATCAGAGTGACAAATGTCAAATACTGGAGCACAAATAGAGTTAGCAATAGTTCAAAGGGCACGGATGCAGATGTCTGCAGCAGTGCAGAGAATCCAGTACTAGACAGGTGCAGTAGGTAGCAGCAGTCAGAAGACTCTGATGACAGATGCATTATACTGATTCAGTTTTTCAGAGGCTATTCAGTTTCAGGATTTGCAGGTGCAAACAACACTAGAGAAGTGTAGCATGCAGAACATTCCAAAGGTACCGGATGGGGATAGATTGAATTCCTTTCTTGTTGAGAGGGAGTGTTGAAATTTGCAACAAGAAACAATGAAATTGGCAACTAGAAAGGACAAAAAAAATGCACCCACACTGGTGAGGAATTTTGATGTACCAGGAGTGAGGAATGTGAGGCGTCTAGTTTATTTTTCCCTTAAATATTTTGGACAATAAATTGTAATTTCATCTCATAACAACTTGTGTCAATTAAGTAAGTCATGATGAGTGAGTTAGCTCAAGAAATTCGATTTAAGGTGATCGAGGTGGATATTTGTGGCCACCCGCCTATTCCACTTGGGCCCTCACCCTTGTCTCTTTCAGTTTTTTAGTTTCCTTAATTATAGCACAATTTACTATTTTTGTCAGTTTTTTGGGTCCTAAACTTTCAAAGCCATTTTGAGGCCCCAAACAATGTTTTTTGGGCATTAAAGGTTTGGCGATTTCATAGAAATTGTATTGTTAGTTGTAGTCCTCGGAGGGATATTTCTAACGAGGTATCGTGTGCGTCAAACGAAGATCATATGACAAAGTTACGACCCCGGGAAGTTGGTTGCCCAACTAACCCCAACAGGGCCCATAAACTCTTGGTGTTACATCTCCTCAGGATAGGGTTTTGGTTGTTTAGGGTTTTATCTTATTTTAAATAATAAAAAGACCCTTGATCCTTATTGTAACACAGTTCAGAGGAACATAACTATCAGTTGTATTTATAGAAAATTTCCCATGTGTAATTATAAAGTCATTGGGATGCCATGATGGATTGTGAATCAAGGAAGGTTGATTTTCCTAATTAATATGGAGATAATTCCATATGAATTGCGTGAGCAAGGCAGGCTGAAGGAAGGCTGAGAATTGGCTAAGTACTAGACCGATTTTTCCTAGATCAATAAGAGACAATTGGCAGAGCGCTGGAGAATCTCAAGAGAGATTAAGCATTGTGTTGTTTCATTATTCCTTGACTTAATACAAAATAGAGATAGAGGGTTTTGAGCAGTTGCTTCCCCAGATACATCTTGTGTTGTGTGATTGATAACTTTTTTCTCTTACTTATATGTGATTGTGCGATTGTGTTTTGTTTCCACAAATTGTAGGAAGGATTCGGTATCTTGTTTTAGTACATGATTACAAGATCAGATTGAATCCCGTTGGTTATATTTTCTACATGAAATATAAGAGAGGGTTGATACCATCTTTCCTTGTGGTGGTTAGTAGGCCGCAAGGTCTGTGATAAAGACCAACATAAATGGACGAGGGCTTGCACTATAATTTAGAGCCATAACAAAATTTGACGCAGGTGTAATATTGACTGAGTTAACCCCAGTTTGAGGGTCGACATTAAGATCTGAAGTTCATGTCAAGATTCAGTCAAAGAAATGCCTAGAATATATGGATCCATGTGAGCTAGGTCGAGTCTCTTATGGAGGCAAGAGTCATGTTTTTTCTGTGTGTGGATAGGGTTTGTTCTACAACAATTAGAAGTACGTAAGTGTAATGCCCTAGTTAAGACAATTTCCTAGCATGTTTAGTTCATAAGGTATGACCTTAAGACTATGACAAATTTGCATAGAAGAAAATGGGTTGTGACCCTTAGAGCGAGGTTTATTTCTGCAATAAAGACTGCAGATCTGGAAGATGGTTTGTAGATTCAGTATGTGTGGAGACAACAGATCCAAACGAGGGTGGAACTTGAGCAGAAGATTGAGCATGAAGAAGAAATGTGCCATATGAAGAATGGATTGACATGCAGAGGAGTTGATTTTAATGGACTTTCCATAGATTTTTAGACAAAGATCTAAAGAAACCTATAAAAAATTAGTAAATGGACTGTTAGTGGCTGATTTTTGACCCTAGTTCAGTCATGTATAGATTGTTAGAAGTATGATCAGAGGACTAGTAGTTCATATTTGTTCATATATTGGAAAAAAATGATCAAATTGTCGATACACAAGAACAATGATCTTGAGAGGACTCAAACCATTGTTAGGTGGCAGATTTGAAGAGCCCTAGATGAAGACAATATTTTGGGCCCTAGATTAGTAAAAATAATTGACTGCGATTGGGCAGATTGATGGTAGGCCAAGTACAGTTGGAGGGTTGTTAGGTTACTGTCAAAGAAGAGCCTTGACTCTTGTTCTGGTGAAGGACAACAAAATTGGTAGAAGGGTAGGTGTATAGGGCCTAAGGATGTGCAGACTTTGAAGGACTAAAGTAACAGTCAAGTGGGCCAACCAACTAGCCCTAGTTCACTATATTGTATAGGATTGATTCAGTGAGAAGAAGGGCAGCCTCCATAGCCCTGGACTTCTCATCTTGGAGTTGTATTATGGAAAAAGTGGGCATACCAAAGAGTTGTTCACAAATAGAATTGTGAACAACTTGTTACCACTCAAACTAGTAGTGGATCTAAAAGGGGTTCCTAAGAGGGCAATTGCTAGGACAAGGGAAACGATGGAGGCTTAGCCCATTGTCACCACAACTAAGGCTCCTTGCTCTTCACGGAATTTCATCGATGGGTGGAGTCCCAGTAGTTTAGGAAGTAACTTGTAGAGTATAATTCAATGAATAGGTGGGAAGTGACCCTCGAAACCCTTTCCCTAAGATAAAATAAAGAGTGGGACTTGCTTTCCTTTTAGGCAAGGGAATTATCTTCTAGGGAGAGAGGAGGGGGATTGAAGGGTTGAGGGAGAAGAATAAGACTTATGAAGGAAGTTCTAAATCCCTAAAATCCTTTGGGAACTTGGATTTCCAAATGGTCCTTGATGAAAGGCCTTTGACACCAAATGGGACCACACGAGGCCAAGTGGACCCAGCCCAAGTTCGAGGATGGAATTTAGCAACCAATGATGTTCCTATCCTGGACAAGGTGATGGGAAAGGACCATACAAGTGTTTTTACTTCGATAGGAAAAATTGATCCTACTAGGTTCTATCCATGGGAACACCTAGGCAAAACTTGATCCTAGAGCTAGGGCTTGAGGTATCCAGATATTCCACCGTCGGAATTGGCCCAAGCTCTGAGGAGAGTGAGGGCACCCAGCAATGCAGCTACCTCTAGGAGATAGAAGTTTTCCTCTAGCTAGATTCCAGGGAAATTGTTTCCCTAGGTGACCTAATGGGGCTAGACCTAGGGAATGTGAAAATTTCTTAATCTAAGAAACCCTATTGCAGTATCTTGATTTACTTCTCCTACTTGAATCAAGTTACAAGTTTATATCTTCTTTTTACTTAATTGATCTTTTATTTTATTTTATAGGATTAGTACTTCGCAATCTCAATTCACACTCCCTTTATATTCACACTGTTGTATATGTGTGGTCATTGGAAATGGTTAGGTTCAGTACTTGTTTTTTACATATCACATTAAAAATCCAGTGCCTCCTCATAAAATCCTCTCCTCGTATAATCGACCACCATTACAGACGTTTACACCACATTTGGTTTAGACATTTAGTAGGTAGGTAGGGTGCCCCTATATCCCATCTCCATATAGAGTAATTTGGTCACATATTCTTTCTTCTATGATACTGGTTCCTCTCTTTTAAGTCCTATCTCTTGTCCTTCTTCTCTCCCCCTTTCTCTCCTACCTCGCTTTCTCTCTCTCTCTCTCTACCCTCCAATCCTCTCACTATATCCCTCCCTCTATCCTTCTTTCTGCCCCCTTCCATCTTTGTGTCACTATCTCCCTCTCTTACCCTTCTCTACCTCTCTCACTCCTCTCCCTCTCTCTCTCTCTCCATTCCTTCTCTCCCCTCTCCTTCATTTTATCTCCATCTCTCCCTTGTGACTCCCCTTGTCTCGCCACCTCTATCAATATATGTCTTTATTATTCCTTCTCATATATATCTAGAGTTAATATATATCATGAAATATTGGGACCTACGATTGGGTTAATTCCACCTTGTTGGCAAGGTTAAAATGGTTAATCTTCGATAGACAAAATGTAGATCAAATATTTCATCAAAAGGAGGGAACCATACCCTATCTTCCAGGCTATGCTGATCAGTCGCTTGGCCTCTTCTTTCTCTCACATGAATGTAGTCTTGCTTGAATGCTACAAAAGAAGGTTTCACATTATCAACTATTTGTTTGGGACAACTTTTATTTGTTTCAACACTGCTACATTCTTCAAGCTTATCCTTTAAACCATCTTAGTCTTTTGTACTCTCTTCAACTTTGTAGTGCTTTCCATTCCTCTCAGTCACATATGTTTCCTTGGTCTGTTAAGGGACAAGGTCGACAACATTAGGATTTTTTTGCAATAAACAAGGGTATTCTAAGACACAGTCAGGTGGAGCAAGAGTATAAGAGCCAAATTTCTCATGAATGTGGGACACTCGAACTTAAGATTTTCTAGAGTAGTCATCAGGTGCAGTTTGGTTATTAAGAATTCATCAGATGGCCATTCTCTGGACTTAAATTGTGTGACAACACTGTGGATGAGTTTGAAACTGGAGATTGAACATACATTTGGTTTGAATGCAATAGACATTTTCATCAATAAATGTAAAGCAATGGCTAACAAATGCTATAAATTAATAAATAAAGAAGACATGGCAACAAGCAACAATACTTACAAAATTGTTATATTGAGACGCAAAGAATAAGCAACTATTGTGCACAAACAGAGACCAATGAAACTATCATCTTAACACCTAACCCCTTAAACACTAATTCCCAACCCCTAACCCATTTAACCACCTAAACCTCTAAACCCCTAAACCATAAACCTCTAAAACCTTAACCCCTAACCCATTTAACCCCCTAAACCCCTAGTAAACCCCTAACCCATTTAACCCCCTAAACCCTAAACCTATAAACCCTTGACCCCTAACCCCTTGAACCCTAAACCTTTAAAACCTTAACCCTAACCCCTTAAACCCTAATTCCCGACCCCTAACCCATCTAATCCCCTAAAACCTAACCCCATTAGCCCCTAACTTCTAACCTCTAAAATCATTAACTACTAAATCCCCTAACCCATTTAACCCCCTAAACCCTAAACCTATAACCCCTTAACCCCTAACCCATTAAACCCTAATTCCCAACCCCTAACCCATTTAACCCCCTAAACCATAAACCTCTAAATGCATAATATTAACCCCTTAACCTCTAAATGCATAATATTCCCTTAACCCCTAACCCATTTAACAACTAACTCATTATTCCCCTAACCCATAAATGCTCCTAAATCACCTAACCCCTAAGCCCTCAATCCCTAACCCCTTCCCAATCCCTAACCCCTTAACCACTATCTCATTATTCCCCTAACCTCTAAACCCTAAACCTCTAACCCCTAAGCCCTAAGCCCCTAATCCTTAATCCCTTAACCACTAACTAATTATTCCCCTAACCCTTATAATAATCCTTAAAACCCGTTGGGATTAGCCATTCCAAACGAGAGCAGGTCTAGTTGGGACCTATGATTGGGTTAATTCCCCTTGTTGGCAAGGTGGAATACCATGAGAAAAACCATGGGTTACAAAAACCTCTCCTAAATTTACTATTTTATCTCAATTTTATTTTAATAATTAATTAATTAATTTCTTTAAAAACTCTTATGGATAAATCACATAAAATTTTTAAGGTACACGTATTTCGAACCAATCATTGTGTGGTTCACCATCAATGTTTTTAAAATAAATTTATTAGAATTAAATTGAATTGATTTTTGAAGCTTCCTTTTAAATCAATTGTTGGCATTACAAAGAATCATGGAGTGTGCTCAACATCCATAAGAAAAACAATGGGTATGATATTAAAATGATATTTGAAGGAATAATCTTAAAAATGATGTTTGGAAAAATGGAGGGCGAGAGTATTCATTTTTCTTTTAAATTTTAGACCTCCAGTTAAAATAACATTTCTCCCACCCAAAACATGTGTTTATGTTATCTCCCGCTGGCTTAGTGATTAGGGTTTTGTTGTGGGTCTTGTTCTTGCAACTGCCTTACTACAATTTCTTCTGGGTGCCAGTTCAGTCTCAACAATCTACAGTTTTCGAAGTTGCATTCTTCAAGGATTCTACTAAGTTCAATAGTTAAGATGCAGGATTGGGGGATCTAATGCAATTTATTCTAGGTGCAATTTCAGTCTCAAAAATCTGTGGTTTTCGAAGCTGCATTCTTCATGGATTTTATTAATTTCAATAGTCAATATGTAGGATCTATTGCAATTTCTTCCGGGTGCAATTTCAGTCTCAACAATCTGCGGTTTTCGAAATTGCATTCTTCAGGTATTCTACTAAGTCCAATAGTCAAGATGCAGGATTGGGGGATATATTCATGATTTTCTTGGCTTTCATCAGAATCGTTTAGAATGCAACCAAACCCTTGAGAATATTGATGCTAGTAGAATTCCCCCCCAATATGATCCAAATCAAAGTGAATGGCACACATGAGCAGATAAAATTCCTTCATCGGATGATGCATTGTGCGCTAGTTTTTGGAAAGAGCCCATGATCATCAACAAAAATAAAAATATTAGGCTTAACACGATCAATCAGACACCAATGGTTTCAGCTACAAATGTGGAATCGCACCTTTAAATCTCCTCTTACTGAAATCTCATCCTGGCACAATTTCCCATTCGATTCAGACAGGGGACCAACAATATGTGAATCTTCCTAATTGCATATTTTTGTTCGAATAATTTAGGTATCCAAATTTTCTATTTGCAAATGTGAAAACCCGAAGACCACCACAAATTCTGACTAGAGATGCATGTACCTTTTAATGGTTTTCTCAAAGGTTCTCTAATTTTTGTTGCCTTATTTCGATTTGAATAAAGATATTTTCTTGTAGCTCTGCGTTAGAGTTCAATCATTTTTGAAGTTATGTTAGTGTTGAACCATTTTTGTTGAAGTATTGGAAAAGTACTATTTATTGCATCCAAATTACTGGTTTTTGATTCTGTTATGTGGTTTGAGCTTCTTTAATATTTTTGAGAAACTAGATTCATTTTTATAATAATATTTAAGATTCTGGATCTATCGATCTGAGATGGATATTGCAATATAAATATGAAGGATTCATGAGATTACCTCATGTTTGATTAGATTTTTTTAATGATAAATATTATCTTGCAGGAAAATTTCAAAATTTGAAGTCATATTAATTCAGTACATTGATGCAAATTCATACGCTGATACAATGGTGCAAATGCATTGATTTAGTTGTTGAATGATATATGATGGTTTAATAGGAGGATAGGACACTCACACCCACCATTATAAGCTTAAGATCTAGGATTCTCATGAAAACCAGTTAAAGGAAGGAGCAGCGGGCAGGTTAACCTTAAACATATGTAAAGCCATCCTTATTTTCACTAGGTGCATAGACGTTTCGTTACAAGGTGGACTAGCTGTCATATTCATTAGTTTTGATTTTCTTGTAATATGTCTCATTTCTGTAGTGGAATAGGTTTTTCTTGATGTTCTATGCATTCTTTCTAGTTTATGTCAATGCAGGTGATCGAATCACTAACGGCGACTAGAGATGATCGGGGGCTTAGCATGTCAAATTTGGAGTAAATTCACAGAGGTAAAGTGCCAGCAACATTGGCAGGGACATTAAGCTGCAAAAATAATGGAGCAAGAGACAATCAGTCAGATCGCAATTGTGCTATGGACTGAGAAGGTTGATGCTATGAAAGAGCAGCTAGCTAATATTCATCATGAAGTAATTATGTTTATGTCTAAAATCAGAAAGTTGTATGTTCTTGATAATAATGAAGACTCCGCACTGAGCAGGGTTAATGCAATCTGTGTTTCATGAGAAACAACATTTAGAACTACCAAGAATGAACACAGTCAATCATTTATTTGTCACAATTTAAAAAAAAATAAAAATAGAAATCACTTATGGAGTTATTCACTTCAACTTGGAATGGAATTGAAACTCTAAAAAGGAGTTCTTGGGATGGATTAAATTTCATAAGGAGCAGGCACATATTTCTTCCTCCCCATCGCATATTAGAGTGAAAACCCTTGACCAGAAATAAGCTTGAAGAATTTTGATTGCTAAACCACTTTCACTGGAAAGATTTACTATTTTCCCACATTTTCAAGGCTTGATATATGATATGAGGCACCCCATTCTATTTGCATCGGATTGAGAGGACCATGATGAATGAAGAAACTGATTAAATAATCAATTAAATATTTAAGATAGCATGGTAACATTTTTTACTACAAGTTCTAATCCCTTTTATATTCTTCTAGGCAGTTGAAATGTCATTTTTGATGGATTGAAATATTGTCATGGATATAGGCACATAAAGAAATTTGTAGGAGACAAATTACTAGATGGTTAGTGAAGAAAATACATTGCACTGCTAGCATCAAAAAGTACCTTGTGGTTCTTTAAGAATGTTAGGATGACAGATTTCATGGCTAGGTCTGCATTCAAAGATGGATTTGTTCAAGTTCTTGACTACTATCTTTGCCAAGAGTTCCATTTTATCAAATAAACAAAATTTAATTCCATGAATACTATTCACAAGTCAATCTCAAAATCAATACCCCAAGCGAACACATCACAACACGTGCCCAACAAACAATCCCAGGAAATAGATTATAGATCCGTCCAACTAGTGGATTCTGCTCTAATGCTTTTCTACTATCAATTGCCAGCCAAATAGTAATTACAAGAAGGCATGAGCCACAACATAAAACAATATGAATACTAATACAAATAGTAAGTCTCTTTATGGCTCTAGGGTATCACTATCCAAAGTTGTTTGACATTTGCAATATAAAGATTTGGTTATCAACCAAATGGCAGAATTTCAAGCATGCATTAAGTAAGGACTTCAACGATCATGATCAGGTTATCCTCAACTTAAGTATATCTTGTGATAATTACACTAGAGACTTTCAGGTGGTTTTGTAAATGATTATGACTTGAATGTTCAAACATTCCTTCTAATATTAACATATGAAGCGAAATGCCAAGCTTTGGAGGCTTACTCTCTCACACATAAACAAACCTTATTTTGGGAAAATAATGCCTATGCACATGGATATGATGGATATGATTCCTTAAAACTTGGTGGAGAGAAACCCGAGTAATACATGCCAAAGTGAAATTCAAGAGGAAAAGGTTTTAACCTTTGATTCATGGCTATGATAACTTAGGATTTTATAACATATGAACAAGACCATAATAATCCAAACCCTAAATTAATGGAGAGAATAAGGGCACATGCATAATATGACCAATGGGTAAACACCCTTGAAAATGTAGGTTGATGACAAGATAACTCCCGACAACAACTACCTGCCCAAAACCTAAAGAAATGAGAGGGAATGAGGACTAATGCTATACGAGGTACCTTGTAAACCCTGATGCATATGAGTGATCCAGTTTCGAGATAAGATGAGAAGGTGAAGATGATAATCACCCTCAAGAGTAAGGATTAATTCATGGCAGGGTTGGACCTTCAATCACCAACGCCTAAGGTTTCAAGGATGCCAAGAAAAATATATAATTCTCTCAAACCCTATTGCACATGTTGAGGCATAGGACCAGTCAAGGGCCTATGGTGACATGCTATGCAATAAATCTCACCATGGTGTGCGATGTCGATGAGACTATGCCCTTAGAGGCATAGGTTAAACACAGAAAGGGGGTCACTTTCTTTCCAAATTATGGTTTCTCCCAAACCCTAGTATAGTCAACATAAGGGGATCCAAAATGAAATGATGCTTGTTCACATTCAGTGCTTCTGTTGGTTGCGATACATACTAGGGAAAGATAAGTTTTGAAGTGAAGGGAGTCTCTTGGCACATCATCGAAGTGACACACCTTCGAAACCATAATGTCGTCATAATGTCAACATCTGAGGCAACACATGCTGTGTGGGGGCAACATGTAAAGTGTGAATGGGGAAGACATCAGAGTTCGACAAATGCCCAAAATTTTGGGTGGTGTTGTAGCAACTATAATAACTCTCATAATGCTAAATCTGGGCAATTGGCCTCATTATGATAAATCAAAGCTTAGTAAAAAAAATAATAACTATCAAACCTTAAAAGATGGCATTTTATCATACCTTTTTATGTCTATATTAAAGGAAGGAAAAACCAGATAAATTTAATTTCGAGTCTTTTAATTTAAAGATGACCACATAAATAATTATAACTACTAATTAATTATGTTTATAATTTTTACATATTAAATAATTCATATACATTTTAATATCTTATTTATTTATATTGAATTTCTAATTTAATATTATATATAATTATTGTTTTTAAATATTATTATTGCAATTTAATTTTTATTTAATTTTAAATTTTAAATTAATTTCAATTCCCCTCCAAAAAATTCTGCCCTCGCTGTCGCATTGGTTGAAAACTCAATTTGAATACTTTTAAGGAAACACGATTCTATTTTTTATTTTTTGATAAATTTTTATTCCCGCCTGCAAGTGGAACCTTCTGCAGGGAATTCTGCATGGATGCTCTACTAATTGTATCGTTTGAGGCAACTGGTTGATGCCATAGCTGTTGAGATGCACGCCGGATTGGCCTCTGAGGAGGAAGTAAATTCAAGATGCTGCCCACCTTCATCGACAGCCTGCCCAAGGTATTTATAAAATGAATCTCCCGAAATAACCAAGTTGAATCTTTTTCTATTTTCTGAAAACCCCATATTTTAATGCTTTGCAAGAGAATTTATTGATTTTTTTTATTTCAATGTCTCGAATCTGAGTTGCATGTCACGTTTGCAGTAGTCTCTGACTTATTGTTTTGGTCTAGACCCCATGTGTCTGTGTCTTGTCAATTTATTGATGGAGATATCTAAACTGGGCCTTTGACTAACCCAAAATGTTAAGGAATTCTACCGGTTAACCTATTGTTTGACAAGTTGATGAAACCCTTAGAAGAATAAAGAAGTTGAAGTTGAAAATTTTGTTCCTAGCCCTTGAAATTGAACATAGAACATAGCATCAGTTTTGTCCGATCTAGTGAAACCATTAGCAGACAACGCATCAAAACTTTTCCACAGAGTTTTGGATCAGGTATAGTACAAATAAATTTCAATTCAGATACTTGGGTGGGAATTTCTCCATAAAACAAATTATTGGAGAAACTGAGCACTTGCAAATCCTTGAATTTCCAGATCCATTCTGGAAGAAACCCTGTCAACTGGTTATGTTCCAATGATAACAAGTGCAAACTCTGTATGCCCTTCCAACTTGCAGGTATTGTACCAATTAAACGTTTGTGCCTATTTCTCCCATCTGACACATTATGCCATGAGCCACACTCTGCATGACGTTGCCATGCTGTTTATTACTGCCCAAGCCATCAAAAGTTCAGTAATTGCAGGAAGTTTACCAGGTTCACGGATGCTGGACAAAATTGATCATATTATGCACTGCGAACATGATTAGACATAAAAATATCATGTATAAAAGTAAGTTATACTTTGTACCAATTGACAAAGTCTCAATGCCTCAGGATAGTGTCTTCCAAGCACACAATAAATTGTTTCTATCACTGCGAACAACTGTGTTGGGTTGATCTCCTGGAGCTCCTTGTTGAGTAAACCTCATAGCTCCATTATGCTGAGGTTTTGTTATTTTCCAAATTTCAACCAGCAATGTTCAGGGCTCCAATGTAACTCTGATTATTAGATACCCAGTTTTTCACCTTGGCTCAGGAGATCTGCATAGAGAGAGAATCCCTGCAAGTGCCATCCTATATATTATGAATCGATCAATCTTCAAGCCAATCCAGATGAAAGTGTTCTTCTGCAACTTCCACGCAGAGGTTGGGAATGGTAAAGGCCTTGATAGATAACCACTGATGCCGAATCTTCTCATGACAGATGACATGAACCAGAGACCTTAAGTCACTAGCTGATTTGGGAAGTTGCTTCACACAAGAGCACTCCCTCATATCAAGTTCTTTTAAACTAGATAATTGGCCCAATTTATCTGGGAGTTGTTTTAGGTACCCACAAAGTGAAATATCAAGGAATTGTAGTTGTCTTAGCTTGCAAACTGAATATGGTAGTTCTTTTAAACTTGGGCATGCATACAATTTGAGCATCTGCAGTGAGCTGAGATTACCTATATCTTCTGATAACTTATGAAGATAGTGGAAATTTGTGACAAACAACCATTTAAGGGTATTCCAACTACAAATACTCCTAGGAAGTTCCCTCAAATCACTACAGTGATCGATAGCTAACTCAAGAAGACGGGGGAAATTTAAATCCACTCCCATATGTAATCCTGTAGCATTCCCACAACCCTCACATAGAACCAAGGATAACTTCTCTAGTTTTTTCTAGGACTGACAGTATTCTTGGAGGGGAGGAACAATTACTCTCTCTAACCGAATAACTTTCAGCCGCGTTAATGAAGAGAGGACTGATATACCTTTTAGAGTAGCCCGCTTAGAATTGTGATTTACAATTATGAGAACCTTTAATTTATCCATTGATTGCATTGCATGAAAGGTGGAAGAAAGTATTCACTTGCAGAAAAGTTCAAGATAAGCGCCTTGGCATTAGGGAAGTTCATCTGACACCAATCCTTCTCCTCCATCGAACCTGTGTGGAAGGAAACAATCTCAGCATTGAAATCACGCCCTGCATGCTTCTTCCACATTTTGTGAATATAATCAGCTTTCTAAGGCATGATAAACCTTTTGCGTCTTTCAATTATAGGCTCCTGCTTGGTCCAATAGATAGCCAGGTTTCACAATGCATCATGCTGAATTAAGGAAAGCTCACCACTACAGCCATAAGGATTCCCCAGGGTACTTTTTTTATTTTTCACCAAAGTCACAAGATTTCGACTCGCAAGTTCTATTAAGATTGTGTGAGCAGCTGTCCATTTAAACTTATGAACATAAACACCCAAGTCTAACAATGGATCAGCAGATATTTCTCTAGCCTCTGGAAATATTCCCATGTCTAGAAAGCATTCTCGGACTTCTTCTTCCAAGATATCTATTCTTGTTGCCATTCGTTTCAGAACTTCTGTTTCGTGATATTCAAACATTGTTTGTCCTTGAGAAATTTTGTCCTTGGCAGTTATCCATGCTGCAGGTGGCTGACCATGGAGAGACCTTCCAATCACCTTAAGAGCAAGCGGAAATTCTTTGCATTCTGATATTACCTCTTTGAATAGGTTGTAATCTGCTGTTTCTGGAATGGACTTTCGATCAAATGCCGAAAAGCGGAAAAGGGACACGACATCTTGCTCTCTCAAACACGGCAAATCATACCGGTAATCAGATTTAACAACATTGTTGTTTCTTGTTGTAACAATGGTTTTAAACCCTTTTCCCTCAAACAAAAGCTTTTCAAGATGATCAATTTCCCAAACATCATCCAACACCACCAAAGTTGGTTGAGGTTCCATTTGGCGAAGCCTTTGTCACAGCTGTTGATGTGCATCTTCGACATCATTAAATTCAGGTCTTTTCTGGCGAACAATCTTGTCCCACATTCTCTCAAGAATTACCTTAAGGTTCGGTGATTGCGAAACTCTTTCAAAAACTATCATCTCCTTAAAATGACCTTTGACTTCATTATCATTGCAGAGGGATAATGCCACAGTAGTATTTCCACTGCCCCCCATGCCTATTACTCCAAGCAGTGGAGTATCATTGCGCAAGAGACGTTTTTTCAGCTCATACACCAAACCCTTCAAACCAACTCTAAAATCTAGCAATTCTAGGAAGCTCGATTGCGAAGCCCTTTTACCAATTTCCAATTGATACATCTAATCTGCGATAAAATTAAGGTCAGATTCTTCTC
The DNA here is from genome assembly GCA_034641835.2 of Pinus albicaulis. NCBI lineage: Eukaryota > Viridiplantae > Streptophyta > Pinopsida > Pinales > Pinaceae > Pinus > Pinus albicaulis. Next base: position 1,672,384,627 of record CM076584.1, on the reverse strand, counting down.
TTATTGCGTCAATTTTTTTCCCAATCCCTTCAAGTTTATCCGAGGTCAATATTCTCAAGTTTATGCTCTATTCTGTGCCCAATAGTCACAAGTTGATCGTGCTGTACTCTCAGGCTATGCAATTCAAAATAGATATGTGCCCAACCTTTCATCTGAGTGAAATTGACAATATACAAATCCAAGCCTTCAATTTTATTTGCATACTTATAGCTCTTGAAGATATTCAAGCGAATTACCTTGGAACAGGCCTTAACCAACCTCTTACCCTCCTGCAGCTGCTGATAGAGTTTGCTGAGCAGCTTCTGGCTAGGTTGAGACAACTCTACACTACTCGTAAAGTTGTCAAGTAATACATGTGTGATTCCTTCCAGGGTTTTTTGGAGGCATTTGCAATTCTCCTTGCAGGAAAAACTCTTCTTCAACACATCTTTAATGATCCCCAACAGCTCATATGGTACAGCGCCTGCAAGTGATTGGATCACCAAACCCTCTGCCATTCCGATCAATAGATTGTTTTCAAAGACACTCAGAACTCAATATAGAAACTCAATGACTGAAATATTTATTTGAGTTTTCCACTGATATGGAATGCGACTATAAGAAGATAGATATCAGAGAAACCATGAAAGGAATCTTCATGTGGAGTAGGCAGGAGCATAACATATGCCACAGAATAAACTTTGCTTCCCGGAAGGAGATTAGCAAAAGAATCCAGAAATTCACAAAGTAGTTGCTTCCCGGAAGGAGATTAGCAAAAGAATCCTAAATTCACAAAGTAGTTGCTGCTGCAAACACCCATTTAGCATAGATGGTATGCTGAATTATATAGCCACGGTAGAGGCTCATTTGACGTTTATAGGTTCTTCCGTGGTTATATGCGCACGCACTCCTTTCTCCCTGTGGGTTTGACCATGGAACCTTGCAGGAGGCAAACTTCACCGGCAGTGGGTACCATTTCAACCACAGCAGAAAACGAGCAATATAACCCATTCATATGCCCATTCCACACTCTACATGACGTTGTGGAGTGAAATTCTACAACGGAGCTCTTTGGAAATGTTTCTCACATTTACAATTTCGATCATTAATTGAAATATATAGCAAAACAGAAAACAACATGTTTCCATAATTCAAATTAAATTTCCAACGCAAGGGTAAAAACACATTTTCCAGTGTTTATGCCAAAAATTGAACCAAAAACATTCACTTCAACTTAATATTCACGGTGACTATCTCATCTTAATATGGTCCCCCTTCTATATAGCTCAACACAGATTTCGACTCTAAAATCTTATTTCTGTTGGAACTCAACCCTCACAAGATAGAGAAACTTAGTTGGCTTCAATTCTCTATGTGTTCCTCCTGACCACTTCCAAGGCGATTCCATATCATAGGGATTGGACTCTCTTTCTAATTCTTTCACAAATTAATATTAATGGTCCAAACAAACTGATGCAAGAGTTGATTAGTTGGATCAAAATAGCCCATTCCATAATTTCATGTTAACCTTATGCCTCCAACGATTTATTGACAATTTGGTGCCTTCTCTTAGTCAATTATACTCCTAAAACATTGACAATAGCTTCATTTTCCCAAAACCCTCTAGTGTGCAAAAAAAAGAGATTCTTCAACCGGAAATGAATAGATAATTAAACTTTGACTCAGATTAAATTGAATATAGAATAAATGCATGGTATTCCTTATACATTAATTTATAACATATATCCAACACAGTCCATTATAGTAAATGCATGAACTCTTATTCATTAAACTAGTTTTGTGCATACACATGGTGAGAGGCATTAATTCTCTCTATGGCCCGATTTCCCATTTATTTGAATGTCATTTTATTTTCTCTTAATTTTAAATTGATCAAATACAACTTTAAAAGAAAAGTAGCTCTGTGATTTATTCCCTAAATCTCTTATGCTTTTCAAGGTAGAATTTATTTTTCCTTAAGGACAAAATTGTTCCTACCCATATGTTTTCTAAAAATATTGTATAATAATTAAAGAAACAAACAATATTTGCAAATAAGGAATTGAAATTACTTTTCAATGTTCAAAACCCTTTTGGAGCTTTTCTTCAGAATGCTTGATGGCTTTTGGAAGTTTTAGTGCTCCTACATCAGACTCCCATGGTAGAAAAATTTCAAGAACTCTTGTTCATGTGTCATTAGTTCTTGAATCCTATAGGATCCCAAGCTTGTGTTGTAGTTGTCCATTCTTCCCTACATGTTGTTTTCCTAGTGTTGATGTTATATTCACTTATCTAGTCTTCCAAATCCTATGTTGTTATTTTCCACTTGCCTTGCTAATGCAAAGGTCCTTAGTCAATTGTACTTTGTTGTTGGTTGTCCTTTTCCTCTTGTTGTACCTTCTCCTGGTCATTCTCTTCATCAACATACACAACTTGTCAATTTATTCATCTAACTTTGTCCTTGACTACTGAGATTTACTTTCATCTCTTTCTTGCTGATGCATATCTTCCTTGTGCATTAGAGTTTTAGAACTCTTAACAAACATTGGATTATACATTTGCTTCATTATTTGTTGCTCATGGCTTGCAATTTACTCCATAACCTTGTTTGGCCTCATGGATTTTCATCTCCATAACCTTGGATACCCAATTTACATATTTGAAACATCCCTCATTAAAAGTAAAATGTTTTGCATCACATTTCACTATTTTGGGGACATTGCAATTGTTTCACTTAAAGTTTCATTGTCATGGAAGCGTGGGGATCGTGCCCCAAACCTTGGTGAGTGTTTCACTATGTAACATTGGGTTGTACTCAACATTGGATCAATGTTATGAGTGTTGATGATGCCTTGTAAGAGGGATTTTCCTATTATGGGGAGCTTAAAATCTTGTGACAAGGATTTTTCAGAAGTGGTGACATCCCCATAATCAAGATTCATTATAGGGGTTGATATGCCTATATCAAGGATTTGTTACTTGGGTCGGCATGGTTGTAATAAGGAACTATGGATGTCCCTATATCAATATCCCTATGGAACCCCATATCTAGCAAATGGCCGACTTCATCAAAGTACGAGCATTTTCACACCCATTAAACGATTTGAGACGGTTGGGGTATTATCTATATGGTACCAAATCCTTCCAGGAGTGGACACTAATATTTGGCAAGGATTTGTTTGTAACCATTTATGTTCTCTTGGTAATTTAGTGCCCTCACTAACTACTTTTACAACAATATTTTCATGGTATTTAAACAAAACATTGGCCTGGACAACAACTTGACTTGCAAGTTCCATAGTGGGACAAATGACAAGAACAAGAATAGGCGACCTTTTATGACCTTGGAGGAATTGTGACTTCACTATCACCTCAATAGCAGAAAATATAAATGATATTGTCTTGTCGGTGAAAGTTTTAACCTTGGCCTACACATCCTTTCCTTTGAGAATAGATGGAAGAGTTGCTTCTTGCACAATGGTCATACACTCATATCCCACTATGTTGGTTGCCTTGAGTGTCAATGGTGATATATTGTGCTAGTGAAATCTTGATTGGCTCAAATAGTTAAAATCCCTAGTAACCTTCACACTACTTGTTTCTGGATCTGATTTTTCAATAGGACTCAAACTTGGTTGCTTGTTCCCCACAAGCTTCACTGAATCAAATTCATCATATTCATATTCAAACTTAGACTCATCTTCGTCATCAATGATCTTTAGTGCTTGGATACAAGAGGATTTAGAGCCTCTTTTGTTCAAAAAGTCACGTTCTCCTTGGCTGCCTCTTGCAGAGACCCCATTACCTCTACAAGCAACACCCCTTTTTCTAATCATTTTGATAATTTTTTTAGGGTTTTTGAGATTTTTTCTCACCAATGACCTCCAATTTTTGTAAAAATCACAAATAAAGAAAGTGATGAGATCCTAGGAGTTTAAAATTTAGTGTTTTCAAACGTTGGGAACATATGACATGAATCATATGAAATGTTTATTTCCTTTAAGCATGAGGGTAGAATTATTAACTTAAATGGTCTTTAACACAATCCCTCTAGATTTGTCTCTTCAAATGTGAGGGCACCCACTCTCATAAAGGACACGTTGGGAGTTTAAACTTTAGTGTTTTCAAACTTTGGGCACATATGAAATGAATCATATCAAATGTTTATTTCCATTAAGCATGAGGGTAGAATGATTAACTTAATTGGTCTTTAACACAATCCCTCTAGATTTGTCTCTTCAAATGTGAGGGCACCCACTCTCATGTTTGCATTTACTGATATTAGCCTTTAAGAAAAGATAAGAAAATATAAATTGGACTAATGTATCAATCCATGTGAACATGATACCCATTCGCCCTCTCACACAATCAATGTGCAAACTTTGTCTCCTAAAGGACATGATTTGGGCCGTATATCAGTTGCCTCAAAAACTTAGGTTCGAGTCAATTCTTCATGCAACATGATACTAAGAAGTTGCTAAGTTGTCTCCTATTATTATGCTAAATTGTTCAGCATCAGTTCAACAATTCTAGATGACTCTCATGGTGTTGCAATGTTATTTAATCTTACAAGTTGACATACTTTATTAGTCCCACAATGCTGAAAAAATTTCCTCAACTATTAATCCTAAAGAAGCCCAATAATGGGTGAACATGGATAGGCCAGCTTGACTTTTCTCACATGTCTTCCATCTCACTTAGACACTTATTTTGGGAACTCTTATACATTTACTATGTCAGTTTTCTAAGGCCTAAAATGGGCAAAATAAATAACAAGTGTGTGCAAGCAGCAACACACTTGACTAGATTGAACTCAGCCTAGTCTTATGATGGATGTACATTTTAAGGGCTTCTTTCCTAATTCAAAATTGCTGAAGATATATAAAATAACTATTTCATTTGTCCTACAATTCCAATAGTGCACATGGAAAGCTTCTCTACAAATATCTTTTGTTGCATATGGTAGGACTCTGAATAGACTAAGCTTGTACTAGCATAACGCAAACATGACCTGCAATTCACCACTATGTTTTAGTTTCTGAACGCTGTTGCATTATTGACTGACTAGTGAAGTATCAACCATTGAATAAGTTTCAAGCTTTGGAGAAGTCACAATATATATTATAATTTTGTCTTTCAGATTGGCCTCTTGACCAATTTTTTCTAGGAATGCCTCTTATGAAAAAATAAGTTCTTTCCTAATAGGTTATGACCCTCTTGAAAATACCAGGTTCACTAGAACATTGGAAGCAAATATCTAATGCACGCATCATGCTACCACTACAAGCCATTGTAGAAAATAGAAACCAAGGTGAAAAAGGATCTACAACTACATTGTAGACGTGTTACAGTGACAATACTTTCTTGAATGTCTATTCTCCAACATCCATAGCATTACCACAAATAATCATAGTTTGTATTTAACTCCAAATAATATACATTCCAATAAGAAGTTGTCAATCATAGTTTTACCTTGTGGCAATGATTTTCCTTATGTCTTGCTCTCATTTTCAGTCAAAAACTAGATTTCCTATATTGATGACATTCCTACTATAATATGACCAACTATCAGACAACTATCTCACTGTAATTCTAGATAAAATGAGCAGTGTACCAAAATAATAAAGAAACTGAAAATGATAGTAGATATTGCAGGTTAAGTAACTAAATAGGTAGTACGCATGATATGCTATTCCATAATTCACTACCTTTCCCATTTATAAAATAGTTTCTACAACAATTCTACTGCATATTAGTTCTTTATGTTGCTATTTATTGAGATTTTGGCTCACACGGGGATTACAATCAACCTTTCCACAGGAGATACATATGGCTTATGCAATTGGCATACCATTGCTGTTACTGTAACTAACATTTCATGATAAGAAGTTACAGTTGAAACATTGCATTTACTTGTTTTGGCTTACTAATTGTTATGTATGGCATATATAATACCAGTTTTCCATTGGGATTCATACGTGACCAAATGAAAAAGTATTTAACTGTTGCTAAATGAAAAAATGTGGCATGCTAGGATTGGAGGGATTTTGTGCAAATTATAATGAAAAATAAAAAAGTGAAGGCCTACACCTCCAGTGCAGTGATAGTAGGGTTTCCTATTTATAATCATCTAGAGTTATTATTATTATTATTTGTTCATTTCTTTCTGGCTGTTTTTCCCTGGTCAAGGTGTTTCTCAAGTTTTTCAGCTCTAAATGCTAAACACATTGCTTGATGTGTTGCAGTGGAAACACCTCACATCTTAGCATAGGTCCAAGATCTAGTTCTGGTACAATAGTGAAAATTATGGAAGATTTGGTAAGTGCCCGCTACTGAAAGCCTTGCCACTATGACCCAAGTGCTATTTGGCCACAACTAGAAGGTTATTGCATTGGGAAAAAGAGAATGTTGTGTGTGTTGATGTTGCACACAGAGCATCTTTTTGCAAGCCCTTTTTCCCATCATGTGCAAGAGCAGTTTGCATCTGCAAGATGCACATAGCATTCTCTTTGCCCAATAAAATAACCTTCTAGTGTTGCATGAGCTTCTAGCCTCTTTAGACTAAGGAACTGTCTAGAACTTTGTCACTCTTGGTTTGTAGTTATCCTGTGAGTTTAGTCTGATTGCAAGACTTTTGCCTTAACATTCCTTCTCAACGTTTCTGCCATAACCTCAGAGCTACTCGGGTTTGGGGTTGTTCCCTAGATATATCTTGGGGTTTGGACCAACCTCCTGATCTGCTGGCAACATTTCTATACCTCCAGCAGGTATATCACTTATCATAGGCATTTTTGTTTCTCCAAAATGTTGTTACTCTCGTAGAAGGGTGCATTATAATTTAAGATTCTTTCTCCCACAACTCAACATGTTGTGTGCAATGTGGTGCCTGTTGGGTGATTTCAATGGCTTCTACAAACTAGTTATTAGACAATGTTTCTAACCTCTTAGGAAGGAGCTACTTAGTGGTGGATGCCTCTTTGAAAATTGCTGGTATTGATTGTTCATTAGTATATTGAAAAATTCATCGTCGGGGATTAATGTTTCAATTTTATCAAGTGTCTCCTGTTTCATATTCAACACAAGATGGAATTTGCATGCACTCAGTTCATTGGAGCAAGGCTTTCTGGCTTGCCTTGAATATTGAAAGCAAGTTACAGAAGCGATCCCTAAAGATGGAGCATCATTGAAAAAAATTCAAGCTCCTCTCAGTGGATGTTTTCTAATCCCTCTTCTTCTGCTCCTTCCCCTTGTCATCTTCATTTGTTTACAAGGCATGAAAAAGATACCCATAAGTCTAAATTTTAGCCCAAAATCAATTGTAATGATAGTGGAAATGTTACGAGAATATTGTGATTATCACTAATGGTCTGCCCATTCTAATGAGGGATGTCTTAAGCAAAGAGTTCTCAACACATATTTCAGTGGCTGAGAAAAAGGAAGGAGAAGGTTAAAATGAATATAGTCAACAATCCCACTTACATAAGTGGTTGTTGTGGACTTCCCAATCCATGGTGGAAATGCCTCTGCTACTAAGTATGGTAATTCTAACAATTCAAAAAAAAATGGAAAAACAATTCTAAGCCCACAATTAGTCTTAATCATCACTGACTACTTCACTTTAGACAAGGATTCTTTGTTTGTGCAAAACTATTGCATTATAGTTAATGGTAGTGATAAAAATATTATTTCACAAGATCATGTGACTTTTCTTAATTTCCCTTCAAAATGTTAACCTTGGTCTAAAATTTTAGGGTTGGATGAAGGATAAGGAACCAATGCAAGTTATGAAGATCTGTCAATTCACTTTTAAGTATGATGTCACTCTTGTTGACTGCTGTGGTCTTATTCCTTGGAAGGTTTTATCAACACGATTGCCATGCAAGCTATTATACATTGTCTTGAAACTTCCCTATTTTTGCAGAGAAGTTAGCGTCATGCTAGTGATTAATTTGAAACTGTATTTTAGTGGAAAAATTCACTGTTTTTTGGTGGAATAGTTCATAATTTATTCTGATCTATTTTTGCAAGTGTACTAGTCACGATGATAAATGTGTGGTTTACTTCAGAGGGTTCTTAGTTCTTTCTAGATACACTTTTCATCATTTTCTTTGAATACTTCTCTAGTGCTTTACCTTCATATTTTATCCCCTGCACAATTGCTCCCGAGGCCCATGTTGTTATGTTTAAGGTCCATGTTGTTATGTTTATTGGTTGTTTCTATGGAAACTTTTTCTTTAGGTTCTGCTAGGTAAATCCAAATGCAAAAAAATACTATTTTACATATTGATATTTGTTCAAGACATTCTTGTGTGATACTTGAATTTCATAAATCTAGATTTCTATTTCGTTATCTATATCAATATATAAGAACAAGCCCATGGATTGTTCATATTTCTCAAACTATGGAGTTGTTCCTTTCCTATTGCATGTTCTTTTATATTGTTATGTTGTGATTCAAATTTCTAGTTGTGCTTTTCAGTTATTCTCCTACGTAGGACATGCTTTGTTAGATTATATCAAAATTTATTCTTATTGTCTTTTTATTATGTATATTGAACATATTATTTCTAGCAACTTTTGATTTTCCTATATTTTCTATTCCTTTGGTGTATCTTTGCACCTTTAGGGGAAATTTCTAGTTTAAATGCTAATTCTTTAAAGGGTGCTAGCTCAATGGAAGAGCACTTGCTTTACAAGCAGGAGGTTGGTGGTTCAATTCCATCGTGCCCTGATATTCATAAGGAATGACGACAATCAGTTTTTGGTGACGGATGCTCTTTTGACCATCACCAATGAGCTTATGGTCACATTTTTCGACCCTCACCAAAATATGAAATGGTGACGATCAACGAACGCCACCATATATACGCATCAATAGTGATGACCATTAAAGGTCCGTCACCATAAATCTTTGTTGTTGATATGAAATGGTGAGGGTCATTTTTTGTCATTATAGTCATTATTCGTGACGGACCTTGATGTCACCAATGAGTTTATGGTGACGGTCAATGAACGTCGCCATATATATGCACTAGTAGTGATGGCCATGAAAGGTCCATCACAAAAAATCGTTGTTGTTCATATGAAATGGTGACGGTCACTATCTGTCATTATAATCAATATTCATGATGGACCTTGAATGTCACCACAACACATACTTTCGGCGACGCCACCTTTGGTGACGTTCAATTTTTTGGTGACAAAGGAGATTGTCTGTCACCATTGCTCATATGAAATGGTGACGGTCACTATCCGTCACTATAAATAATTATTGGTGACAGACCTTGAATGTCACCACAACACCTATACTTTAGGCGATGTCACTTTTGGTGACGTTCAATTTTTGGTGACGAAAGCTCTTTTGACCCTCAGCAATGATCTTATGGTGACCATTTTCGCCCCTCACCAATGTCATTTTTTCTTGTAGTGAAACCACGCTCAGTCTGGTAGCTAACCCTACCAGAACAGGAGAGGGCTCTCTCTGGGTCAATCTCAGCAAAAATAATCGAAGGGGCTTGAGATGACTTGAAATAAAGGCTGATTTTAGGCTAGGTATATAAGTAAAGGATTTTGATTTTGATTTTGGGGGTTTTTTTGGAAACAAAGGGAAAGGCAGTTTTGCGTTTGGGGATGAGGCCTAGTTTTTGCAGAGTTCTGAATGGGGCAAGGAAGGAAATTGTTTTGATCATTTGGATTGAATGAATGGATGGCTAAGAACACTGAGGAGCTGAAGAGGGCAAGAATTTTTCAAGAATCCTCTTCAAACAAATAAAAACATGAAAAATTAAACAAAACTGAAGGCAGAGCAAAGAAATCTAATGAATTCCACCTTTATCACTCATTTGTTTAATTTAAGAAGAAATGAGAAGGGAAATGATACACATAAAAATTAGTGAACTTACAATCACATAGAGAAAAACACCATCAAAACATAGAGCCACATGGATCCCAAAGAGTGCTGCAAACCCTGGTCTATTCATTTGCCCTATTCATTTGCCAAAATTGCAGAGATGAAATGTACATTGAAGTGCCAAGCAATCCAAGTGTCCAACCCTGAAAATGACTGAAGAACTACATGATATAGAAAAGCCTAACTCATTCCCATGCCTCTATGGGTCTATCTCATCATTCCAGGATCTGTTTCAACCATATCTAAACTAGGAACTGGAAAATAGGCAATGAAACAACTTGCCTCTATATGATAGGAAACTGATTCATTCACCTATATTTCACTTTTTGGTGAATGAATCTACTAATATGAGTAAAAATGTGCCAAAATTACATCATGGTAATGAAATTACATCAAGCTACATCAAGAGTTACATGAAAAAGTCAAACTAGCGAAAACTAGGTGAAAATATGAGCTGCTGAGTGAAAAATAGGCCAAATTTCCCTATGTGCCGCGCCTGAAATATCTATGCGTATCACACGTTTGAGGCTGATTTTGAGGGCCTTCCCAAAGTCCAAATTGAGTGCAGGATATATCGTTGGAAAGCCCTACTTGTCTAATTTCCAACCCAAGTGGTATTTATGAATTTGGTTTCCATTTTCCCCTCAAAAAATCCAATCTCCCAACACTGCTTCCTGTGTGTGCAAAAAGTGGCAGAAAGGCCATTTTTGAGGTGTTTTTGACCCTTTAGGAAACCCAAAACTTGATGAAATCCTTAGGTAATCCATATGCATGAATAAATTTTGATGAAAAATCCAGAAATTTAAATTTTTCCTCCAGAAGAGCTGCCAATTATAAGCGCGCGCCAAGTGGCGCTACGCGTCGGGCATGAAAATCTGTGTTTAGGCCCAAAAATTCAAAATTGACAAAATTTTTCCCAAATTTCTTGAAAATTGGGCTGAATGCCCACCATCAAGCACTATGCTGGGCCAATGAAGCTTTGGCCAAAATTTGGAGTCTATCATGCCTTTTATGACGTTTTAGTGCCGTCCTTAGCCTTGCCTTCAGGATCTTGATCCTCGCTTTGCAAACGTGATTTTGCGCCCAATAGTGGTTCTTCATGTGCCTAAGCATGTTATTTTCCTTGTTTTCCTTCTCCAACAACTTCTCAAGATGAATATTGACCCTCTCAAGCCAAGGCTCTCTATCAACCTCAATCTCACGCTCAATGGGTGTCATCTCGTCCTGGCTTCTTCAGGCAGCTTGCCGGTTTTCACGGATGTTTTGCAACTCCATGATTTTTCGCTGGTCTTCTAACTATTTTTTTCACTACTCCAGGTATTTTATGATCCATTGGGCTCTCTGCAACTTGTCGGTCAAGTTTTCAATCTCCTCCTTCTGCTCCTGAATGATCTCTCTCAACTTTGAGCTTGGAGAGCTCAAATCCTCATCAATCAATATGAAATCAGTGTCCTGGCATCCTGAAGGGCCCTCATCCTGCATGGGCCTCTTACCTCTATCTTGTACCTATACCTTTGCTGCTGATGACGACAAAGAGACCCCTTCCACCCCAGGTGGAGATAGTACTCGTCGGGCTACTGCAAATAATTCTCTAGTGCCTCTCTCATAAGTAACAAACACTGGAACATTGATAGGCTCTGTCTCGTGACCTTCAGGCTGATGTGAAGGTTCACCTGGCTCATGAAAAACCTCTGGAGGAACCTGAGGTTTTGTGAAGAAATCACGGGAAATGAAATCCTCCCATGAAATTTCTTGCAATCCAAGATGATGTACAACCACGATCTTGATGAGTGCATAGTGATAAATATTGTTGCACTGCTGCTCAGAAGTTTTCTTCTGCAGAAGAGTGGTAATTCTCTCGATATTCTGACACATGAAATAAGGTATGTTCATCATCCTCACTCTAGTGAAATGCATCAATAATTTGATGTGGTAGGCATAGAGGCGTGAAAACCGGCCCTCACAACTGAAGTATCTAATAATGAGTTTCATCAGAGGCGCATAGGATTCCTTTAGGAACTGGAATGGGAATACTCTGCTGAGCTGCCTCACATAGCTAGGCCTGATGTATGGTTCATAATGCACTCTGTCCACCTGCTATCTTTTTTTCCACTGTTCACCCACATTCGGTATTCCAGTTGCTTGAGAGATGGTTTCCGGTGTCAAAGTGAAATTTACACCAACAAGAGTTACCTGACCATCATGTAAATGCAATACAAACAAACGAGCCAACTCTTGATGATGATGAATCCTAGAAATCATCTCACAATATTGATAGCATCACTGCTCTCGAAAACATGCCATGGCAAGTGGGCAAGCCTGCAATTGAGTCAATGAGGTGGGCTCTTCTCTCACATGTTTTCCACCTTTACGAGGCCTTCTAGGTGCATGTAGAATCACTATCTCTGTCATATGATGTATCAATGTCTGTCTCCATGGTGTTTCAAGGTCTATGTTTGGCTTGTATGAGAGGAAAATGAGAAGTTGGAGCTTTGTATCAGTTGCCAAATGTGTGTCAAAGGGGAGGGACTGTAGGAGATATAGGGCAATGGGGACAATGGGGTCTTGTCAAGTGGAATTTTCCTTTTTGAAAGCTTTTAATTTGACAGACTTAGGGAGAATGGACAGCCACTGGATTTTTTGGGATTTGGGAAATTTTGCAAATAAGAATAGGGATAATGGGAATGAAATGGTATGAGTGGCTTGGGATATAAGGGAATAAGGGATGAACTGTAATGATAGGATTACAGTAAGGGAAGGGATAAACAAAGAGGGGAATGAAATATTTGGCACCAAAATTACTTTTTAAAACACCACTTTCAAAACCCTAGGGAAGAAATTTCAACATGAGGATAGGGTTTATAGTTTGACATTCAAATTCTCATATTCCCTCTTTCAAACAACACCAAACACTGATTTATGGAAATTGAAAGATGACTTGAACTTACTTGGAGCGGAGGAGACCGTTTCGTTTTGAAATTTGAGAGAGATGGCAACAAATTTTGTTTTTTAGGCCAATGCACTGCGCGCACAACCCAGTGCGCCGCGCTCTCTGTGTGCGCCACGATCGTTCTAATCTGCACGGTGAAAAATGGTCCTATGCGCCACGACCGTTATGTGCATTGTGCAGGTTGCCCAGTGCGTCGCGACGGTAAACTCACCAACAGTTCGGCCTTCGAAACACTTGTTTCGCTCTACCACAATTTCTCTTGGCTCTTTGATGACTTTGCTTACAAATGGATTGTTTGAAACACCAAAAATATCTTATATATGATAGAATTTGATTTTTTATTTAAAAAAAACCCACTTTCTAAATTCTGAATTTTGACACTTTTTGAATAAACTCTGTTTTTGTTTCCTTTGTGATTTTTGAGCTGAATGATGAATCTCTTGTCTTTCTTTGCAGGGATAGTTGGCATGGGATTTTAGCAAAGGTGACCAGGGCTGTGCCTGAATTACTTCACAACTGAAACAACTTTGAGAATTACATTACAGTTATTACAAAAGATGAAATTGACGATTTTTCCTCATAACAGAGTTTTGAAGAAGAATCATTATCAAGCATTATGACGATGAAATTTTTGCAATGAAAAATTATTCTGAACCTCCCTCATGTGCCTGCTGACATTATTAGACATTCTGAAGACTAAATTAACGAAACCCTAGACTTAATGAGACTAAAACCCTAAAATGACTCTTTGTTGACCAAGAGATCAAACATGACTGTAAATGACTGTGAATGATTTCGATAAACAGACACGGACCAGCAGATACTTGACATGAGGGATATGAGAGAAAAGACCCTTCCGTCAGATGATCCATGCTCCTAATGGAATGCAGCTGACTGAACTGAATGAGACACCTAAAATGAAATGCAACAAGAGAAATTTGATCTCTGACGGAGGGGTGAAGATACTGACTCTAACATTGGCTCCAATGGGGATGGTAGCTCCTTGGAGGTGCCAAGAACTACAGATTTCTGGGAGAGTAGGAAGTGCCTTCGTCCATTAGGCTATGGAGTCCATAACTTCGGCAAATCAACACAAGACTCTTGACTCATTTATTGACTGAAAATTTAACTCAAACTGACTCAATTTTGAAACCAAATAACTGAAAAACCTGACTCGAAAAACTCAAACCAAAGTTGAAATCAATCTTCAGAGTTATAGCCTTCACTTCAGGCCCCAAACTAAATAAAAGATCACAGCACACACTTGCAATGAAACTGAAATAAACAGTATGTACAGTGACAATGAAAACAACAGAAAAAATTTCAGAAATGATACCGTTTGAGCAGCCGACCATTGACCGACCCTCTTGGACAGTCTTCCCCGTTCATCTCTTTTAGAAGAAAAGCATTCTCAGCCTGATATGCAGCAATTTTAAAGGGTCCTTTCTAGAGATTTTCGAACTTACCATGCTTACCCTTTTCCTCATTTCTTGCATCCCATTTCAGCGCCACTTCTTCCAACTGAAATTTTTCCGCTTTGGCTTTTTTGTCATATATTTTCTTAATTCTCTCTTGCAGCTTGAATGAGTTTTGAAAAACTTCTTCTCTCTTCTGTTGCAAATGGATCATTTGATTTATTCTTCTTTGCATATGATCATCTTCACTGCCAGCTTCCTGTAGAAGTTTGACTACTGGAACTGCGAGAGAGGTAGGAAACACCGTGTCAACTCCATATACTAACTCAAAAGGGGACATACCAATGGATTTCTTCTGACTCACTCGATCTGCCCAAAGTGCATTAACCAACTTCTTATGCCAACTTTTCTTGTTTATTTCCAGCAAATTTTTAATGATGTTGACCAAATATTTGTTTGAAGACTCCGCCAATCCATTACCTTGTGGATGATAAGTAGTTGAGTGTCCCAAAATGATGTGATATTTGTTACAAAACTCAACCATCCTTTTTGATTTGAAAGCTACTGCGTTATCAGTAATTAACTTATTCGGGCAACCAAAACGAGACAAAACATTATTTTCGAGGAATGAAATTATTACCGAATCTGTAGCTTGCCTGGTGGGAATTTATTCAATCCATTTCATGAAATAATTTGTCGCTGTGAGGATCCACCTGTGGTGAGCTGAAGAAGCAGGATGGATCTCGGCAATGAAATCCAAACCCCATTGCTGAAAAGGAGCACATACCTCAATGGGTTTAAGCAGCAAAGGCTACAATTTCTACCTCCCTTCAAAAATCTAACATTCATGACAGCTTTTCACAGTCTTATACACATCAGCAAAAAGTGTCGGCTAATAATATCCCGCTCTCAAAATTTTTTTGGCCGTTGTTTTCCAAAAAAGGTGACCCTCGCAATCTCCCTTATGAAAATCCTTGGTAAAAATGTCAATAATATCAGCAAGGTCATGAGGAAGCCAATAAGCTCAAAGTCACAGTACCTGGAAGATCAAAAAGATATTTTATTCAGCTTGATGTAATTTTCACCTCAAAACCATGTTTTGAGGTGAAAACGTGATATTTTTCCTTTTTTATCATTCATTATGTAATTTTATATCATCATATGTAATAAGTCACAATTCATAAGTTGTTATCTCCCCAAAGTGATGTACCTGCCTTCAGAGAAGTTTTCTACAGCATGTTCAGCACCAAATCATCTTCCAACTAGATCCATCAGAAAGAGCCCGGAAAGATCTTTCCAACGGTATACCACACTCTCTAAACTGGCTTATGGATTGAAATTTATGCTTAAGTGAAGTAAAAGCCCTCTATATCCCAATCCTACCCCTTTTCCCATTTTTTCCCTTAAAATTTGTTTAATTAAAGTTTTATATCCCTTTAAAAACCCCCTTTCCCCCTTTCCGATTATAAATTCACATTATAAATCTTTTAATAAAAATGTGATTTATGTACCAAACCACTTCCCCAACCATACCTTGTAGAGCTTTATAATAAAAAAATATCAAAGTTTATTATAAGTTCCGCCATTCCCAACCACTTCCCTACCATGCTTTGTAATAAAACTTTATTATAAAGTTTTATATTATATATAACCCCGCCACGATCACAACCCTTCCAATCGCAACGTTTATTTGAACTGCACCGATCACTCCAATCGCAAATATCTCCGATGTGATTGATCGCATCGCAAGTCTTGTGCCCATCCTCCGATCCGCCAATCGCAACAACCCCCGATCAATGTCTCAGTTGTCGATCTTCCCCCTTCGCTCCAACGATCCTCCGCCAATCAGAACATTTCAATCGCAATACCCCTCCATCCGCTCCAATCGCAAGTCCCTTTCTGATTACCACGATGCGATTGCAATTCACATATCCCAGTCCCACCATAAAGGCCCTCCTTCGATCCCTGATTCTGATCGCATCACAATTTTTATATTCCGCGTTTTAAACTGCTCCCCATCTCTGATGCAATTGCGATTGGTTGGCCCCACCATAGTTCCTTCCGCCTTTTCCCAATTTAAATGGGTTTTCTCTTTTGTTAGTGCGATAAATCGATGTTTCAAATATTTCAATCGCATCTCATTATTTCTTTCTACCACGACACTTTGCTCCGCTTCCTGCCTCCGATTGCGATTGTAATGCAGCTCCCGCCTCCGCTCTCCTCCGATTCTAATTGCGATGCGGGTCCCGCCTCTTTTCCTCCGCTCCTATCCATGTAAAAATTAATATTTCCCTTCACTAAGGTGTAATTTTGTATTTTACTGAAAAAGTCAGTTTATTCAAAAGAAATAGTGGAAAGCAAAGGAAATAGTTGGCTGGCCGAGAGCTTAAAATAAAACAAAGATTGTTATAGCAAGCAAAAAAATAGGAAATATGTTCATCGGATTACCTATTTTCTTTCATATAGCCTAACAACAAAATCTCCGAGTAGTCAAATGCAATGATGTCCCTTATTTTCAGGGGCAGATTGTTGTATTTCTTTACTATGATTGTCTTTCAGTTCTTCAGCTGTTAAAACAACTCCCTTCTCTTGTGGATCTATGTTCCCACATTTCAGCCTATTTAATGTAATTGTAAATCATTTGTAAAGCAGTCTGAGAATCTGTAACTCAGAAAGTAGGGGAAAAGTGTGGAAGAACATCTCTGTGCTACATTATACAGTTTGATAGGAATTAATAAGAGATGCAATTCTGATTTGTGGGATCCATGTGGTATGAGAGTTAGCATTTGTTTTTATCCTTTGTTTCATATGTGAATTGTTATGTGTTCCATCCATCCATAAACATTTCCTTTTGAATTCTTTCAAGATAGAAAGGTAGAATCCATTTTATATGCTCTGCCTTGGGAAATCATTCATACTTTGTATTTTTATTCTGTTTGAAAAGGATCCATATATTGTGCCCTTTTCAGGTCTGCACCAGTCTTTCCATCCCATCCTCATTAAATTTAATCGATAAGTTTCCTGCCTATCTTGCCCCATGAAACACCCTGTGTCCTGATTTAATTCTCGGTTTCAAATTGTCCCTTTTTATCCCACACGTCTGTGAAAAATTCATTCATTTTATTAAACCTTTTATCCCTATCATTTTACCTAGCCTAATATCAAATTTCTATTGCGCTTTATTGAATATTATTTTACGGAGAGAACCCTTTCCTATCCTTGTAGGGCTAGCTACAAGGCTGAGCGTGGTTTAGTTGTTACCCTGATTTGCCTTTTGCAGCCTGGGGTCCAATTCAGGTGCTAACATCTCTGGCGAATCCACTGGGGAGTAATTTATTTGAAACAGTAAAGCATATCCTCCCCGGTAAATGATGACAAAGTTTAGATCTGAATGTTGATGGTGAACAACAATCAGATGCATATAAAGGTTGAAAAAATTCACCTGTACTGAAAGATCCAGAAAATCAAATCCTTCATGGTGACTCCACTGCAGGAAGATGAGTAGCTTTAAGATCTTTGTTTTAAGATGGAATGTATTGCAAGAAGGTATGCTCCCATGAGCCGAGATCATATTCCAGGTTTCCCAAATAAAATGCCCAAGGTGGATTGGCTTCAAAATTTGCGTATGTTCAGAAATGTGGAAGGTAATGACGCTGCTGTTCATCTGGTAAAATTTCACATTCATGTGCATAAATTAAAGATCGATTTTCCTGAAGACTGTTTGATGAAAATGTTTATGGCTACTCTGGAAGATGAAGCTCGATCTTGGTATGAAAGTTTGCCACCTGGTTGTATTTATTGTTTAAAATATTTTCATACCATATTCTTTGAAAGGTACAGAGAATCTTGTCCGTCTTTAATGT
The DNA here is from genome assembly GCA_034641835.2 of Pinus albicaulis. Lineage (NCBI taxonomy): Eukaryota > Viridiplantae > Streptophyta > Pinopsida > Pinales > Pinaceae > Pinus > Pinus albicaulis. The sequence continues at coordinate 1,672,366,510 of CM076584.1, read as the reverse complement.
TAGTTCAGAACTGTTGCAAATATGTTAACAGTTTCATTGAAAATCTTGAGAATTTTTATGGAGACGATGAATTCATGGATGAAGAAATCATGGAATCGCTCTATGAAAATCCATTTCAGCAGCACACAGAAATCTTTGAGGATACTTATCAAGATCGGCAGGTTGAATATCTTTGTACAGCTAAAAATGATGAAAGAAGAGGTTTTATTTCGAATTTGATTGAAATAAAGGATGAGATGCCGCTAAAGGGTGTTCTAGTCTTACATAGTGATAAAGTTAAGCCAGATCTAGAGTTAAAATGTGATGAGGAAGAATACGTTCTACTAGACCCCATAAAAGAGAGTTATATTGTTGAGGCCGCCTCCAATGAAGAAAACAAAGTTATAGACCTGAGTGTTCTTGTTCCATCATAAAAGAGTCTTCACGAGGGGGTAATCCATTCCCTCAACGAAAAACAAGACGAGATCTTTGTTCAAGTAAGTGAAAGAGTTTCTTTGGAAACTATGGTAGATGATAGAAATGATAGTGTTGGATCTCAAGAACCATCTGAAGTTTCTTCTCTTATGATTGATGAATATGATGAGAAACATGACAATCTGGTTGTCATATCATATGAAGATGACCAACAATATATTCAGATTACAAAAGATCAGAGCATTCAGGACTGCCATTTAGATTATTCCTCCTATGTCTCATGTTTCGAAATGTTTTTTCAAGAGTAAATTTGCTCATCTACTTGTTCATAATTTTTTGAAGACCAGGAACACACTCTTACTGAGGTACATTGTGAAGGAAGATCAGAATCAAAAGAAAAAGACACCTTGTTTCTTCAGCAGGAGGTAAATCTTCATGTTTTTCAGGATCCAGTGGCAAATTAATTGCAGTCAGTAGTGAAGGTAATTATTGCAGTATTCAATGACGAAGGAGATCATGTCCAACCATGATTTTGGATGCCCAGTTGCAAGTATCTATGGTTGACTAGAGGATATGATCAGGAGAATCAATCAAGGAGGCATCTGCTTGATTGGTTACATTAGCATTTTGATATAGCATGATGGTACATTGGCCTTCCAGAAACACAGGTGGTTATCATCAAGATTTTAAACCTCAAGTCTTGGTCATGTACTACCACCAAAGCTTCAAATGTCAAGTTTTTTTTCTAGGTTAGCTTTGAGTCACTTTTGAGTTAGTCTGTTGGGTCAAATTTCTTTCAGTATTCAGTTTGGTTTTTAGCTATTGACTCCATGCCCAATGGATAAGGCTATTTGTTCTACGGTGTTCTTGGCACCTCCAAGGAGCTACCATCCCCATTGGAGCCAATGTTAGTGTCAGTCTAGTCATACTGCCATCAGTGATCAAAACTGCTCTTTTGCATTTGCATATTAGGTGTCTCATACCGAATAAATTTCACCATTTCGCTAGGTCATGGATTCATTGATGGTAGTAATTCTTCATCAGTTTTCCCTGATGTGAAACTTGCCGATTTTCCTCTCTATGGTCTTCAGTCATTATTCACTTTCATTCTTAAAATCATATCAGTAGGTCATAGGATGGGTCTCATTAGTTTCTAGGGTCAAGTCAAATGTCAATAATATCAGCAAGGTCATGAGGAAGCCAATAAGCTCAAAGTCACAGTACCTGGAAGATCAAAAAGATATTTTATTCAGATTGATGTAATTTTCACCTCAAAACCATGTTTTGAGGTGAAAACACGATATTTTACCTTTATTATCATTCATTATGTAATTTTATATCATCATATGTAATAAGTCACAATTCAGAAGCTGTTATCTCCCCAAAGTGATGTACCTGCCTTCAGAGAATTTTTTTCGCAGCATGTTCAGCACCAAATCATCTTCCAACTAGATCCATCAGAAAGAGCCCGAAAAGAGCTTTCCAACGGTATACTACACTCTCTAAACTGGCTTCTGGATTGAAATTTACGCTTAAGTGAAGTAAAAGCCCTCTATATCCTAATCCTACCCCTTTTCCCATTTTTTCCTTTAAACTTTGCTTAGTTAAAGTTTTATATCCCTTTAAAAACCCCTTTTCCCCCTTTCTGATTATAAATTCGCATTATAAATATTTTAATAAAAATGCGATTTATGTACCAAACCACTTCCCCAACCATACCTTGTAGAACTTTATAATAAAAAAATATCAAAGTTTATTATAAGTTCCGTCATTCCCAACCACTTCCCCACCATGCTTTGTAATAAAATTTTATTATAAAGTTTTATATTATATATAACCCTGCCGCAATCGAAACCCTTCCAATCGCAACGTTTATTTGAACTTCCACGATCACTCCAATCGCAAATATCTCCGATGCGATTGATCACATTGCAAGTCTTGCGTCCTTCCTCCGATCCGCCAATCGCAACAACCCCCGATCAATGTCTCAACTGTCGATCTTCCCCCTCCGCTCCAACGGTCCTCCACCAATTGGAACATTTCAATTGCAATACCCCTCCATCCGCTCCGATCGCAAGTCCCTTTCCGATTACCCCGATGCGATTGCGATTCACATATCCCGGTCCCACCATAAAGGCTCTCCTCCGATCCCCGATTCTGATCGCATCGCAATTTTTATATTCCACGTTTTAAACCGCTCCCCATCTCTGATGCGATTGCGATTGGTTGCCCCCACCATATTTCCTTTCACCTTTTCCCAATTTAAATGGGTTTTCTCTTTTGTTAGTGTGATAAATCGATGTTTCAAATATTTCAATCGCATCGCATTATTTCTTTCTACCACGACACTTTGCTCCGCTTCCTGCCTCCGATTGCGATTGTAATGCGGCTCCCACCTCCGCTCTCCTCCGATTCCGATTGCGATGCGGGTCCCACCTCTTTTCCTCCGCTCCTATCCATGTAAAAATTAATATTTCCCTTCACTAAGGTGTAATTTCGTATTTTATTGAAAAATTCAGTTTATTCAAAAGAAATAGTGGAAAGCAAAGGAAATAGTTGTCTGGCCGAGAGCTTAAAATAAAACAAATATTGTTACAGCAAGCAACAAAAGAGGAAATATGTTCATCGGATTACCTATTTTATTTCATATAGCCTAACAGCAAAATCTCCGAGTAGTCAAATGCAATGATGTCCCTTATTTTCAGGGGCAGATTGTTGTATTTCTTTACTATGATTGCATTTCAGTTCTTCAGCTGTTAAAACAACTCCCTTCTCTTGTGGATCTATGTTCCCACATTTCAGCCTATTTAATGTAATTGTAAATCATTTGTAAATTAGTCTGAGAGTCTAAGAATCTGTAACTCAGAAAGTAGGGGAAAAGTGTGGAAGAACATCTCTGCGCTACATTGTATAGTTTGACAGGAATTAATAAGAGATGCAGCTTTGATTTGTGGGATCCATGTGGTATGAGAGTTAGCATTTGTTTTTCTCCTTTGTTTCATATGTGAATTGTTATGTGTTCCATCCATCCATAAATATTTCCTTTTGAATGCTTTCAAGATCGAAAGGTAGAATCCATTTTATATGCTCTACCTTGGGAAATCATTCATACTCTGTATTTTTCTTCTGTTTGAAAATGATCCATTTTTTGTGCCCTTTTTAGCTCCTCATCAGCATCCCATCCTCATTAAATTTAATTGCTAAGTTTCCTACCTATTTTGCCCCATGAAACACAATGTGTCCCGATTTAATTCCCGGTTTCAAATTGTCCCTTTTTATCCCACATGTCCCTGAAAAATTCATTCATTTTATTAAACCTTTTATCCCTATCATTTTACCTAGCCTAATATCATATTTCTATTGTGCTTTATTGAATATTATTTTACGAAGAGAGCCCTCTCCTGTCCTTGTAGGGCTAGCTACAAGGCCGAGCGTGGTTTAGTTGTTACCCTGATTTGCCTTTTGCAGCCTGGGGTCCAATTCAGGTGCTAACAAAACCCACATTCTAATGTTTTCAGTCCCTTGGTCACTTTTTCTGATTTTTCATTTTAAGCTTTTTCAGTAGGTGGCTTTAACAAAATTTCAAGTGATCTTTTTCCTTTCTAATCATTTTTCTTTGTTGCTGTTGAGGTTGCTGACATGGTGAACCTTGACCTCTTTTGACCTATTGGTGCCTTTATCACTCTGTTTTGCAGATGTCTTGTTTGAGTCACATTTTTTACTGTGTTTTGGCCATGCTCATGTCTTCCAATCAATTTCATAACTTTAGGTACTTGCATGGTGGCAACATCCTTGAAACTTCTCTGTTTTACCTTGAATGTCAGATTTCCCTTTGCTTGAGGGGTGACTGAGAAATTTTTTTTCATCCTTCTTATTGATCTCTAGGCATTATAAATCCATTTTTGACAAGCACCATAACTTTCACAATCATGTATGTTATCTCCTTTTGGCCACTTCTAATTTGCAAGTGCCATGACATACTAATTTAAGTCCTTTTTGACGTTCTTGGTTTTTTGACATATTTAGTAATACAGTAGAAACCTCATGATCAGCTTGGTCTTCTATCTTAGGGATTAACCCTATGTTTTTACTCCTTTGATCATTGAGTGAAAATGACTGGAAATGAAGGCTTCACCTTCCTTATACTAATACTAATTACATTTTCTCCCTTTGAGGCAGTGAGACACTTTACCTTGGCAAACCCTAGAAGTCACCTACAACAGTCTCTTCAAACCTTCTGTCTGCTGTCATCATGGAGGCCTATCATCTTTATTTCACCTCCTTTGACTATATTTCCAAAACCTTAGGTTTCTGGGTTGTTTGAGAAGAATAATTAGTGTTTCCTTCTAAGTTCTATATAGCCCTTTCAAGTTCATTCATTTCTATCCAGTTCACCTCACCTTTTTCCCTTCTTCATTTATAATTTCTAAAAATCTTAAATTCATGCTTGGTTGTACTGGTGTGCCTCCTTATGTGATTTGTTGCATTGGCTCTTTTTTTGGCACACTGCTGGCCTAATCAGTCTTAGGAACTCTACTTTCTCATTGGACATAAAATTCTTCTTCCTCCATTTGCTTGTGTATATCTCTAATGATGAGTAGGCCTCTTACCTTACCAATTTTCCTATTGATAGTTACCTTGACACTCCTGCAAAAATGTAAAAAATTAACATTTGTCCTTTGTAGAATTTGAACTTGATAAGGAGGTCTTCCTTGGAGAATTTTCTGATCTATCTTGGACAAACAGGTGATAACATTTTTTCATATTTGATTACACTTCTATCACATGAAAAAAAGTGATTTAGAACACCAAAGATAACCCTAAAACCTATGAAACCCTAGTGACCTAGTGGAATTCTCTTTTGACTTGGTCTTTGACTGGAAGTCTTCAAGTATGAAAAACAGAGTTTTTTTGATAAATTGATGTATTGGAGACCCAAAATACAATGTAATTGATTTATCTAAAGTGCCTACAGAGATAGTTTTTAGACCATCAATGCTTGAGGCACCTCGTGGATACAAGGAGGAGTAGGTTGTTTGGCAATCTTAGATGGAAAGTGGAGGGTGTAGGAAAAGGAAAAATGGAGTGATGAGGTTATGGGTGAGAAAATAGGACAAGGATGAGTGGCATGAGCCAATGATGGGTCTTCTAGGAGTGGTAGGCTAACCAGGGATTGGCAGAGTAGTAAAATAGTGAAAATTTTGTTTTAAGGATAATGAAAGTAGTGATATTTATAAAACTCACAATATTTATGAATCTTGTTTTTAGAAATCTAGGACAAGTATTTGGTCATCTAAAAATAGCAAAAATTACTGATGAATAATAGTAGCTCCACTTGGGGAGGGAATCTCCTTTTTGAGAGGTGTCCAGAACTTCATATATCAAATCTCTGAGTTTATGAAGACCGGTGCCTCATTCATTGGACATATTTTTCTTCTTTCATTTGCTGATGTTTCCCTTGAAGGTATGATCTCAAAATATAAAAGACATGTTTTCTTCAAACTCATCTCTACCTACCCATCATACCTTTTCCTATAATTTTTTCTTCTTGTGGGTGCACTTGGACTGGAAAACCCCTAACATTCTTTTCTTTTGAAAACAAAACAATCTATCTACTTGTACACTTATCACTTCCAAGAGTTCAGATTATGCTAGTGAACTCTTTTATTCTCTACCTAGACTATTAATTTGTCAAGATTAAGATGTTTGAGAAACCTAATTCTCTAATCTATTAACATGAAAATGAAAACATGATTTAAACCAGGATTATGCTATCTGATTTACCATGGGCTGTGACATTGGGATAAGCTGTGCACAGACATTATTTGTGTACAAACAAAAATAGAAAGTATGAGGGTTGTGTTTCATCATTTGTTAATCATCCCTATATTTCTCTTTGGTTCATATTTGAGCATTGAGAACCAACATATTTTCTTCCTAATCTATTCCTACTGATAATTCAAGCTTAAATTATTTGACCAACCTTCTTTCACTAACCTATTAGCGGAAATTTAAAACATGTTCAACCATGATTAGGCTAGATGACTGAACAAGACTCTTTTTTCTCAAGTAGTGGCATTTATACTTGTACACTTTCAGAAGTACTCTTTTTTGGTATGTGGCTGTACCTATTCTTTAAAACTGCCCTCTTTTCTTCTTTTCTCTGTTTTTGTGTTTTCATTTTTTTTTTTACAAAACAATCTGAAACCAAAACTGGATGCTCAAAAGGCTGAGCTTATTTGCATGCCTATCTATCCTAATCTAACCTATACATGATATACATTCAGCTGGTGAACTCTCTTTTCCAATACAACCAATCAAGCAGATGATTCCATGAGGGATCTTGGTTTAGCTCTTTGAGTGTTTTGAAAAAAATCAAAAGGCCATTCCCACCTCACTTGTGTTTGAACAGTAGTCCCTAAACTTTTCTTTAAACCTTGCATCAAACTACTCTTGACATATTTTACTCCCTCTTCAACTGACTCTAAAAAAATAGCAAAGGGATCTTGAAATAATACCTGGCCTAGAGGATTTAGGAAATAAGCTTGATCTAGGACTGTTTTTTTCTCCACTTTACTAATCTTGGGACTCTTTTGGGAAAGAAACTCCACTTCTTCCTTATGATCATCTGCACTGTCAGACTCATCATATATTGCAATGTTATCCTCTAACAAACGTGATGTGCTTTGATAGAGTGGGTTGAATTCTGTGTGAAGGCCATCATATTGATGAGCAGAAGCACTCTTGGACAATAAATCTTCTCGAGAAGGTAGTGCAACAACTCTTACGTGATTATCAATTTCTATGCCCTCATCTGCAATTTGTAATTCAGTGGAACTTGGTGGCTGCACATCTGGAGTTAAGGAGGATTCCATGTCTCAAATGATTTCCTCAACTATTTCAGGAAAAGGCTTCTCATTGACAATTTTCTCAAGCAGTTCATCGTCCTCCTCAACCTCAACATCAAAACTGAAAGACTGCTGATTTCCAATTACATGAAATTTATTTCTGATGGACTAAAATGAAGTAGAGAAAAGAGTGAGAGATCCCTCACTTACTTCTAAACTTTCAAGGCTTTCCTCATTAGTGTCATAGATGGTATGTATTTGGCTGACTATTGTTTCCAAGTTGATGAAGCAGATATTCCTCCCACAAACCAACTGCTAATGGCTCTGCAAGGTTAGATTTTATTTGGAGAACATCATCATCAGATTGATCAAACTTTGGGAAATCATCAATATAAATAATGTCACCAATCAAACATATTGGATTATCAGTTTGTTCTTCTTTGAATTGATCTACAAGTTCACTTTCTGACTTATGGTAGACGGGATTAGCAGGAGAATGAATAGATTTTTTTTGTTCACATGAAGGTTTAGAGGTTGGCTGCATGTTTAGCATATAATTTATTTCCTCTTCAATCAAAAGAGGAGGCATTTTTCTCTTTCTTTGGATAGAATTACAACAATTCTCTTTCTCTTGTGAACGCTGATTTTGAGGCTGAATGTTTTCTTGAGCTTCACCTAGAAGAGACGGTGGATCATCACTTGTACCTTCAGAGAGATCCTGTGGGTTTTCTTCTATATCTTCATTGGGTTCTTCCTCAAATAACTCCTCTAGGCTGTCATGATAGCTAACTTGAGAATGAAATTGATGAATGGCTGCTAAGAAGTCTTCAGGATGAAAATTTTCCAAATCTTCATCACTATCTATAAGGTACTGTATGATATCCTGAGATTGATCACAACAATTTTCAGCCAAGGATAAGGATGGAGAATTTTCTTTATAATGATCACAAAATACCTTATGGAGATATTTTAAGGAACACAAGCTACTAGGTTTTAGCCATTCATACCATTCTCTTGCCTTACACTATAATGTTGCCATAAACATTTTCATGAGGTAGTCCTCATGTCATTCAACCTTTAACCTACATACATGTATATGAAATTTGATGAGATGTAGCAAGGGGTCATCACATTTTTCATCTTGAAATATAGGCAAGTTTTTTATCCAAGTTATCTGAGGCATTTTATGTGGAAATCTAGGGATATGATCTTTGTTCATCGGAGCATATCTCCTTTGTATCCTTGGTTTGATGTTTGTAAATCAGAAAGGGTCACTGTATCTTTTCAACTAGTCTAGAGTTCTTCTACCAGTGGATTCTTAAGGTCTATTGAGGGTTGTGGAGTCGCCAGGCGGAAGATTTCAACTTCACCATCAACATGATTGGGATTGCTTAATGCATTCCCAGGGGAGTTTATGAGAACTAGTGGGGTCAACAGGGCTACTGAAGACTAGTGGAGTCGCTAGGTGGATGATGTTTACTGTTTTAAGGATGTTCTTGTTGTCCACCATAAAAAACTAAATGCCAATCTAAGGAAGTTTGTGGTTTTCTAAGGTCTTAAGGATGTCTAAGATATCATTTACTTAGAAGGTCCCACCGTGATCGCCATTATGTTAGGATTCCTGTGATTTGGCAGATTAGCAAGACCAAATGCATAGGGTAACATCACCATTCTTTGAAGTCCTAGGACCTAGCCTTCCTAGACTCAGAGAGGGCTCTCTCTATTTTGAGCAAAGGATGTGAACTTGTTTGCTTTTAGGGTTTGTTTGTTTTTTTTTTTGGGAGATGATCAAGTAGAATAGATGGAGTGAGGAAATATTCAAGTCATTGGGCTATGGAGTCAATAAAAAGTCATGGAAAGTTCAACAATGAATCAGGGTGCATCATAGGGAAAATCTAGCATGGTCAAATGGAATTTCAAGGTTTGTGTGAGATGAAATGAACATCAAGTTTGTGAACAAAGTAGGGCAAAGGGAAATTAAGAATCATTTTTCAAATAATTTAACAAGAAGGGACTTAAACACTATTTAGCATAAATAAGTAATCATAAGATAGGGCAAACTGATAACTCTTTGATTCAAATCAAGCAAATAAGCATTTAAGACAAACAATCCAATGAAATATAGAAGGTGAGAAACTCATTTAACTTCTAGTGATTTCACCTTCAAGGATAGAAAAAATTTAAGATAAACATCTAACTTTAATCAAAGAAGAGGGACCTCCTAAAAATCACTGATCATAGCCATAAAGATCGCCAAAACAACTATTCAAGCATGGATAAAGGGTATGATCGAAACATAGCCTCTTTGGCAAAACCTAATTAGTGGTACTTCAAAGAAAGATCTCAAGAACAACGTTTTAGTGACATCAAACAAGTAGGGATAACCATAAAAAATCTTTGATATCTACTGTATTGAATAATTCATGAGGTAAACAAGCTTGGGTGGGCTTAGAGAGCAACTAAGAATTTTATAAACTGACCTAGTAGAGGAAAACATAGAGGCAGTGAAGAACAAACAGAGCTAAGGTGCCTTTGAAAAACATTTCTTAGTATAAAACCTTTGTCCTACTATAATATAGAAGGATGAAACAACATGATACATAAGAAAACAAGAATTGAATAGAAGCACATCACCATTAACCAAGCTCAGGGATCCTACAAGCAAGCCTTCTCCATCATCAATCAAAACAAGGCATTCACAAACTTCACAATGCCAATTTCTTCTTCAATCTCCAAAAAACCATATATTTCTCTCAAGATTCATCAAATTCCAACCTTTCAAAATGAAGCCCTCATGCTCTATTTATCTAGAAAAAGAGGGAAAAAACCATAACTAGGGTTGGAAAATGTCAAAAATAGTCTTAAATGTCATTTATGCCCAAGAGACCATGCAAGGCCGAAGGCACAAAATATCTCATGAAATAAATGCAAAAATAACTCCTAGCACCTAAATTTGGAGTGATTTGCCTAAAAAAAAACTAAAATATCATTTTTCCATTAATGAGTGTCTTTTGTTGAATTTTTGCCAAAAACTCACAGTGAGGTCTGAACGCGTAGCGTCGGCATGAGAGAAACTGGGTCCACTTGGAGCCTTGTTTTGATGACCTTCCGAATGTCGAAATTGGCTCCGTGATGGCCCTTTGGAAAGCCTGCTGAGTCTACTTTCCAAAATTTCCCTTGGTTTTCTAATTGGGCTCCATTTACCTATCCAAAAAGGAAATTATGGAAAATTTCTTTAGGCGTAGCAGCAGGCTTGAAAATGAGGCAGAAAGGTGAAAAATGAAGTGTTTTTTCGCCTTTTGAGGGAAAAAAAAATTCTCCAAATTCTCTGAAACTTGGTGATCATTTTGTACTTGAGCTGAGGATTCCAAAAATGAAAATTTTTCCTCCTTAAGATGCCTGAGATGAAAGCGTAGCGCCAAGGGTGCTACACTTAGAGGCCTCAACATTTGCAAAAAACTAAAATTTGTCAAAATTTTCCCAAATTTGGTGGATGTCTTCCTTATGGGGTTTGAGAGGCCTGTAGATAAGCTTCCTCTAAGATTCCAAGATTTTCTTGGTCTTTTTCCCCTTTGAGTGTTTATATTTTGGCATAGGCCTTTTTGAGTTTAGCCCTTGCAACTTGGTTTCTCCGGGCATAATTCTTGGTCATCTTCCTTTGGAGATCAAGATCCTTATTGGTTTTCTCCAATTTAGCCTCCAAGTGTATGTTTTCTCTTTCTAGCCAAGGCTCCCGATCATATTGTATCTCCATGGAAAGCAGCTCATCTAGAGGGAGTTGCTCTGCCAAGGCTAATTCTTTCTCTCTTTGTCTTGCCAAGGCCTTCTTTAAACCCATGGTTCTTGGTCTCCTCCTAGACTGCCTTCTTCATCTTCACTTTCCTCATAGGTGTCCATGAATTCCTCTAGCTTTAGCTATTCCCTTTGGGTTTATTTCCAGGAACTAATTTCTCTCGTCTCATAAATGGTAATTTGTGCTCCTAGCTGTCTATTCTCCATATCAAGGGCATCATTCACACTCTTGGCCCTATTTAGATTTGCTTGGAGGTCTTCAATTAGGGAATTTTTTTTTTGGATGAGCAAGTTTGAGATAGTTGCTTCATTTATCTTGTCACTGTCAATATGAATGATTTCAAACTCTCTCTCAATCTCATGCTGATCTTCTTCTTCTTTCTTTACCTTTTCTTTGCCTTTATCTAGTGGCTTAGTGGATGAGGAAGGCATGGCCCCTTGCCTTTTTGAGGCATAAAACACACGCCTTTCCCCTATTTGGTATACCAACGAAAAAGGCTCAACTCTACTCATTTTGGTGTTTTCATCATGGCTGCCATCATTTGTTTCCATGTCTTCATCTCCATCACCTGGACTATTACTTACCTCCTTGCCTTCAACATCAACCTCACTCTTAGCTTCTTCATTGATTTTTTCACTTTCATTTTGTTCCTCATTGAAGCTACTTGCCTCATCATTGCTGTGATCTTCATTTTCATTATCAACCTATTCATTTCCTTCACTTTTTTCATGACTTTCATGGCTGTATTCTTCCTTGTTGTCCTGTTCCTCACCGATTCTTGCTTCCTTGGTTTCCATGCTATCTTCAACCTCTTCATTTTCTTCACTATTTTCATCTTTATTTTGTCTTCCTTCTTCATCTTTTCCCTCGTCTCTGTCATGACTAGGAGCCTCACTATTTTTACTGTCATTAGGGCTCTTCATCTTACTATTGTACTTAGGATAATCCTCTATTTCTTTGTCACTTTCCTCATCTTCGTTATTATCCACATCCATGTCTTCTGCTTCATTGCTGACCTCTTCTTCATCACTGCTTAATTCATTTCCACTGTCAGCTTCCTTATTTTCTTCATTGTTATCCTCTCGCTCCGTTTCCATGTTTTATGGTTCTTGTTGGCTTGAATCATCATCACCCTCATTTTCATTTTGGTCTGATTCATTGTCACCCTCACCCTCATGGTCACTTTCTTGTTCACTACCACTTCCTTCTTGATCTGATGCATGAGGAGAAGATATGGAAGGGAGGTTTCCTTGAGGATAGGATACTTGTGTAGATGATGTGGCATGATCAGTAGGAGGTGATGTAGGAGAAGAGGGAGGAGGATGAGATGTTGACGGTAGATTTGGCTGATGATGGGGTTGTGGGCTTGTGAATACCTCATGAGTAGTAAACACCTCCCATGGTATGCCATTTTGCTCCAACTGATGTAGCACCACAATCTTGATCAAGGATTGGTGGAACAAACTCTGCATTTGCTGGGAATAATTCCTCCTTTGGACAACATAAGACATCTTGTCGATACTCCAATACAAGTAGTAAGGAAAATGAAGCATTTTAACCCTAGAAAAATACATGAATAATCTGATATGGTAAGAGTAGAGCCTAGAGTATCTCCCCTCACAGGTAAAATATTTCATGATGACCTTCATTAAAAGTGTATACCTCTCCAACAAATGTGAGAAAAGGAGAATAGTCTTGCAGCCTTCTTTGTACCTAGGCTTGAGAAATGGCTCATAGCAGCTCATGTCCAACTTTTCCCTTTTGAACCATTTCTCACCAACATCAGGTATACCTGTAGCACTAGAAATGACATCTGATGAGAGTTCAAAGGTCACCCCTACAAATCTTGATTGTTTTTTAGGTAGGTTGCAAATAAATAACCTTGTGAGCTCTGAGTGATTTTGTACTTGTTGGACCTTTTCACAAAACTGAAAAACACCCTAAATTTTGAAAGCATGTGAGAATCATGGGAGAGGTAGTAAGCTCCAAGTGTCTTGGGGTTCAAATCTGTTAACTTTCACACCCTTGTGCTTTTGCCTCCTACGCACTTGGCCTCATTCACTGCTCACACTCCCTTCTTGTCCTGACATGGTGATTAGTGCTGCCTTTAAAAAACCATAGGCCTTCTTGTGAAATTTTATAGGATGAGTGAAATGAAATGATGGTGAAAGGTAGTTATTTTAAGTGAGTGAGATGGAGGTGTGGCTTTATGACTGATTCCCCTTTGAGCTTTGATGAATGGTTAACTTGAATTCACTGTAATTACCCTAATTGACGCCTTTCTTGACTGATAATTTCTTGCTTGGATTTCAAAAGAGAGTGTTTTTCATGAGGACTTAGGGTTTTTAGTCACTATGGTTTAGTCAATTCCATTAAGCATAAAATCATGAATTTCACTGGAGGAGAAGGAAAAAACATGCACCTACCAACTTTTAACTTCTTTGTAGGTCCTTGGATGCAGCTTGGAGGTGCCCCCTTATGGTTTTTTTTGGAAATTTGCAAGTGGAAGAGGGATTTTGGCCTAGGCACAGTGCCTGAACATGATGTTGGGTCCTTTTTGCCCTAAGCACAGTGTCTACATGCACTGTCAGGTGTCGGGCCTCCTGAGCACAGCGCTAGGCACGTTCTAGGCATGTTGGGCTCACCCTGGGCGCAACACTGAACATTTCCTCTGCCTGTCGGGCTGTTTCTGGGCGAACGGGTAGCACCCACTTAAACGTGTAGCATGTTCAACAGAATGCACAATACAATGTATTTTTACACAGAGAAACCTCCCAAACGCATAGCACTAGGTGCTGTAAGTGCAACGCTTACACGAACGTGTAGCGCCAAGTAACCTTACCCAAATTTTCACTAGAAACTCAGGGATTTTATTTTTGAAGGATTTTCACTTCTTTGCATATGCATAATGAGCTGAGTGATAAAAAAATTGACAATTTATAGTCTTAGGAAAGAAAATTAATCTCTTTTAAACCCACCTTCTAATGTTTTCAATCCGTTGGTCACTTTTGCTGATTTTTCATTTTAAGCTTTTTCAATAGGTGGCTTTAAAAAAAATTCAAGTGATTTTTTTCCTTTCTAATCATTTTTCTTTGTTTCTGTTTAGGTTGCTGACATAGTGAACCTTGACCTCTTTCGACCTATTGGTGCCTTTATCACACTATTTTGTAGATGTCTGGTTTAAGTCACATGTTTTACTGTATTTTGGCCATGCTGATGTCTTCCAATCATTTTCACAACTTTAGGTACTTGCATGGTGGCAGCATCCTTGAAACTTCTTCGTTTTACATTGAAGATCAGATTGCCCTTTGCTAGAGGGGTGACTGAGAAACTTGTTTTCATCCTTCTTATTGATCTCTAGGCATTATAAATCCATTTTTGACAAGAACCACAACTCTCACAATCATGTATGCTATCTCCTTTTGGCCACTTCTAATTTGCAGGTGCCATGACATACTGATTTTAGTCCTTTTTGATGTTCTTGGTTTTTTGACATAATTATTCATACAGTACCAACCTCATGATCAACTTGGTCTTCTATCTTGGGGCTTAACCCTATGTTTTTACTCCTTTGATCATTGAGTGCAAATGACTGAAATGAAGGCTTGACCTTCCTTATACTGATACTCTTTGCATTTTCTCCCTTTGAGGCAATGAGACACTTTAACTTGGCAAACCCTAGAACCTTCTGTCTGATGTCATCATCGAGGCATATCATATTTATTTCACCTCCTTTGACTATATTTCCAAAACCTTAGGTTTCTGGGCTGTTTGATAAGAATCTTTAGTGTTGTTTTCTAAGTTCTCTATAGCCCTTTCAAGTTCATTCTTTTCTATCCAGTTCACCTCACCTTTTTCCCTTCTTCATTTATAATTTATAAAAATATTCAATTCCTGCTTGGTTGTACTGATGTGCCTCCTTCATGTGATTTGTTGCATTGGCTCTTTTTTTGGCACACTGTGGAAATCTGCTTTCTCCTTGGACATGAACTTCTTTCCTCCATCTGCTTTTGCATATCTTAAATGAGGAGTAGGCCTCTTACCTTACAAATTTTCCTACTGATAGTTACCTTGACACTCCTGCAGATATGTCAAAAATGAACAGTTGTCCTTTGCATAATTTGAACTTGATAAGGAGGTCTTCCTTGGAGACTTTTTTTATCTATCTTGGAAAAAAATTTGTTGACCTTCTTTCATATTTTATTGAACTTCTAGCACATGAAAAATAGTGATTTAGAACACCGAAGATAACCCTACAACCTATGAAACCCTAGTGACCTAGCAGAAGGCTCTTTTGACTTTGTCTTTGACTGAAAGCTTGACTTAAGGTATTCAATTATGAAAAACAGAGTTTTTTTGAAGAATTGATGTATTGGAGACCCAAAATCCAATGTAATTGATTTACCTAAAGAGCCTACAGAGATAGTTTTGAGACCATCAATTCTTGAGGCACCTAGTGGATACGAGAAGGAGCAGGATGTTTGGAAATCTTAGATGGAAAGTGGAGGGTTTAGGCAAAGGAAAAATAGAGTGCTGAGGTTATGGGTGAGAAAATAGGATAAGTATGAGTGGCATGAGCCCATGAGGGATCTTCTAGGAGTTGTAGGCTAACCAGGGAATGTCAGGGTAGTAAAATAGTGAAAAATTTGTTTTAAGGATAATGAAAATAGTGAGATTTCTAAAACTCACAATATTTATGAATCTTGTTTTCAGAAATCTGGAACAAGTATTTAGTCATCTAAAAATAGCAAAAATTACCGATGACTAATAGGTACTCATTGGATGAGGAATTAAATTTTGCATCCAATGGGTACTCCAGCCCGACATTTGAGTAAAAACTTAGTGAGATAAGTTGAAAAGGTAGTTTTATTATTTTATTATTTTATTATTTTTTTACTTGCTTACCCCAAAAATGGTGAATCATCCCCCATGGTTGACATCGTTATCTCAAATCGTATTGGTTCTTATAAACTTTATTTTGTTGTACATTTTTCTTAGGAGGCCCATTTTAGACCTCAAAACATCTCTAATGGGTGGATACGATGTGGTCTATGTATCATTCCTTATTTTTTGGTTAAGGAAAAGCAATTTTGGTGTGATGGTTGTATATATTTGGAATATGTTTTAATGATGTTTTGATATATATTTAGATGTGACGTTAGGGTATATTTACACGTGTATATGGATTTGGATATCGCCATGAGCTATGTTATAAATCCCCAATAAGTGGTATGAGTGTCATGTCATTATAGTTGTCATGTTGTGATGACGTCATGTTGGTTTTCTTTTCAGCAGGGTGATCATTGTAAATATTGCATTGAGCTATGCTATAAATCTCCAAGGGAAGTATTTTTTCTTTTCAACGGTGTTGTTAAGGTTTATGTGTGATTGAACACCAAGGATGGTGTCCCCCAAGAAGGAGGGTTTTGTAACAACCCTGGTGAAAATTCCATGTGATAAAGTTAAAATAATAACCACAGTTGATGGGACATGTATTCCAAGTTGTATGTTGGGAAAAACATCCTAGTGTAGGTGTTCACATGGTTTATTATGGCTATGGAAATTAGCAAAGGAAATGGCTAAGGTACTAAAGAGGTAAAAAAGTATTTTTGGCACATTTATTTATGAAAATAATGGAAATTAGGAGAAAAGGGAGGTAAAAGGTCATAGGTTTCTTGTGAGGATTAAAATGAAGGAAAATAATGGAAAATGAAGATAATAGAGGCCTCATTGATTAAAAGGCTTCTGAGGATCATTTGGTACCTTTTATCAGTGCATTTTTGGAGCTCTCTCTCATTATTCTCTCTCTCTCTCTCTCTCTCTCATACTCTTGGATACTTATAGTTTTATTGTAGAACTCTTGGAGAGTGTGGATACCTGGTGATTTGGAGAAAAAAGGCAAAGGAAGAGTAGGAAAGTGCAAACAAACATTGAGATGAACAACTACATTAGGTTTTGATTGCAGGACCGAGTTGCATGTGCGTTTTCCTTATTATTTTTGGCATTTATGGTGTATACATGTGGTTTGTTGGTCATGATCTTTCAGTGGCATGGAGGATTTCCTAGATTGAGAGTGTATTTTCCTAGACTTGCCATTTCTTGGATAGCCATGGTGTTATGGGTTTATTTCCATTGATTGTTTTCTAGTTGGTTCTCACGATTCCTTTAGCTGTGAGTTGAGTTATTATTTCCTGGAGCCTTGGTTGGACAAACACTTTTGATCCTAGTGGATAGTTGTTGGGTTGAGTTACTAGTCATGGAGCCTTGGTTGGACAAATTATCTAGAGCCCTAGGTGGGTTGAATTACTAGTCTTGGAGCCTTGGTTAGAAAAACACACCGGAGTCTGGAAATAGCTGAATTTGATTTACTAATCCTAGAGCCTTGGTTGGAAAAAAAGCTTTAAAGCCCTGGAATAGCTTGGATAGATACCAATCTGTGATGGTTGTGATATCCGACTGTGAGGTGGACTCACTAGTTGATGGTTGAGGTGGTTTTTCCTTTGGAAGTTGTGGATCGGTTTTGATTGATTTTTTTGATGAGAACCCACATTCATGCTTGGAATATGGCACTGGGGTGATTGGATGAAGAGAGATTTGGCTCAGCCTATCTATGGGTGGGTGGAATGAGGAAGTCCCATCTTCGGTTGGTTTCTACATTCATTAATGAGAAATTCATTCCCTTGGTATTTGGTATGCAAATGTACTAATTTATATGTGGATTCTATTTTTGTTTTATCCATGGTGTTTCTATTGTTATTATGCTGGTTATAAGCATGTATTTTAACAGTGATGATATATGTATTTCCCCACATTTTTACTTGTAAATGAATGCATAATGTATTTATGGTAATAAAGATTTTATTGCAATTAATGACGTAGGGGAGCAATGCTTCTTAGCGATTCTCAAATAAGCATGAGGCCCCTTTCCTAGTTCATGTTGTTCATACCTCTAGCTTTCATGTTTGAAATATGTTTGATGAAATTCCTGTCATGGGTAATAGGGGCCTAGTTTAGTCCTTATGGATTTTTTTGTAAATACGTCATTCTTTGACTATTATAAATCATCTCTGAAATTTTCATGAATTTTTGGGCTGAGCACTCGCTTCTCGACCTAAAAAAATGGCCCAAATCTTAGGGACGATGGCACAACACTGAGTAATTTAGCCCCTGGATGTTAGAATGTGGGATTATGCACGTGTCCAGAGCCTCATAGATGCTGGATTGTAGGCCTGTACATGTTTCCAGAGAGCCAAAGGCTAAAAATATTAGTGGGACCCAGGGGTAGAGTGCCTAAATGGTTGGGTTAGCTATTATGGGTGTTATTGATTATGTACAAGGTTTGTGTGAAGAGTTTCTCTAGATTTATCTTCCTTAAGGTCATCTAGGAGGTTGAGTATGATCATAGTAGCCTCTTGTCGCATGTTTACACCAGTTGGCCAATAACTTCGGTAGATGTGGGAACAAGGTGTTACGCTGGGCTTGGGCCTCAAGATGGTGCAATGACAGCTGGGTAAAGTTAACTCTGGCCAAGGGGAATGAAAATATACCCAAGGGAAGTGTGAAAAATGAGTAGATATGTGAGATAGTAGAGGCTTGAGTGAAGATATGACTAAGTGTGATTGAAACAAGACAAATTCAGTGAAGAAATTGAACAAATGAGAAGTGAACGAGATTGGCGAGGGGATTCGCAACAATGGCAACCATCAGTAGAAAATGAAGAAACCATTGTGACACTTATAAAAGGAAAAGGATAACTAGAAAAAAAAATTCTACAGGCTAAAGTAGGTTAAAATTCCAGAATGCATGCAAAGAAACAAGCAAAACAACACTTATGCAAGCCAAATAGAAAAAAGTGGTAGAAAAACCGACTAAAGGTGATAAATTCAAAACTTACATAGGAAAGTGACTATAATCGTACTCAAGGTTACTTGATATCCTTAGGAATGCTAGATATCCAAGATAAAGTGTGAGAATGAGCTCTAGGGGCGTCGATTAAACAGATTTGATAAATTCGGGTTTATGACACGCATTCCACAAATAAAGGGAAAAGCGGGATATTGCAAAAATTTCCAAAAATAAAAAGTGTGCATCCTTTGGGTTACTAAAAATAGCTCCCTAGGTTTTAGAGATGCTTTCTCAATTTTTTTTCTTTCCTTTTTTTTTTTCTAGGAAAAAATGTCAGTCACCTCATCGGAAGGATTGCATAGTTTCAGGGAATTGGAAGCTTTTGGTGTTGTCTAGGTAGGTGGGTCTAGAAACTACGAGAACATACTAACATCTAACTACCTAGATTGAAAATGAAATTCAGAGCAAGGAAGATGACCTACCTTGTCCTAACGCTATGTTGTTGCCTTCCATTGAAGATTCTTGATCTGTCGCTCTTCTCAAGCTTGATACACACTGTTTCCAACATTTGATTACCGATACAGACAGTCAAGACACCACAACAAGCGTAAAATCACAAAAAACATAAAACAATTACAACCTATCTAACTGATTAAGGAATGTTATAAATCTCATTATAGATATAAACAAGAGTGGAAGATAAACATCAGATGCATTTTATTATGATAAAGACAAGGGGAGTTTACAACCAATCCTTGATGTTGAGGCTCTCCTTCAGCAGGTTTGTATCCAAGCAGGTTTGCAACACCCTCACACACAAAGGTCCAAGATCTCACTATGTTCCCAACACACAAAAACAATCAGACTTTGCACTATTCTCCCGAAGCTATAATTTCTTCTCCTTCTATCAACACTATCTAAGGCTGTAGAGCTGAAGGAGGTATCCTTATATAACAATGGAGTAGGAGGTTATGGGCCCTCAAATAATGGGAAAAGATCTTATCCTTTGGAGTAGTTCCTATTTTATGGCAAAAATAATCCCAAAGGGGAATTCCTCTGCCATATCCTCGAAAAAAAATTCTAGCTCGCTGCCTCACGAAGCTTATAGTCGCGGAAGCTTCCTCTCTATTTAAAAAAATTTCCAAAATAGGATTAGTGTGGGTCCATCATTAAGACAGAGCACTGATCTGCGTGGGTCTTAGTGCAAATCTCTACTATCAGCGCGGGTCATACATTGAGTGAAAGCGCTGACCTTGAAAACCATGTTTTTACAAGGAACTTTCAAAAAAGTTGTAAATGGAGATGATTTGGCAGACAAGATGTGGTTTAGGGGTATGTATTACGTGGCACCCAATCTGAACCTCAGGCTGAAAAAGGCCAAATCAGGGTAACAACTAAACCACGCTCAGCCTTGTAGCTAGCCCTACAAGGACAGGAGAGGGCTCTCTCCATAGAATAGATATTCAATAAAATGGTAATGAACTGATTTTAGGCTAGGTATATAAATGGGAAAAATATTTTTGATGAATTACTGAAATTTCAGGGATGTATGGGACAAGAAGACAGTATGAACTGAGGAATTAAATCGGGATACAGAATATTTCATAGGGCAAGATAGGCAAGAGGTTTAGCAATCAAGTCCAAATAAGATGAAATGGAAAGACTGTTGAGAAGCTGAAAAGGGCATAATAAATGAATCCTTTTCAAACAAAAGAAAATACACAGAGTATGAATGATTCCCCAAGGTAGAGCATATAAAATGGATTCTACCTTTCTAACTTGAAAACATTCAACTGGAGATGTTAATGAATGAATGGTGTAACATAACAATGTACATATGAAACATAAAGGAGAAACATATGCTAAAACTCATACCACATGAATCCCATAAATCAGAGCTGCATCACTTTATTTAATTCCCTGCCAAACTGTACAACGGAGCGCAGAGCTCACTGCCACACTATTCCCCTACTTCTGAGTTTTTATACCTCAGGCTTTTCCGCCTTTGCAAATAATTAGAATTTACAATAAATATACGAATTTTGCTGGAATACAAATCTATGGAAGGGGAGAAATCACAAATGAAGATAGAAGGCCAAAAGCCAACAGTCTCTTCGTAAAGGAAGAGCTTGCATTACATCTGGCCAGTGAGAAGGAAAAAAAATGTAATGTAGATTTCTCTACAATGTAACTGAAGATGTGACTGTTACAATTTGGGTCTCGACCTCTAGCTGTCGCTTTGCTTTCCATTATTCCTTTTGAATAACTGGATTTTAATAAGATATCGTTGTAGTAAACTGGAATAAATTGAAATAATGCCTTACGTGAAGGGAAATAGTGAATAAGAAGGAAGGGAGAGGAGGCGGGACCAGCATCTTAATCGCAATCGGGACCGGGGAGCGGGAAAATATATACAAAATAAAATTTTCGATGCGGTTGGATTAAACCATGGGAAGTCCTTTAATAAATGTAATAAAATGCGATTTTGGGACTTACAAAGGGGAAAGGGCCTTTATATTATAATGGGGAGTAAGTGCTGTATGGTGGGCCCGGGGATAAAATCGCAATCGCAATATTGGAATTTGCGATGGGAATTTTGCGATGGGAATTTGCGATGGGAAATTTTGCGATGGGAATTTTGCGATGGGAATTTGCGATGGGAATTTGCGATGGGAATTATGTGATGGGAATTTTGCGATGGGAATTTTGCGATGGGAATTTGCGATGGGAATTTGTGATGGGAAATTTGCGATGGGAATTATGCGATGGGAATTTTGCGATGGGATTTTTGCGATGGGAATTTGCGATGGGAATTTTGCGATGATCGCACATCGCACATCGCAAATTCCACATCAACAAGACACTTAAATCTCTAAACTTGCGATCTTGCGATTTTGCGCTAAAGTGGTGGGGTTTATATATATGATATAACTTTGTTATAAAGTTTTTGGGGGTATTGGTCAGAGAAGTGTTTAAGGGGAGGGACTTTGTAATATGAAGTTTTTTATTATAAAGTCCAAAGGCATGGAGGGGAAGTGGTTGGGTAATAAAATCGCATATTTTATTAAATGATTTACAATGCGATATTATAATCGGAAGGGGCAAGGAAGGGGTTTTTAAAGGGATTTGAACATAAAGTTAAAGGGGAAACATGGGAAATAGGTGGGGCTTAGGGAATAGAGGGCTTTTACTTCACTTAAGCACAAAATTCAATCCCGAAGCCAGTTTTGAGAGTGTAGTATACCGTTGGAAAGCTCTTTCCAGGCTCTTTCTGATGGATCTACTTTGAAGATGATTTGGTGCTAAACATACTACGGAAAAATTCTCTGAAGGCAGAGACATCACTTTGTGGAGATAACAGCTTCTGACTTGTGGCTGAAAGGAAAAGTATCATGTCTTCACCTCAAAACATGGTTTTGAGGTGAAGCTTGCATCAAACCAAACAAATGATATCTTTGATCTTCTTGGTGCTATGACTTTGTATTTATTGACTTCCTCATGACTTCGCTGATCTTTATTTGACACTTGACTCATTAATTTGACCATGGCGAGACCTTAGAGACTAATGAGACCCATCCTATGACCTACTACTATGATTTTGAGAATGAAAGTGACAAATGACTGAAGATCATAGGAAGGAAAATCAGCAAGTACCTCATGAGGGAAAACTGGTAACAAATTACTACCATCAATGAATCCATGACCTAACGGAATGGAGAAATTGATTATTATGGGACTCCTAATATGCAAATGCAAAAGAGCAATTTTGATCACTGATGGCAGTATGACTAGAGTGACACTAACATTGGCTCCAATGGGGATGGTAGCTCCTTGGAGGTGCCAAGAACACCGTAGAACAAGTAGCCTTATCCATTGGGCATGGAGTCAAAAATACTGAAAAACTGACACAATGCATACTGACACTGACTCAAGACTAAGACTGAAAAACTGAAATAAACCAAACCATACACATATCATTCAAGTTTTTATAGCCTTCACTTCGGGCCCCAAACTTTAATGACTGTGTACTATGAACTCTGATAAAAATAACATGGTATATACAATGATGATGACATATATCCTAATCCTTTGTTTTCAACAATGGTAGTGCTTCAAAAGCCTACCATTTACTACTCCTCTAGGACAATTTTGGCCATCCATTTCTGAAAGCAAGAAGGCATTCTGTCCTCTGTAACCTGAGATCCTGTATGGTCCTTTCCACAGATTGTCGAACTTACCATGCTTCCCTTTTTCTTCATTTCTGGCATCCCATTTCAACACTATATCATCCAGCTGAAACTTTTCTGCCTTTGTCTTCCTGTCATAGATCTTTTTAATTTTCTCCTGCAACTGAATAACATTCTGTGACACTTCCTCTCTTGTTTACTGAAGGTGGATCATTTGATTGATTCTTCGCTGATTGTCATTGTCCTCGCTGCCAACTTCTTGCAATAATTTCATAACTGGGACTGTAAGGGATGTAGGAAAGACAATGTCAGTACCATAAACCAGCTCAAATGGTGACATACCTATTGATCTTTTACTGCTAACTCTGTCTGCCCACAGCGCGTTGATGAGCTTTCGGTGCCAATTTCTTTTGTTTGCCTCCAACATTTTTTTAATTATATTCACCAATGATTTGTTAGATGACTCAGCCAGGCCGTTTCCTTGTGGATAATAAGCTGTCGAATGGCCCAGCGCGATGTTGTATTTGTCACAAAAGTCAATCATTTTCTTGGATCTGAAAGCTGCTGCATTGTCTGTTATGATTTTACAGGGGCAGCCAAAACGAGATAGAATATTCGATTCCAAGAATTGAATGATTACCGCGTCTGTTGCTTGCCTGGCTGGGATGACCTCGATCCATTTAGTAAAGTAATCTATCCCTGTCAAGATCCATCGGTGCTGTGCTGAGGACGCGGGATGAATCTCCCCTATAAAATCGAGCCCCCACTGCTAAAAGGGTGCGTTCACTGAAACTGGTTTCAAAGGAAGTGGAAGCAATTTCTTCTTCCCTTGGAAGATTTGGCATTCGTGACATTTCATCACTGTCTTATATAAATCAGAAAATAATGTGGGCCAATAATATCCTACTCTCAATATCTTGTTAGCTGTAGTCTTCCAAAACAAGTGATCGCCGCAGTCGCCTTTATGAAACTCGTGCATTACCTTCTGCACTTCTTCTTCAACCAAACAATTAAGCAAAACGCCTCTTGGATCTTTCCAACACAGAGTGCTGTCTAAAATGCAGTATTTTGCAGATTTTAGCTTCAGAGATCTACCTTTTCTCTTGGACATGCCCATAGGAGGAGACAAATGCTGAAGGATATAGATGATATCTGAATACCACGGGGACTGTAGAAAAATGTCTGCAATTGGAACCAGCAAACCTTCATCTTCCTCTTCTGCCACTGCTGTTATAAGGTTTATATCTAAGGCGTGCAGAATTTATTGGGCCATCAATTTCGCCAAGCCTTGGCCTTTGATCAATTTCGTGGGCTTGATCTCCAGATCATACTCCAACATGGCTGCTATCCACTTACCTCTTCGACCTTCTGGATCAGTTTGCATCAACACCTCCTTCACTGCTGCGTTTGGGACATATGCTATAGTATGTGAATGCAGAATATAGACCCTAAAATCCTTCAATGCTTTGATAAGGGCCAATGCCTGTTTTTCAATGATATTATACCTCAAAGCAGCGTCTCTAATAGTTCTACTGAAAAAGGCAATTGGCTTTTCGATCTCGTCTCTCTTTTGCATTAAAACAGCCGCTAAAGTATGCTCAGATGCAAACGAAAATATGATAAAGTCTTGAGTGTAGTCAGGACTGATCAAAACTAGGGCATTGGACAAAGAAAAATTTACCAGATTGAATGATTTGATAGCCTCCTCACTCCATTTAACAGTGTTGTCTTTCTTTAACATATTAGTCATTTCCCTCAAATGCTCAGCCAGATTGGGTATAAATCGACGTAAGAAGTTCATCTTACCATTGAATGCTTGGATCTCCTTCTTGTTTCGTGGCAGGTCTATGAGCTAGATTGCCTCCACTCTAGCTGGATCGATGCGAATACCATCTTTGGAGATGATATGTCCCAGCAGCTTGCCTTCATCCATGGCGAAGAGGCACTTCTTGGGATTGAGAGAAATTCCGAACTTTCTGCATCGCTGAAAAACAACTCTCAAATGGTACAAATGCTCATCATCTGATCCTGAAAACACTGTCAAATCATCCAAATAAACAACCAGAAAAACATATTTTTCATTTGCAAAGGCGATGTCCATTGCACGTTGGAAAGTAGCTCCTGCATTCTTCAGTCTGAAAGGCATTTTGGCATACTGGAAGGTTCCCCAGGGTGTTGTGAAGGCAGTTTTATCTTGGTCCTTCTCATGCACCAAGATTTGGTTGTAGCCTAAGTAGCCATCAAGTAATGACATCCTGGATGCTCCAACTACTCTCTGTAGAATATGGTCCATTTTCGGAAGTGGATAATTATCCTTTAAGGAAGCCTTATTCAAGTTCCGAAAATATATGCACAACCTTATTTCTCCAGTCTTCTTACATACCGGGACCAAATTTGAAATGTAGTTAGAAAATCTAATGGGGACTATGATATCAGCTTTGTATAATCTGTTTACCTCTTTTTCAATGGATGGCAGCAGCTTTGGATTGCTTCTTCTCAGCTTCTGTCTGAATGGCTTTTGATTTGGCTTGATAGGAATAATATGCTGGATTATGTTCCTATCATACACTTTCAAATCTGAATAATCCCATGCAAATACATCAGAAAATTCGGAAAGCAACTTCACATACTTATCCTTCGCTTCAGGGGACAATGTCTTTGACAATTTCACGAACTTGGGCCGATCAGGTATTCCAAGATTCACATCTTCAACTCCTT
This sequence comes from Pinus albicaulis, assembly GCA_034641835.2. Taxonomy (NCBI): domain Eukaryota; kingdom Viridiplantae; phylum Streptophyta; class Pinopsida; order Pinales; family Pinaceae; genus Pinus; species Pinus albicaulis. Next base: position 1,672,340,705 of record CM076584.1, on the reverse strand, counting down.
TCTCTGTGGGCACCAAGCTTGGCTTCTTTGCAACATCATCCTGATCAAACAACTCCTCTAGAGGTATGAGACCTCTAGGAATTACGTTATCTTTCAGCTGCAATATGTCCATCTGGTTTGTTTCCATTTCTTGATCATCCACCACATACTCACCTTCTATGAGAGTGTCCTTGAATTTTCCATCACCCTGTAAAAATGCATTTATCTCATTATCATCCCAAAATACTTGCCAATACCTCAAATTATCCAGAACAGCAGGCCTATGTTTGACATGGATTTCGAATTTGTTGTTGGATTTCATCGAAATTTTCAGGTTACTTGCAGTAGTTGCAAGAGAATCAGCAACAAGATTCTACATCCTGGGCACTGCTGTCAAAGTGTACTCTAGGAATGTCTTCAAAATGTCCAGAACTGCATTTCTGTATGCCCTCAGTCTTGGATGTTTAGCTTGGTACTCTCCTTTCACCTGCTTGATTATTAACTCAGAGTCACCATACACAAAAATCCTTTTTGCCTTCAACTTCTTCAAGATTTTGAGGCCTGCAATCAGAGCTTCATACTCTGCTTCATTGTTAGAGCATTCAAAAGCCAACTTGTAAGCACATACTCTAACATTACTAGGGACCTTCTTAGGTTGAAAAATAGGACTCCTAATCCATATTCCAATGCCAGCTCCATCCTTACCAACAGCTCCATCAAAATCCATACTCCACAGACCTTCTTCTTCTTCTTGTAGATGCTGAAAATTTGTTTCTTTCTCTTCTTTGCCTTGGCTGATTTCTGGCTGTTCATTATCCATTTTCTGCTGGCAGGCAGAAGGCTTAGAAGTACTTGCTACTTTGTCTTTTTCCTATTTGAGGATTTCTCTGAAATTTTGTGAAATCTCAGGTATCTCCTCCACTTGTACCAACTGAACATCCTCATCATTTAAACCACCATCTGAATATAAGACAAAAGACTCTAAATCTGTGTGTACTGCATTGATGGGATGATTTACTGGCTTGTCTTTGCTAGTGATCATGTATTTCATTTTCTTTTCCCTATATAACTTTCTCAATTGGCCAAACACAGGGATTGTGGCATAGGAGAAATCAAGCTGTATGGTCCCCTTAAGTTTGGCACCCCAAGACCTAGATAGGAGCATTCCAAACCTTGGTGGGACATCAACAACAACTACATCCATCAAGACATTTTTGGCTGGGATTTGATCTAAAGACACTACTAAATCTTTGATGAGACCAATACAGTGGACCCTACTTGAATCAAAAGAGTACAAATCATGGTATTTTCTAGTAACATCAAGGCCTAACTTCTCCATGACAGCTTTGGGCATTAAATTATGGGAGGCCTCGGAGTCTAACATGGAATTATGCAAGATAAACTCATGTAACCTAAGACTGAGGTAAAATGGGGGAACTTCATTTTGTTCAGACTCTTGTGTGGCTGGACCAAAAATAAGTTCGGGGTAGTCATCCTCCACATTAACCATATCAGAAAGAGGGTCAATTTGCAAGACTTTAGACACCTGATTTTTATATACACTATTCTTTACCAACTCGGTCAAGGGCACGGACACTTTCAACTTGGAAATTTCATTTTCTAAATTAAAGGAGGGAGCTTTTTCTACCTCTTTAATAGGAGGGTCTTTCTTCTCCATTTTTTCTCTCGCTATGTTCTGCTGGCCTTTTTCTTTTGCGGCATTCTCAGCTGTGGGTGCTTTGCTGGATGAAGGATTGGCCGGCTCTTTTCCTTTCTTCTGTGCCTCGTCCTTCATTTGTAGTTCTTTTCTCCTTTGAATGGGGCTGATGGTGACATTTCTGTTCCTTAGAGAATACTGCCCTTGCTGGGCTGACAACGCGTTCATATAACCTCTCTAGTAGTCATCAGATTCCTTTTCTAACACCACGTCATTGGCCAAAATGAAATTTTCATCCCCTTGAATGTCTGGAGTCGCCACTATGTATTCTTCGTCTTTTGTGAGGAAAATGGGTGCACCATCAGCTGTGAAAAAATTATTGGTTTCAAACAAAGGACCATCGTCGTCTGAGTCAGTCCCTTGCACGTAGTTCTGCTGTAACGATGTTTTAATTGGTTGTTGTGGTGCCGATTGGTCCTGCGCCCTTTGTTCTCTCTGTCTAATTCCGAATTGTGTTTGCTACTGTCCTCTAAAATTTGGATTTCTTATTTGAGTTTCGGGTCTGTCGGAAATCGTCAAACGCTCAACCATATTTTCCATTGTACGAATTAGAGTGTCCATTCTGCTATCCGAAGTGGAGGCTTCCTCTTTCACCACGACTTTCTTTTCGGTTCTAGCTCGAGCTCTTCTGGTCAGCAGATTAGCTTCAACGCTTACTGCTATTTTTTGCATTTCTTCAAGAGACGGTGGATCTCTTTCACGCAGCTGATATGCCATATCGGCATCAAAACCGTCCGGAAACTTTAGCATAGTTGAATCCACGGGTGGTTTGAGGTTGGCCGGAATAGCATTGTATGCAGCATTGAATCTTAAACAATAGTCTTGCACAGTTTCACCCACATTTCTTTTCATATTCTCATATTCAGACAGAATTTGGTGTGGGTTCCTTTTCACCTCCCACCGGTCTAGGCACTGTGTGTGTAACTCTTGCAAAGTGTGAATAGAGCCTGCTGGTAAAGCTCTGAACCACTTTCTCACTTCACCTCCGAAGCTTTGAACAAACAACCTGGTTGCTACATTCTCTTCTTCCACTTCATGCAAGTCAAAAAAGTCATTCATCTTGTCAACATACTGCTGGGCTGTAATGCCCTGAGTGGCATCAAAGATAGCAATTTTACTCTGATAATCAGCAGGCATATCATTGAGAACCTGAGGTAAAACCAAGGGTGCATACCGGGCAGCCATATTTCTGGGAGGATTTACCACAGTGTTTGTAATGCTGGAATTTGAGGTCGGTGTTGATGGAGGAGATGAAAACTGGGAATTGATTGATGGGAATGCTGATGAATCAGGAGGATGGAATGCTGCGCCTGATGATTCTGAAGGCTCAGGAATATAAGTTGCAGTGATGTACTGAGGCGAATTCAAAATGTAGTCATCAATGGAAGAATTTTCTCTCTGAACTTCAATATCTACAAGAAACTCCGGATCTAAAACCGTGTCTTCAAGTGCAGTTTCAGACTTACTTCTAAACAAAGAAAGCTCAAAATTCTCATCAAAAGAAATCTCCTCTACAAAAAAACATTCACTGGGCCAAGTATGGGACCTGAAAATAGGTGTAGGACTTTGGTGATCCCTCTTGTCTTCTGACTATTCTTGGGATAAGATTCGGATTTTCGAACATAGGGGGAGAATTTGGATCAGGATTAGCCCTTGTATATCTTCTTGAAGCCAGTGTGGTCAACTTACTACTATACAATATTTATATCAGCCTAGAAAATTCTGAAATATCATCATCGAGACTTTGCAAGAAAAATATTACTGGGGTGATAAATCTTCTACGCAAAAGTTTGTAATTGCTTCCCCAGTATGGTCGCCAGAGATGTTAGCACCCAATCTGAACCTCGGGCTGAAAAAGGCCAAATCAGGGTAACAACTAAACCACGCTCAGCCTTGTAGCTAGCCCTACAAGGACAGGAGAGGGCTCTCTCCGTAGAATAGATATTCAATAAAATGGTAATGAACTGGTTTTAGGCTAGGTATATAAATGGAAAAAGAGTTTTGATGAATTACTAAAATTTCAGGGATGTATGGGACAAGAGGACAGTATGAACTGAGGAATTAAATCGGGATACAGAATATTTCATAGGGCAAGATAGGCAGGAGGTTTAGCAATCAAGTCTAAATAAGATGAAATGGAAAGACTGTTGAGAAGCTGAAAAGGGCATAATAAATGAATCCTTTTCAAACAGAAGAAAATACACAGAGTATGAATGATTTCCCAAGGCAGAGCATATAAAATGGATTCTACCTTTCTAACTTGAAAACATTCAACTGGAGATGTTAATGAATGAATGGTGTAACATAAAAATGTACATATGAAACATAAAGGAGAAATATATGCTAAAACTCATACCACATGAATCCCATAAATAAGAGCTGCATCACTTTATTTAATTCCCTGCCAAACTGTACAACGGAGCGCAGAGCTCACTGCCACACTATTCCCCTACTTCTGAGTTTTCAGACCTCGGATTTTTTTGTCAAATAATTAGAATTTACAATAAATAGACGAATTTTGCCGGAATACAAATCGATGGAAGGGGAGAAATCACAACTGAAGATAGAAGGCCAAAAGCCAACAGTCTCTTCATAAAGGAAGAGCTGCATTACATCTGGCCAGTGAGAAGGCAAAAAATTGTAACGTAGATTTCTCTACAACGTAACTGAAGATGTGACTGTTACAATTTGGGTCTCGGCCTCTGGCTGTCGCTTTGCTTTCCATTATTCCTTTTGAATAACTGGATTTTAATAAGATGCCGTTGTAGTAAACTGGAATAAACTGAAATAATGCCTTACATGAAGGGAAATAGTGAATAAGAAGGAAGGGAGAGGAGGCGGGACCAACATCTTAATCGCAATCGGGATCGGGGAGCGGGAAAATATATACAAAATAAGACTTTCGATGCGGTTGGATTAAACCATGGGAAGTCCTTTAATAAATGTAATAAAATGCGATTTTGGGACTTACAAAGGGGAAAGGGCCTTTATATTATAATGGGGAGTAAGTGCTATATGGTGGGCCCGGGGATAAAATCGCAATCGCAATATTGGAATTTGCGATGGGAATTTTGGGACGGGGATTTTGCGATGGGAATTTTGCGATGGGAATTTGCGATGGGAATTTTGCGATGGGATTTTGCGATGGGAATTTTGCGACGGGGATTTTGCGACGGGAATTTTGTGATGGGGATTTTGCGACGGGAATTTTGAGATGGGAATTTTGCGATGGGAATTTTGCGATGATCGCACATCGCACATCGCAAATTCCACATCAACAAGACACTTGAATCTCTAAACTTGCGATCTTGCGATTTTGCGCTAAAGTGGTGGGGTTTATATATATGATATAACTTTGTTATAAAGTTTGTGGGGTATTGGTCGGAGAAGTGTTTAAGGGGAGGGAATTTGTAATATGAAGTTTTTTATTATAAAGTCTAAAGGCATGGAGGGGAAGTGGTTGGGTAATAAAATCGCATATTTTATTAAATGATTTACAATGCGATATTATAATCGGAAGGGGGAAGGAAGGGGTTTTTAAAGGGATTTAAACATAAAGTTAAAGGGGAAACATGGGAAATAGGTGGGGCTTAGGGAATAGAGGGATTTTACTTCACTTAAGCACCAAATTCAATCCAGAAGCCAGATTTGAGAGTGTAGTATACCGTTGGAAAGCTCTTTCCGGGCTCTTTCGAATGGATCTACTTTGAAGATGATTTGGCGCTGAGCATACTGCGGAAAACTTCTCTGAAGGCAGAGACATCACTTTGTGGAGATAACAGCTTCTGAATTGTGGCTGAAAGGCAAAGTATCATGTCTTCACCTCAAAACATGGTTTTGAGGTGAAGCTTGCATCAAACCAAACAAATGATATCTTTGATCTTCCTGGTGTTATGACTTTGTATTTATTGACTTCCTCATGACTTCGCTGATATTTATTTGACACTTGACTCATTAATTTGACCATGGCGAGACCTTAGAGACTAATGAGACCCATCCTATGACCTACTAATATGATTTTGAGAATGAAAGTGACAAATGATTGAAGATCATAGGAAGGAAAATCAGCAAGTACCTCATGAGGGAAAACTGGTAACAAATTACTACCATCAATGAATCCATGACCTAACGGAATGGCGAAATTGATTATTATGGGACTACAACAAATTCAAAAGTAATTTTGATCTTGATGGCCAAAATTATGACTAGAGAGTGACACTAACATATTCCATGCTTGGAAAGTACACAAGGGTCATTGTATGGGTCCTCCAGGATCAAGGGACAGGGAGTACAGGGACGGTGACAAATAAATGTGTAACAGATGCCCCCTAAAGTATGAAGTCCAAACATGAGTGAGGGGTGAAATGATTTACAAGTACGTGCAAGGAACCATATGCTACAGTTGAGAGACCTGTAAATCAAGCATAGATACATATACATAACTGAAATCTCTGATGAAAATACATGAATTCAGGTATGGACATAGCCATCTGTGAAAGAGACCATGGTATGGTCGCAACCATCCATCTAAGAAGGATCTCATATAGACTCATGGTATGGTCACAACCATCCATCTGAAAGAAACATGTATCCAATCATGGAAAAATCATATCGCCTTGCAACATGGAATTTTGTGATCGAAGCCCAGGGTCTTGCGCTCTGTCACGACCCGATCAAAGTACAAATTTCAACATGTGAATAGACGTGTTGAAGTTGAACATGCTAGAAAATCACTTGATTACCAGTAAATGATGTGAATTGTTAACAAGTGTGAGAGAAACCACCCATAATGTCAACGGCTCTCAACATACTACTACTACAATCCACGGAATGTGAATAGTGAGCTGAAGTCGAACACCCGTGAAATCACCTGAGTGAAGGCCAATGATGTGAACCTATATAGATTCTTCATGAGTAACTTCAGTAGTCTCTTCTACAACCTTTCTTTCCAAACCTTTCTTCTCTAATTTTGTCTTCATCATCTCCATATGTTCTTTCAATTCTTTGACTTGTCTCTAAAGAATTTTCCTTTTTTCCTGTAACCATAAATTCCTCTGCCTTGTGTGTTTCATCATGATGCACAAAGGCTGTGATCTCTTCAGTATATTTTTGGCCTTTCCAATGGATTTTTCAAAATGAGTAACCTGGTCAGTCACTTTCTTTTCTACCTCATCTATCAATTGTTTATCTTTTTTGTATCTTTCCAGCTCCATCTTTGTTTCAACTAGCTCTTATTTAGTCTCTTTCAATTGTTCTTCAAGAAGCTCTTTTTCATTTTTCTCTGTGACTTTTTATTTTCCCTTTCTCTGTTTGACAATTTCTTCTTTACCTTTGACATGTTATTTTGGAAAGTCTACCTCAGACTCCTTCTAAATCTTCCTTTTGGATTTGCCTTCTTTTCCTTTAGTAATTTCTGTCTCAGTAAGAGATATAACTATGATTTCTTCCACTATTGCCCCTTTTCCCTTATCTTTCCTCTGCTGCTTTCTGTCATTTTTAATAATCTCATAAATCTATGATCTGGTGAAATTTTTTCTAGGTTTAAAAAGAAAACCTGAATCTTTAGTTGAAAAATCTAATTTCTTGGTAGTAAGACCCTTCTTTTTAACCCTGGATCCTTCTTCCTCAACCGCTTTCACTATAGGGGTCTTTGTAATGTCTATTGCCTGTAAAATATCTTCAAGCCTGCCTTTACCTCTAGTAGATTCCTTTGTGCTTATTTTAGACTTTTTTGCAGCAGGTTTAGACTTGATGATTGTAGCAATCTCTATAACATGCTTGCTAGTTGTTGGATGAGGTGCTACTTCTTGAATGAATCTTGTTTCTATCTCCATGATATCAGTTGAAGGCTGCAAACCTTCTTGATGATCACCTTTTGTATCTGCAATGGTATTCATTTCTTGTCTAGGAGTAAGAGTCTTGGATTTAGAAGCTTTCCTTGGAGTTAAAGCATCTATTTCATACCCGCTCATAAACAAAAAGGTTTGCTAGTCTCTGTTTAGTTTATTCAATTCTTAAAGCACTAGTAATTTGATCAATCCATGGTGAAATATGGAAGTTTCACTTCTTTCAGGTCTACCTTGCACCTTATCTGACATTTTTCCAAGGCTTCTAAAAAGGTAGAAAGGGATATCCATTAGCTGTTTTCTTGTAAAATGAAGCAACAACTTGAAATGATACATGTAGATTGTATGAAATCTACCCTCGCAGGTAAAGTATTTCTATATCATCGTCAATATCTTAGAATAGTTATCTTTGAGACAAGTTCTAGGAATCCCAATAGTCATATTTATCCCTACATGCTCAGGTTTTAGATAATCGTCACAAATTTTAAATCAAAATTCGTGGCTTTAAACCATTCCTCTCTTGTCCTGGGGATTCCTGTTGCTTGAGAAATGCTATCAGGTGAAATTTTCAAATGGAGAATACCAACCTTCGTAGAATTTCCCTTGAAGTTTAGTTCAAAATCTTATGAAACCTGTCTATGATGACCCTGTAATCTTTGAAAAAACTGCATGCAACCTGCTCTTGTGAAAGCCTCCGTAGAAATGGAATCCTCCATGATTAATTTTGGGCTTATAGGCTCGTTCCTGAATGGTAGGCCTCCTTTATTTGTCCTTTTTGGTGTAGCCATTTCCTTTGTTTTGCAGTGGTGGCCTTCTTTAGATACTCACACATGTACAGTAAATATTTGATGACAACAAGCTGTTTATGGAAATAGGGGGTTGGTATGACAATGGAATTCTATAGGAATAATAATGACAGCGAGCTATTTGAGTAGCAGCTTCCAAGAACGAAAGAAAAAGCGTGAGGAATGAGGGGTAAATAAGGGAAAAAATGAGATGAAATTCATAAGAAAATGGTAATTGATGACCAAACGTGGTCAAAAATTTCAATGATGACCCTATTTTGACATCATGACCTCAAAACACTCAAAATTTGACAACTCAACAGTTTGTAGAAACCGTTGCAGGAAAACAAGATTTCATAGCGAATTTAGTTTAACAAGTGTCAGGTTGTAATATTCCAAAATTTGCATGCAGCAAATTGGAATATTAAATTTTGCTATTTTCACTTAGGAGACGAATAAAAGGGTAAGGAGACCCATGCATTACAGAAATAAGGATAAAATCCCTCATGTTTTGTAAGGGGATCATAATTCCAGTTGGATTTTACACTCTCATGTGTGATGAGGGATATTGTGCATGTGGACAAGGCCAAGTTTGACCAAGTCAGCAACATAAATGTAGGAGGAGTGGATCAACAAATAAAAGAGCTCAATGTGAATGTGTTTTAGCTTATATAGCTATATGTGAGTTGGATTGAATACCCTTAGGTGTGAAAAGGGCTGAAGAAAATTGAAGTGGTCAACCTTGACCAAATCTAACAGTGCAGTTTAGAGGGGTGGCTCTAATGAAGGCACAATGCAATTTTGGAGGGAGATTGTTGGTGTGAAGGTGGAAACCCTATTGAGTGGGAACCAAGGTAAGAAGGCTCACTTAGTTTATAAGGAAGAGGATGGAAACCATTTTCGGGTTAGCTTATGTATTACATTTTCATGTCTGCTTAGACTTTTTCTCTCTTAGCTGTTTAGCTGAGATTGCTGGTGTTGCTTAGCACTAAGGGATTCCTGTTCAGGAATTCCTTCTCTTCCCTTTAAGTATATCTTGGGAGAGATCTGATTCATCATTCGTCATATCTAGCATTGGTTCCAAGCTTCAGTCTATAGTTTCAACGCAGTTTCTGCAGGAGGTTGAGCTGAGTTGCAGGGTGTTGCTGGGGAGGGTTGAGAAACCCATTTTCTGAGTTGGTTTTGCACAGGAGGGAGGTTTCCTTCCATTGGAGAATTAGTTTGGAGAATTATTGGGCTAATATCAGATCTTTGGCAGTATTCCAACACATTTCCATCACTTACAACATTATTCCACTCAGGAATTGCATTATTTCTGCAAGGTAGTTTTAGTAGTGACTCTTGTGGCTCTTTCGAGGAGTTTTCCTGTGATTGGAGGATGGATTATTCCATGGGGGAAGAACCTTGTTTATATATGCATTAGATATTCATTCTTACAGCCTTTTACACTCATTTTCTTCATTTTTAGTGATTATTCAGTCATACAGCTGAAAATCACCATTTTTATTCAGAGTGTTTGACAAGAAACCCTTGCCAGGTTCTCTTGTATTTTGTATAAAGGAGACTAGATCTCATTATTCTGAGCATATTGTCTAATAAAATTCCAGATCTATTTGTATCTTCCATTTATATGTATAAACCCTCTCTTAGACTGCGTAGTCACTTTTATGCATAATTCCTTGTGTTGCAGTGTTTGGGGTTTTAACTCTTTTTGACAATCCTAGGTGTGGGAGATTTGTTTAACCCACCTAGTTTGATTTGTTTCATCTATATTCTTGGATTTAGGTTTTATATTGACTGATATACATGATCCAAGAGTTAATTTGGTTATTCTATAGCATAATTTTCTAGAAATGCGTTTTTATTGCATGCTTGCTGAGAAGTTCCCATTTTGGGATATTACAGTGGTATCAAAGCAAGATCTTTGGCTCAGCCTGTGGGCTTCAAGAAAAATGATATAAAAGAAAGAGAAAGGACAGAATGATGAAGAGTATGAGCTTACTCTCATCACTTTTCAGATACAGTAAGAACCTCTCCGAGGATGTTGAATAAGAAGAAGAGAAAAGGAGTAGTGAAACTCCTAGAGAGTCTCAAGAGCAGGAGGAGCCATGCACTTCCTATGATCAGGAGAAGAGACCAGTGTTGCAGAGAGCTCCAAAGAATTGGGACATATCATTTCCTTTTGATAGGAAGGACAAATTTCCAGAAGATGGAGGACACTTGGATCACATGATTCTAAGTGAATACCTTGTTGGGTATAAATCCCAACCTAGAGCCTTCAAGGAAACTCTAGCTTTCCCTCAGTTCATTCATTTGGAGGAAGAAATGAGACCTTGTGGCCAAGGAAGGATCAAGGGCAATAGGTTTCTATTGTTTACTTTTTATGGGTCATTCGCAGCAAGGTTTTGGGCAAGGAAACTTGATGCATTCTTCCTACTACATCCGGTGGTAGAAAGGGAGGCTGTAGAGATTGCAGCGTTGCACCTAGAAGGTGAAGCAAATATTTGGTGGTTCAGCCATTTGAGCCATGCAAGAGTGGTTACTTTTGCTCAATTTACTTAAAGGTTGATCGAAGAATTTGGTGAAGGAAAATCTGGAGAGAAGAAGCCCTCACCACCAGTGGAGGGAACTTGTACCAGCGCTGTCACAACTATGGGGGATCAGCCCTCAACATCTTCAGTTGGAGGAGCCAACCTATTGGGGGGAGAATCCCTTACAGCCATGCAAGATACTTCCAAATTTCATCAAGGTATGCCTAACTTTTCATCTCCTATTGTTTCAGCAAGCTGAAATATGGAGGATTGTGTACCATTTCACACTCCTCATTTGGGACAACATGATTGAACTGCGCTGTGAAACCTTGGTTTGATCAAGGAAGGGCTGAGACATCATCTTAATGGGCCACTGATGGGCTGTACACCACATGTGAAGGTGGGGTGTGAATTCTTGGAGGATGGGGTGAACTTTGCCCCAAAGAAATTCATGCAAAACCATATGTTCATATTTGAGTTGAGGCATGAGCCAACCAAAACACCATGGAGGAGAGTTACAGCGCTGTCAAGAGGCAGCAGTGAGGAGGCTTTGCCTTCAGGCCACTTGAATCCTTATGGATTCAATATGATCATTGGTGTGATATCCTTCCTTGGAGATCTCCAAGGAGTTGCATTTTAGCATCCCATGGAATTGAAGAAGAAAAATCTGATTTGGGAGGACAGTAGTCTTGTTTGGAAGGGTATCAAGGTTGATCATGATGGGAGGCACTCACATTAGGAGGAATGGGAGTGTATGGAGAGCAAGGAGCTGGTAGGATACTTGCAAATATATGACACCGGGTAGCAAGAGGCTTGGCTGCGTTGGCTGCTCTTGAAGGAGTTTGGCCATCATGGGACATATCCTTCTTCTAAGGGTATGTGGATGGAAGGGACTTGGAAGGGTACTTGCATCATGGAGAAGCAAGGAGTGTGGATGCATTATGGTGATATGGTCATTATGTTTTCACCACATATGTTGTATGATGGAGGTATGAGAAGGCAACAAAGACTTTTGTTGCTTTGGGGATTGAGGGAGAGAAAGGGCAGATTTGCTCTCACATTTTGCATGATGTTGCAGTAGCAGGAGATGGCAACATTATGGGAGGATTCTTTGACATTGAACATTTTAGAGAATGGATTTATGAGATGGCAGGAGCCTATTTGCATAGGCCAACAACACTGTCACTTTGGAGCAGGAACTTGTTGATGGAGTGTTCCCAGGATCACTTCACATTTGATGCACTTGGTGGAAATGGAGGAGGTGAGATTGATAGAGTAGTGGATGGATTCATCTGTTGCTGTAGTATGTTCTTCTTGACTTGGACTTCCAAGCATGAGGAGGGGGATCTTCATGCAACATATGGTTTATTCCTCTTCATAGGAGTATGTCATACCACTATGGAGGGCTCATTTATGGATCCTGTCACCATCTTACTCTCATTACATGGTAAGAATTCTGTTTTTGCATTTATTGATTTTTCAACCCAATATTTGCATGCTCTTACGATTTCCTTGTAGTGCATTGCTCTACAAAGGAGCAAGTTTTTCTTTAGGCTCCATGGACCAATTTTGGCCAGCTATTGTGATGGAGATAGTCGTATACTATATGACCTTTGGCAAGTGTTTGGCTACTCCTTGTATGCTCAGTTGGTACATTCAGCCATCTAATATTTACTAGTGGATGTGATGACTTACATAACCAGCCATTTTTCAAGAAAAAACTTGCCAGGCTATTTTTTGAAGCTGCAGTGGGGAAGACTGCGCTGTGATCACTTGGGAGATTTTTGGTACCTTCCAGCACCACATGAAACCTTCAGTCTTTCTTTCATTTTGATGCCGATCATGAGCCCATTTTCTGATGTGGTTCTTGAATTTATGAGGAGCATGATTGGGGGAGGAACACATTGGGTGGATGTGTTCTTGGGGGAGTAGCATCCCCACACTTTCTGCATTACATGTTCTAAGGGGAGCATGAGAAGAGACATGTCCACTACAGCAAAATATTTGTTTCTTTATGAGGAGGGCCATGAGATGGATGGGATGCCATATGGTGGTGATTTCTTATCCATCATGTATGAGATGGTTTGGGATAGCTTGCTTCATAATGCTGGGAAAGGGATCTTTGGAGATCTAGTTTCCTTCCTGCCATTTGAGAGCAACATTATTGCAGCCCAAGGTCAACAAATTATCTGCACTTATCTTAAGTGGAGGGGAGGATAGCATGGGGTAGGCCACTTTTTTTACCATGTTTAGGATTTCATCCCACCTTCTTTGCAGGAGCTTGAGGTGGAGGGGGATTTTCAAGAGTTGCCATGTTGGGAGGCAACTCATTTTGTATGGATGATAGCTTGGGAATGGGAGATTAACATGGGGATGGTAGATCCCAATATATATCAGACCACATGCCTCAATAAGGCCTTTAGACCACCCATTGTTTCCTCCATTGATATCTTACTGTCACATAATGATAGCTATTAGGGGTGTTCACTAAAATCTAGTTTGTCCACTCGGGAGGGGAAACTTGGAGATATATCGATGATGCAACACCTTGATACTTGGAGGATTTTATCTTATGAGGTTGCTACAGGGGAGAAGAGGATGCTCTTCAGTCCTATCCTTGCAGTTTCTTGAGGACAATCAACATTTGGGAGGGGAGGACTGTAATATTCCAAAATTTGCATGCAGCAAATTGGAATATTAAACTTTGCTGGTGTTACTTAGGAGATTAATAAAAGGGTGAGGAGACCCATGCATTACAGAAATAAGTATTAAATCCCTCATGTTGTGTAAGGGGATCATAATTCCAGTTGGATTTTACACTCTAATGTGTGAAGAGGGATATTTTTCATGTGGATAAGGCCAAGTTTGACCAAGTCAACAACATAAATGTAGGAGGAGTGGATCAACAAATAAAAGAGCTCAATGTGAATGTGGTTCAGCCTAGATAGCTATATGTGAGCTGGATTGAAGACCCTTAGGTGTGAAAAGGGCTGAAGCAAATTGAAGTGGTCAACCTTGACCAAATCTAACAGTGCAGTTTAGAGGAGTGGCTCTAATGAAGGCACAACGCAGTTTTTGAGGGAGATTGTTGGTGTGAAGGTGAAAACCCTATTGAGTGGGACGTAAGGTAAGAAGGCTCACTTAGTTTATAAGGAAGAGGATGGCAACCAATTGGGGGTTAGCTTATGTATTACATTTTCTTGTCTGCTTAGACTTTTTCTCTCTTAGCTATTTAGCTGAGATTGCCGGTGTTGCTTAACACTAAGGGATTCCTGTTCAAGAATTCCTTCTCGTCCCTTTGAGTAGCTCTTGGAAGATATCTGATTCATCATTCCTCATATCAGGAATTGGTGCCAAGCTTCATTCTACAGTTTCAGTGCAGTTTCTGCAGGATGTTGAGCTGAGTTACAGGGTGTTGCTGGGGAGGGTTGAGAAACCCATTTTCTAAGTTGGTTTTGCACAAGAGGGAGGTTTCCTTCCATTGGAGAATAAATTTGGATCATTCTTGGGATGATATCAGATATTTGGTAGTAGGAAAACACATTTCTATCACTTACATCGTTATTCCACTCAGGAATTGCATTATTTCTGCAAGGCATTTTTAGCATTGACTCTTGTGGCTCTTTCGAGGAGTTTTCCTGTGATTGGAGGATGGATTATTCCATGGGGGAAGAACCTTGTTTATATCTACATTAGATATTCATTCTTATAGCCTTTTACACTCATGTGCTTTATTTTAAGTGATTATTCAATCATACTGCTGAAAATCACCATTTGTATTCAGAGTGTTTGACAAGAAACCCTTGCCGAGTTCTCTTGTATTTTGTATAAAGGAGACTAGATCTCATTCTTCTGAGCATATTGTATAATATAATTCCAGAAATATTTGTCTCTTCCATTTATATGTATAAACCCTCTCTTAGATTGTGCAGTCACTTTTATGTAGAATTCCTTGTGTTGCAGTGTTTGGGGTTTTAGCTCTTTTTGACAATCCTAGGTTTGGGAGATTTGTTTAACCCACCTAGTTTGATTTTTTTAATCTCTATTCTTGGATTTAGGTTGTATATTGACTGATCTACAGGATCCAAGAATTAATTTCATTATTCTATAGCATAAGTTGCTGGAAATGCGTTTTTAGTGCATGCTTGCTGAGAAGTTCCCATTTTGGGATATTACACAGGTTCGCTATAGAATTACTAGGTGTTTCTACATTGAAATCTGTTAGGTTTGTACTAAAAATGTTGCAGACTCAGGAAAATTCCGACAGGTGGCCAGATTTGACACATTTGATTAATTAAAGTATCTAATTCAGATTTACCCTTTTGACATGACTTGAATACATACCCTAACAACTTAAAGCAACCTAAAAAAATTCTACCATATCATAAAATTTATCATTTCATGATACTATGCTCCTAACTAATCTACTTAAAAACTTGACATGTTTCAAGTCATTAAATTGTTTGTGTGTAATAACATATTTAAAAAGAATATGTTCTTTGCATGCACAAAAAGTACAACTACTTCATGTTGGAATTCCTTACAAAAAATATGTACGAAAACAATGGCCGCTTATGTGTTAGAGGAATATGTATTTACATATATATAAAATAATAGTTATTATGCATATGATTTTTTTTGGAAAAGAATATATGTAGAGGTGTGTGGAATAATAGTCATACTTATGATTTCTTTGGGAAAATAATATTTGTAGAGGTGCACAAAACAATAGCCATGATGTTAGTTATGTTGAAAAGAATAGGTGTTTATGTACATAAAAAGATAACTAATGTGTTAGTTTTCTTGGAAAAGATAATGTTATTTTGAGATCAGTTATTTATGTTGCTCTTTCATAAAAATATCAAGCCATTATGATAGACTTCTTGGAAATAAATATAAATATATTTGCATGCAGAAAAGAATAGTGTTGTTGGGAACAACCCAACTTGGTCCATTTTTTGTCAAAGACTCTGCAACTCAACGAGCGGAGAGCGTGGTATCGCAAAGATAAATATACTACGCGGTGTTTAGGGGCTTCGGGGCAGGTCGAAGCCCCTCATTTTTTAATGGGTATCGGGTTTTAGTCTATTATTTTATCTGCCCATGGTATGTGGACCAGGGTTTTATATGATGTAAATACTATATAAATCAATGTAAGGCTTTTTCCAAGTCATGTTTGATGTAATAGTTGATGAGCACAAGCACTTGACATATATTTTTTAGTCTGTTTTGGGTCTTAGGAAGGCTCTGTAGCTATGTGCGCAGAGGCCTTGAAAAGTATGCAGCTTTGTGCGTAGACCACCTGCAGCTGTGTGTGCAGGTCGAAGAAGTGAATGTACTGAAGAGACTTATAATAATAAAGAAGAAGAATTTTTGAAGGCATATTTTTGTTTATGTGTTTTTTTTTTATTTCTATTTATTTATATGAAGTTATGGTTATAGCACAATTTATCCTATGTTGAATGTATTTATGTTTATCTAAATGATGTGAAGTAATTAAGTAAGCTATAACCACGCAGTAGTTGCTTGTATGTTAGAATATTGATTAAGTATATAAAATTGAAGTAAATCCACCTCGTGCAGTCCCTTAGGGCTGTAGAAACCTGGTTTTGTACCCACCCGTAGCCACCTCGGGTGATACTTTGATCTGCTTACAGGTCGTTGGCGAAAGGGCTGTTGTCTGGGGTTTTATTGTTGCGAAGTACAAGTCGAATCTAGGTAAATCCAAATCGAGCCATAAAATGGTTTTGTTGTCAGGACCAGGATATGTGGATGTAGCATCCATCGAGGAAGGAAATACAAGACTGGGTAGATCTGAAAAAGTGAGAGTTCCTAGTTTAAGAAAACATAAATATGTGACTGTCGAATGAAGCTTGGTTGTGGAAGTATATTTTCACAGAAAAGCATGATATTTTCTTCGCAACATTTGCTAATGAACTACATGAATGGCTATCAAGGTTGACCGAGAACAAGACCTATTTTAAGAATGACGAGCCTACTGCGTGGAGCCATGAATTGGTACAACGACTTAAGGAGACAAATAAAAACATATCAATAGTTGTTGATTTTTGGATCGACAATATTCTGGGAGGATTTATCATTGAGTTCGTGATAGACACATCTGTATCTTACAACGAAGCTGAGCAAATATTTTCAAAGGGTCTGCAAGGTAAGTATCTAAATTCTTTGAAGTTGTGGATTGAAATTCTTTTGTGTGAAAAGGGTGTACTATGAATGCAATCAAATTAATGTTTGGGCTTAAGTCTGGAGGCGAATCTACGTGAACTGTAAAGTGATACAAGGTAGTTCATGAGAACTATATTGAGACTGATTATAGACCCTTGTTAGGAGAATATGAAAGTGAAGAAGAAAGCAGTAACCCCGCAACCCATAGAGGTGTGTCGCAGTCAGGAGTTGAGAATAATCAAAGCAACTCTAGTATTCCCCATCCCGCTACTCCCCTTACCCCCCATCCCCCTCCCCATACTTTCCCTTCCCCTCCCCCTTCTCCTTTCCCACCCCCAGGAAACATGGCCAATGATATAAAGTTACATATATTTAGAGGACTCGGATCATAGGATCCTAAGAAATTTTGGTTTGTAGCTAAAGCCATATGGGAAGCAAGACATATTACTGACAAAGGTGTGAAGAAGGCAGAGCTTGTCATAGTGTTGCAAGAGAGAGCACTAAAATGATACATAAAGTATTCTATGATGAATCAGGATGCCTCACTGAATGATAAAAAGAAAGAACTGACTACAGAATTTAAGAAGTCCACATGTCAGTCGCAATGTATTACTGAACTGAAGGAGATCAAGAAACTTGAAAATGAGTCTGTTTGGGAGTTGGATCAAAGGGTAAAAATGTTAATGGGAAAAGTGAGCTTTATAATTCCTGAAGAAAAACATAAGGAGTGTTTTATAGCTACGCTATTTCCACATATCAGGCTACCTTTGAAACAAAAAAAGATATCAACACAGGTCGAAGCTCTAGAAATTGCGATTAAGTTGGAAGCTTCGCCGGTTGCAGATACACATGTAGGAGTACAACAGATTTGGAGCCAACTAGCAAGTTTGCATTTGGAGCTGCAGGATCTGAATAAAGGTAAGGAAGTCAGGTCATAACTTTGATCCGAAGCATGGTGCATCAAGTGTAAGGCAGAAGGCCATTATAAGGAGTAATGCCCTATATTCAGAGAATACCTCGCTAGTGGAGCACGTAATCCATTGAATCCATAATCGAGTGTATGGTGTGAAATATGTAAAACTGTAGGTCAACATCACTCAGAAGACTGCTACTTGTTACAAAAGTATGTGAGGACCCCAAATAAATTGTTTTGTAACTTCTGTAGATCAGTGGGGCATGATGAGAAGACATGTCACAGTTATGATTTGATGACGGAGAAAAATGCAGAAGCTTATAGAATGAAAGTTGAGGGATGTGCACATGAGGGTAAAGGTCAAGATGTTAGTGGAGGAGGATTCCAAGGATGAGGACAAGGCGTTGCTCAAGGACATGGCCAACTTATATGTTAAAACTGTAGAGAAACATGACACTTTGCAAGGGATTGTCAAAATCCTACCTCAATATGTAAGTACTGTAAATATTTTGATCATGTGATAGAATAATGTTTGTCCTTATGGAAAATATGCAAGAGAAAATAAACTAGCAGCCCACGAAAAATATGTAGATGATGACCGCGTAACCAAGGGAAGATAACTGTGCATCAACATAGTAACAAGAATTGGCACAATGAGAGGAGATGATAAAGTCGAAGGTAAGAATTCGATGGAATATACATGGGTTAGGAAGACCATAGATATGGCCCCTAGATTTTGTTATCACTCGGATTGAACCTCAAGCTGAGAGAGGAAATCCCGAGGTAACCTCAAACCATGCTTAGCCAAGTGGCTAGCCCTACTAGGCTAGGAGAGGGTTCTCTCCGTATAGAACACAGTCAAAATGACTGAGGAAATAATATTTTAGGCTAGGTATAGTAGCTAAGGGTTTTGATTTTGATTTTTTAGGCATTAGGGGAATTTTGAGGTCTAAAATGGGCCTCCTAAGGAAATTATAAAATAATAGTGGAAATAATAAAATAATATTTGATTACATCATCAATTTTAGAGGGAAAAAAGAAAAAACTACTTTTTAAACTTATCTCCCAAAGTTTTTACTCAAGTTTCGAGTGGGAGTACTCGTTGGATGAAAAATTTTATTCCTTATCTAAGGAGTACACATGTTGAATACTTTCGATGGGTCCTTCTACACGAAAAATTAGAAATACATGAAAAATGTGATTGCAATCACATTTTTCATGTATTTCTAATTTTTCGTGTAGCAGGTTCCATGAAACGTATGCAAAATGGGTACTCCTTGGATGAGGAATTAAATTTTACATCTAATGAGTGCTCCTGCTCGAAATTTGAGTAAAAACTTTGGGAGATAAGTTGAAAATACAAGTTGAAAAATTAATTTTATAATTTTATAATTTTTTAATCTTTTTACCCTTTTACTTAAAAAATGGTGAATCATCCCCCATGGTTGAAATAATCATATTGAATCCTATTGGTTCTTATAAAGTTTATTTTTGTTGTACATTTTTCTTAGGAGGCCCATTTTAGACCTCAAAATTCTCGTAATGGTTTGCTGGATCAGGAGGAGTCAAACAACTAGGGCAAGGAAATTAGGTCAAAATTTGCAGGGGTTCTAAGGGGTAGGGTAGGTAAAAGGCTTGACATGAAAATATGATTATGGTGACGTGAAGATATTGGTGAGGAGTTCGGAAGAGCATACAAGATGAATTCTCCCTAAACTGAAGAAAATAAAAAAATTATGCTAAATTTCCCAAAACAGAGCATGAAACATGAATTATGCCTTTCAAATTGAAATTAAGCATATCATAGACATGAAAATGTTTTATGAGCTACAATACATTCATACAAATGATAAAAAAGAAGAAACTATGTCAAACACTGCATACCACATGGATCCCAAATAAATAGCTACAAATTTCTCATTAATGTCCAAGACAAATTGATACAAAATGTCTCTTGAGATACCAAAGCTCCAAGTGAGTCCAACCTCTACAAATGACTGAGAAAATACATGATATAGACCTTAAAACTACTCTTCCTAGCCTCAAGGAGTAGAATCCATGAGATAGGGATCATTTTCACCTACTCCCAAACAAGAATTGGAAGACTAGGAAAACTTAACCATTTTCCTCTATGAGAGGAAACTGATTCATTTGACCTCTAGAGGACTCAACTAATGTATCTACCCTATATGAAAGTAAAAACATGACATTTACATTCACCATGAACATTTACATTAGTAATTTTCTTATTTTCCCAAGTAAAAAATCAAAAAGTCAAAATCTGCTGAAGATGATGAAAACTGCATTTTCCTGGTAAATGCGCAACACCATGATAGAAAAAATAGCCTCTTTTGCAAGCAACTTTTGGATGCCTTCCCAGTGTCCAAATCAGCTCCATGATAGCTCATTGGAAATATCTCTAATTCTAGTTTCCAAATATGCCTCCAGTTTCTAAAATGGTGTCCATCTGCCTTGTCAAAAAACTGCTCTCCCAAGACTGGTAAACGTGCAGCGCCAACGTGAAAAAGGAGGTAGCATCTTCCAACGCGTAGAGCCATTCCTGAACGCGCGGTGCCACTGCAACACATTTTTGAAGACTAAATTTGGAGGCCTTCCCGGTGTCCAAATTGGGCCAAGGATAGCTCGTTGGAAATATTATCATGTCTACTATCCAAATATACCTTTTTTTTTCTGCTTGGAATTAATTTTCCTTGTCAAAAATGGATTTTACCAAGACTGGTCAAAAAGTGCTGAATGAGGGTGCAGAAATGCAAAGTGCTGGTGCAAGAAACTTTTGGAGGCCTTCCTCAGCTCAAAATTGAGCTCATGATAGCCTATTGGAAATATATCTCTATATAGTTATCACTTGACTCATCAAGCAAGTAATTTGGACAAAACAACTATGAGGAAACTTGATTTTCCCAAGGTCACTCCAGAAGTGCAGCAACTCTCTTGTGGCACCTGTATTTTTGAAATTTGTATAAAACCATGACATCTGTGTAAAAAATTAAGGAGGTTTTTATTCCTTGGCCTATTATGGACAAAAACCTCTCTCACGTTTGTCAAATTCATCTCTGTTTGGTCGGAAACATAGTTGGAAGCGAAACTGGCCCTGTGTGTGGCAAATGATTTGTCCCTTAGAATGATTTCTTGGAAAATGATGGGGGCATGATTTTTATGAGTTGGGATGGCTTCATACTTGCTAAAATTACCTCCCTTATTCCTCCTCTACTCATATTTCTCTGATTCCATAGCAAGCCCTAGCTCAGTAGGAGAGGAAATTAGGGTTTGGTGTAAGCAAAACAGGGGATTTTAGGACTGCCTTGTAGAGGGAGGGGTATGAAGCGGTTAGGGGTTTTCTAAATTCTTGGGGAAATTTTTGGGAATAGAGATAGATGTTAGAGATTAGGGGAAAGTGGAATTTCAAGGATTGAGTGAGGGTAAGGGGCCAAAATGGACAAACACATGCCTAGTCTCGAAAAGTGTCAAACTGTAGCAATAGGCTAGGGTTTGTGGAAAAATGATGATTTTGAGGGATAGGAGTGATGGGAAGTGTTTAGGAAGGTATATTAATGATAGGGTAAAGTGTAAGAGCATCGGGATACAAGTATTGTTGATTATTTAACCATGGAAGTCATGAGACCAAGAAAAATGCCCTCAAAACCCTAGGAGAGGGAAATGAGCTTTCCAAGCACAACTGAGAGACAAATATGGTAAACATAAAGCCAATTACTCGGAAATGATAGTTTATAAAAAGACCACTCATTGCAGAGGTTCCTCAGGAATGGGTAAAACAATCAAGTGAAGGCATATGATCAGCCAAGTAGATGGGGACGATGGAGTGAGAAAACCAAGGTTCATCTGGAAAAATAGGATGATAAAATGGCAATCACAAGAGGTAAAATGGGAATGGTTTCATTTTTACGCAAGCTAGAAAACATGGGAAACTTTTATTGAATTTGGTTTCATTTTTGCACAATCTTGAAACAAATATAAACTATGCTTGAAACATGTTTCATTTCTACACAAGCTTGAAACAAAAACAAACTATGCTTGAAAAGGTGGGCATGCCCCCAACATGGTGACTCAATTCGAGGTACATGCCCCCCCAAGATTCATTTTAATGAGGTTGAAATAGTAAAAGAGCTATCCTCATGACCTGATTCAGTTTTTAACGAGGTTGAAATAGAAGGCGAATCATCTTCATGACACCTTGTTTAACTTTTTAAGGAGCTTGAAACATGAAAAAAAACTCTGCTCCGACTAGCTTGTTTCATTTTTTAAGGAGCTTGACACAAGAAAACGAACTATGCTCCGATGAGATTGTATCATTTTTTTAAGGAGCTTTACACAAGAAAACGAACTATGCTTTGATGAGTTTGTTTCAATTTTTTAGGAAGCTTGACACAAGAAAATGAACTATGCTCCGATGAAAACTCATCATGTCAAATAAGAAGTCACGACTTCCAAGAGGTTATCATCTAATGGAAGGAAAACATCCTGGAAGTCAAGACCCAATGCCCCTAGCACATGATGCAGAATGACACTATCAAATGCGGGCATGGGACAGGTAGCCACATAATTAACCTGTGGCGGGGAAGATACAACCGGTGGATAAAGATCTGGAAGAGACGATGGAGGGCTAGTTGTTACACCATTTTTTTGGTCATCTAACCTGTTACTATTAGATGGACCTAAATACACCATGTAAGACCAATTTTACCCTAAGTAAAATTACTTTCACTATGAAAAATAATTTAGTAAAACACCTTTATTAAGTTGTTTATGGTCTAAACAGGAAACCCCGTGAGGAAATATTAAATAAATCCACATTTGTTTGATTTTCCTCAAGGAATAATTAGTTAAACAACAGTTTAATTAATATTCCTGGTCATATTTAACCCAAAACAGGAAAATTAATTAGATAAATTATTATTTATCTTATTATTTTTTAGGAATAATTATTTAAACCTTATTTAAATAATATTCCTTGTTAAATTTGACTAAATCACTCATAAATAGTTAAATAAATAATTATTTATTTAATTATTACTCAACCACATCCTTAAAATGATAAATAAATCATTTATTTATTTATTATTTACAAATAAAGGTATTTGACCCAAGTCAAATTCCTTTTCCCTCCAACAAAAATAATAAAATATTCCATAAAAGTCGGATCTTGATTTGGTTAATAATATTTTAATTATGTACCAATATCTAGACTAACTCAATATTTTGTTATAAATAGAAGGGTTTTTCCATTCATTCATGACCTTATATTTCCTAAGATCACTCTGGATATATAATTTTGGTCTGACTTTGATCGATCATCATTGTCATATTTTTCTAGCCTTTTGCTTGTGAGCTCCCTTTGAGTTCCATTTTTGTTTGGGTTTCCTACACCATCAAGAGAGAGGAATTTTAGATCTGAAGTGCTGAGGACTTACGAGAACCCATCCCACTGAGGAGAATTGGTAACATCCTTCTATTTTTTCTTCCCAGGTGCCCTTAATATAAAATTCATTCAACATATTCTTGTCTTATCTATTGGATGCATGGAGTAAATATTGTTTTATTTACTGCTTAATGTCTTTTGATGCATAGATCTAGGTTTTGCAGCATTTATCTTGATCAACTAATTGCATATTTGAAGATATTGGCAACCATCTTTATTTTTTAGGGTTGTTTTTTGTGCACAACTAAAGTGGTTTTTTTTCACACACTTGCAATTAAGATTCATACTAACAACTGGCGACTCCACACGGGTTTACTATTACGAGCGCTGTCATTTTTCTGATCCTTGAATATCCAGCTGCTTTAAACCCTAGATTTCTATTTAGCCTCTTGTTTTTTCCTTTATTGATGTTGGTTTTAACCTATAAAACCCTAAAACAGTAAAAATTCTAACTTCCGTGTGTTTTCGGACCTATTGCACAAATGACAGACATCAGCTGCAACTGAGATGACACATTTTGCTTAAATCTTCCGCCAAGAGTGCTAGAAGTGTAGGTCACACTTTTTTTCCCTAAACCTGTGACTTAGAGCTTCAGTACGCACTTTTCAGCCCAAAAACTCTAACCTCTGCTGAAAACAGGTCAGACACTGTGACCTGGATTTTTTGCGGGAGTTTTTCTGAAAGTTTTCAGGGTTTGTCTGGGACTCTGTTCAGGGTTTTTTTACCTCCATATCCACTCTTTTTGGACCTGTACTTGTTCTGTTTTACTCAAATAAGTGGGAACCTAGCCCCCTAGGGCTTCAATTCCTTCCACACTTTGTTGAAGAGTTTTAGTTGTTGTAGGTTGTCTAGAATTTTCAGAGTGTTCAACCATTTTTCAGATCTGATACCTCACCTTCAGATCCTTCAGATTGGCTATTTATCAATCCAAATCACCTCGTTTAGTTTTTTTTGGGTTTTCCTCTAGGTTTCACTCCATTTCCCTCCAGGAGATAGCCTTTCGCCACCTCACTTACAACAATCTTTCCTCTGAATTGTTGTTGTTTTCTACACCACTTTCCAGCAGATTTGGACCTTTAGATCCCTATCCCTCCTGACCTTAGATCTATTGGCTACTTCGCTATGTTTTGACTAGTTTTTTGCGCACCTATAGACTACTTGTTGAGAGGCCTACCTCCTTGGGTTTAGATTATTGCATTATCAGTTGTTTATTTACTGTTATTTTAGTTTCATATACTGTTATCCACAGGTTTATTTACAGTGACACAACACACTTTTTATTTTTATCTACAAACGTCTGGGTTTAAAAATCAAAATTTACACACTTTACACACACACCCTAAGTGAAAAAGGGCTTGGTTAACACTGCAAAGCAAAGACTATAAAAATTGAAATCAATTGATCTTACACATCTTCGCCCTTGCTTTGACATTGTAATCAGCTTATCCTGCACCTACTTGCCCTTGTCAGTCTCTTTTTCCTTTGTGCCGTGTTTGTGTCGTCATCATTGCACCACCAAGGAATTTATCCTCGAGACTTCTTGGCCTTCATCCTTAGTTTCTGGTAGGAAGACTTACTCCTCCTCGTAGGATTCAAGTTAGTCCTCCTCTGACTCCGCACTCTAACTCTTCTTCTGGTTCATTGGGTTGTACTTCCACCCTCGGTTCTCCTCCTGTCACCTTCACCATGTTTGGTTCAGGACCTAACACTGGTGGTAGCCCCAACCCTAATACTAGAAATACTATAAGTGGGACCGCAACATGAACTATCCCAGCTGCTCCCTTTCTCCCTTATATGGTAGGCCTCAGTCTTCCTGATTTTGACCAGTTGATAAATGACCCTATACACCATGAAGCTAGTTGGCCTGCTATGCCGACCAAGCTCCCTTCCGATATCCACAAGTTTGAAGGCCTTGTTGGAGAATATCCTACAAATCATGTTCGATCTTTCCACATGTGGTGTTCGTCTAACTGCATTACCGATGACTCTGTCCATCTTCGGTTGTTCCAACATATGCCTACAGGTAAAGCTTCTAAGTGGTATGTTGATCAGGCCTCATCCTCTCATACCACCTTTGCGACTCTTGCTCAGGCCTTTTTGTCTTATTTCCAGCTTCCTCTTCGTTATGACATTGGTACCAAACTTTTGATTTCTTTCCATCAATTGTCTGCGATTCGCCTATCCAATCATGTCTAGGAATGGCAGAGAATAAAGAGCCTATGTCGAGCCCCTACCTTCGAAGACTGTTTCTAGATGGACTGGTTCCTTAGATCTCTCTTCCCCCCTATCAGCAAATATGTCGCATTTCATTTCCCTCAAACCGAAGAATCTGCTCTCCAAATTGTGTTAAAATATGACCTGATCTACGCTCAGTCAGGTTTGTTTATACCGTTCCACCTAATCTTCCTAGACCCGGTGGTACCAACACACTGGGGCCATCTCATGCTGCCGATGGTATCGTTGGAGCTCTCTCTCATCCATACGCTCAACCTCCCATGGGCTATGCTTTCCCTCAGGGGAGGGCTAACACCTCCTGCACTTTTCCCCCTCCCGGTAGCATGTATCTAGGATATGGCATGACTCCTCCTTTTACCCAACCTCTTGTTTACCACGTTGTTAGCCAACCTCCTTATTACTCATATCCACAGCTTGGTTCTCCAGCTCCTCCAACATTAGCACCACCTCCTCCCTTGCCTTCTCAACTCTCGCAACAACAGCCACTGCCCCCTCAGGGGTAGGTGTATGCAGAGCATCTCGCGACTAATCCTCCTCCCTCCAAAAAGAAGAGGAAAGGCACTCAAAATCAATCTTCTCCTGGTAATATTGGACCTATTCTGCAAAATAATGCTCCTAACACTACTAACTAGAAACAGGGCACTCAGCCCAAGCAGGACAGGCCTGTTCGCACGAACAAGCCTTGTTCTTGTTGTGGTGTTTATGTTCATTACGCACATTATTGTCCTCTTTTACCACAGATGAAGGATATGTGGGAGTCTCAAGAAACATTGCGAGGATAGCAAGCCTCCACTTCCATCCCTCCCAGTGCTATGCCTAGTCAGCCGGCTGTGCTTACTAATCCTTTCCCTCAGCAAGGATTTTGGCTACCCAACCACCTAAAGGTCAGGAGGCCAATAAACCTCTTCCATCTGGTACCTCCGATTACCAGATCCTCATGATGAAATGTGATCAACCTCTAACCGTAGACATCAATCTTCAGACTCGGTCCCGTTAGTACAATAAGCCTCCCGCTACATATGTCCCCGAGCCGCCTCCTTCGGTCTCTAAAAAGCCTCTTTCGACGCCTAATGGTCCCTTACAGATCCCTTAGCCTAAGGTGGAGGTTCATACCAAGATCCCTAAGGGACCACTATGCTAAAATGCTACTTCTCTTGCGGCCATTTCAATGCTAGAATTCCTCCAGTCATGCCTATCACAATGAAAAGCTCTATTATCTTCCATGGGCAGTGTAGATCCTTTCGACGATCGATTGATTATATTTGATGTTGACCGATTAGAAAATCGTCCTCTTCTTGCTTCCGTCACCTTCGAATTCCCAGTCAAGATCCTGAACGCTAACATTTCCCCGTGCATCATTGATGAGGGGGCATCCACCTATGTGATGTTCGCTTCGGTTTGGAAGCAACTCGAATCACCTGAGTTGACTTCTTCCATGATCACTCTATGAGTGTGGGATGGCCACACCTCACAGCCCATTGGCTTATTCTGCAATTTTCCTATTACTCTTGAGCGCAAGACTGTTTGCGTTGATGTAGAAGTCATAGATGCCCCCTTAGATTACAACGTTCTATTGGATCGTAGCTACACCTATGCGATATCTGTCATCCCATCTGCGGTTCGCTGCAAGTTGTCCTTCCCTCATAATGGAAAGATAGTCACCATTGACCAGTTGACATATTACGAGCCAAATTCTCAGACCTCCCCTAAGTCCATCATCTCTTTGGTTTCCAATAAGCAAACCATCGATCCTTTGACCAGTGTCTCACCCGAAGTCTACAAAGATCCTCTAGCTGCTACCCCACCTGGTCAACCCAAACCTTACCTTTCTTTGACCCTGGTTCAAATAGTCCCCATGAATTCTTCTGCTGCAACAGTGCCTCAACCATCTCAATAGGAACCACCTCCTATTGCGATCGCTTCGGGTAAGAAGGGAAAATCTCACAAGGAGGCAACCAAAGACAAGGCCAACCCGACAAACCTTTCCCCTCCTCGATCTCCAAAACACACTATCCAGTGTGCTTTGTGTGATGTTGTCGGTCACGCCACCCATACTTATCTAGAGTTGCCTCACCTTAAGTCCATGGTCAATGAGACGTTTCCGGATTCTGATATCCCTAAGGTTTATGTCACTATACCCGATTCAGTCTTGAAACTCAAAACTTTGCGCACCAATCACCCTTGTGCTTGGTGCGATTTCCATGGCCATTACACTCACCTATGTCCCTGCCTTGAAGAGTATCGTTCCTCTTTGGAAGATTTTCACTGATTCGAGGCCAAGCATGAAAATTTCACCTCTCACTTGTTTGCAAGTTATGCTTCAGCAGAACCAGAGGATCTGCCTGCTCCCATTGAAATTCTACCTCCTGATGTCAAAATAACAGAACCTTCGGCCCACATTTTCTACCTATCATCATCCATGAGACCCTCGGTGGAAGTCCCCTTGGAGACTTCCCCTGATGTTTCGCCTGACCTCCCTTTAGCGATCACCCTCGGCTCAACATTAGTAGATCCCTTATCTGCTTACTCTTCTGTCATCCCCCATGACGTTGCATGTGAGCCTTTCCTCACATGATGATGAGTCAGGTAGGTCTATCACGTCAAGTGGTCTTTCTTCCTCCAGTAACCCCATCTTCCATTCCGATGAAGACATTATGGAAGCTATGACTGAACTTGACTTTCCGTGGGATGATATGCACCACCACACATAATTCCTCCCACAGCAGTCCCATGACCAATATGGTGTGGAAACTAAAGACTTCATTCCAAATGAGGTTATTTGGTTTAGGAATCCCATCCTTGCACTTGATGCTTTCGAAGAAGGAAATATGGCCAATATCTCTCCTACCATTAAAATTGACATTTATGACAAACCAGGGATAGAAGAAAGTATCACCTTGGGCGCCCATTGCACCTCGGAAGAGGTTGAGGCTTACACCAAGCTATTTAAATAATTCCATGATATTTTCACCTGGTCCTATTCAGAAATGCCTAGACTTGATCCTGCCATTGTCAAACACCATATCGATACGTGGCCTGATGCCAATCCTATCTGTCAAAAGTTGAGGCCCATTAATCCTTCCAGACGAGAAGCTATCAAAGCCTAAATTGATAAGCTCAAGCAGGCTGGTTTTATCTATCCCATTGAATACACCACTTGGGTGTCCAATCCAGTTCCCATTCTCAAGAAACAAGGCACCATCCGTGTTTGCACTGAATTTCGTGATCTAAACAAAGCTTGTCCCAAAGACAACTTCCCCACACCATTCATTGACCAAATCATTGATGAGTGTGCGGGGCACAAGGTTTTATCCTTTATGGATGGTTTCTCTGGGTATCTCCACTTCCACCTACTCGGTCGCTGGACTCCTCATTCAGGAAGATGACCATGGAATTGAGCATGTTATCTATTATGTCAGTAAGAACCTGGTAGGACCTCCTATATCATACTCACATGAAAAGAAATTAGCACTGGCTGTCGTGTTCTCAGTCCAGAAACTTCGGCATTACATCCTCATGTGTTCCACCAAGTTCATGACTAATTCCAACCCTATGCCCTTCCTATTGAGTTGCTGAATCATCAATGGGAAGTATGCCCATTGGATCATGATCCTCCAGGAATTCGATCTTGAATTTGTCACACCAAAAAGTAAGAAAGGTTTAGCCCTCGCTGAACTCATTTCCGAACTACCTACAGGTACACAGGATCCTCTAATTAATGATAATTTCCTCGAAGAACATTTATTTTCCATTATCACCGATGACCCTTGGTATGGGGACATCCTCACTTATTTGCAAACCCAAAATTTCATCCTCCATCTTGACCATGATGCTCAACGACGTATCCAAGACCAGGCCCCCTGCTACCTTCTTGTCAGTGACGACCTTTATCTTCGCGGTGTAGATTCTGTCCTTCATCGTTGTCTCACACACACTGAAGTAGAACAAGTCGTCAATGCCTATCATAGCGGCACTTGTGGTGGCCACCTCTCCAGTCTGGCCACTGCCCAGAAAATCATGCGTGCTGGGTACTTTTGTCCTTCTCTCTTTGGTGATTGCATTGAGGCAGTCAAGCACTGTCCCAATTGCCAACATTTTTCCCCTAAGGCACGAGCCCTTCCGAATCCCCTACATCCTGTCATATCAGCTGGTCCCTTCTGTAAGTGGGCCATAGAATTTATGGAGTTTCGACCGTCAGTGGCTGGTAACCATAAGTATATCATTGTGGTAGTTTACTATTTCACCAAATGGGCTGAGGCCATGCCAAAATTTAATAACACGGTAGCTACCACAACCCTCTTTTTCTTTAACCATGTGATCGCTCGATTCAAAGTTCTAAAAAAATTGGTCTCTCACCATGGCTGACATTTTGAAGATGAGATATGGTGTGAGCTATCCTCACTGTTGGGCTTTGAGCACCAATATTCCTCCTTTTATTACCCCCAAGGTAATGGCCAAGTTGAAGCAGTCAATAAAATCCTTAAAACCATGCTTCAATGGATGGTGGATAAGCACAAAACCAATTGGCACCTTATGCTCTTCCCTAATTTTTGGGCCTATAGAACTTCTGTTAAAACCACCACCGAGTTTACTCCTTTCCACCTTGTTTTTGGAGAGGAGGCAGTCTTACTGATCGAGTGTGAAATCCCTTCCCTTCATCTAGTCGTTTAACTTCTCCCTGACACCCAACCTTTATAAAAATGACTTATCATGCTTGAGTGTGCTTCTGAAGACCATCATGTTTCATTGCAAACAATTGAGGTGCCTAAGAACTGCACCAAATCTCAGTATGACCGAAAATTCCACCCTCGTACTTTCTGGTGATCATTGGTATGCAAACTAGGCCGTTTCCTTGGTGGCGGGGTTGGCTGTGTGACTGGGACCACCCATCATGGTAGGATTCCAGGCTTAAGAGAGACTCTCTTATGATTTGAAGGCCATCCCCTTCTAGTCTCCAATGCCTCTATCTGAAAATATTGCCCTTAGCAATTCCTTCACGGAAGCTATATTTAGTTCTTCCGGTAGCCATCATGAGTGTCTGTTGTTCACTTCCTGAGACCCTTTCCATGAGCGTCTCCTTCTTATTCCCAAAAATGAATTCTTCACTTACAACACTTACCTTCTTGGGTACCTTTGTCTCATACTTGTGCTATGCTCGTGTTGATTTTAGTCATGGTATTATCCTTCTTTTATATTTTATGGTCCATTGAATGCTTTTACATTTGGAAGCTTTAAGTGATTTTCCCTTGTTTGACATCTAAAGTTGATATGTTCCCATTATGGAGTCTATCCCGAGTCCCTTTGTACCCCGCTATAGTCCTCAACTATTGTTGCTTAGTTATCTCTTGTACCAAGGGCTGGGTCTGTTTCTCCCCTATCTGTACGTGTGTGTTAGTCGGCCCTTTGATCATGTGCCATTTATGCTCAAAAAAAGTCATTCATCGCTTCTTGGTACCCCATTTTTTTTGTTCAACAGTGTCGAGTATAGTTAATATTTTCTCTCATTCTTTAGTTGAGGATCTCTTATTGCCTCACCTATGGCGGACCTCCTTCTGTCGACATCAGCTGACTCATTCCAGAAGACAGGTCTAGAGGGAGGTGTACATTGGTTCCAGCTTCCACTCTTGTTTAGTGCCTCGGATCAGGAAAGGGACTCCTTATTTCCCTTTGACTTGATTTTTTCTCAGCTCCAGCTCCTTTTAGCATGATCAAAATCCTTATACTTGGTGGTTTAGTGATGCAGCAGTTGATATCGGTGATTCCCAAGTGTGTGAGATGTCTCAGAACTCATGAGGGGGTGGCCCTCTAGGTAGCCCCTCACATGCCCAGATGACCTCTTCATTACAGCCTTTGATGCAGCTGCATATATTTGATGATGTCGGCCTCAGCCGCTTGCAACACCCTTTTTTTTGCATGTATCAGTCAGATTTTTAGAGTGCTTTCCTATTTATAGGGGCATTTTGGTTGCATTCGTATCTCATGTACTCAGATATTATTGTATAAGTCCTGGCTGTTATCCCAAGCACAATATGTATGTGGGATTCATAATTATGCTTTTACCTGGCTCATGTTTATGCCATCATGTACTATATTGTTCGGTCCCTTGTTTACTAGATGCATTATTCTTTGTACTTTGTCTCGGCGGGCATAGGTATGCTTCCCTCGCCCCTTATAGCACAGGTACTCACTCATAAAAGAGACTTGTCGCACATGTAATTCTCACCTCCTCAGGGTCTATTCCTTTAGCGCTTCATTCTACCTTATGTTTCTCTCTCTTTGACTTCCCCTTCATTGTCTATTGATTGAGTTCTTACAACATACTTCGGTCATATGATTAGCTCCTAGGGCTCGCATGCTATGGGGAAATCTGTTACACCATTTTTTTGGTCATCTAACCTGTTACTATTATATGGACCTAAGTACACCATCTAAGACCAATTTTACCCTAAGTAAAATTTCTTTCACTATGAAAAATAACTTAGTAAAACACCTTTATTAAGTTGTTTATGGTCTAAACAGGAAACCCCATGAGGAAATATTAAATAAATCCATATTTGTTTGATTTTCCTCAAGGAATAATTAGTTAAACAACAGTTTATATTCTTGATCATATTTAACCCAAAATAGGAAAATTAATTAGATAAATTATTATTTATCTTATTATTTTCTAAGAATAATTATTTAAACCTTATTTAAATAATATTCCTTGTTAAATTTTACTAAATCACTCATAAATAGATAAATAAATCATTATTTATTTAGTTATTACTCAACCACATCCTTAAAATGATAAATAAATCACTTCTTTATTTATTATTTGCAAATAAAGGGATTTGACCCAAGTCAAATTCCTTTTCCCTCCAACAAAAATAATAAAATATTCCATAAAAGTTGGATCTTGATTTGGTTAATAATATTTTAATTATGCACCAATATCTAGACTAACTCAATATTTTGTTATAAATAGAAGGGTTTTTCCATTCATTCATGACCTTTTGTTGCCTAAGATCACTTTGGATCTATACTTTTGGTCTGACTTTGATCCATCATCATTGTCATATTTTTCTATCCTTTTGCTTGTGAGCTCCCTTTGAGTTCCATTTTTGTTTGGGTTTTCTACACCATCAAGAGAGAGGAATTTTAGATCTAAAGTGCCGAGGACTTACAAGAACCTATCCCATTGAGGAGAACTAGTAACATCCTTCTATGTTTTCCTCCCAGGTGCCCTTAATATAAAATTCATTCAACATATTCTTGTCTTGTCTATTGGATGCATGTAGTAAATATTGTTTTATTTACTGCTTAATGTCTTTTGATGCATAGATCTAGATTTTTGCAGCATTTATCTTGATCAACTAATTGCATATCTGAAGATATTGGCAGCCATATTTTGCTGTTAGGGTTGTTTTTTATGCTCAGCTAAAGTGGTATTTTTTCTCACACTTGCAATTAAGATTCATACTAACACTAGCTGCCACATCAGAAACAAAGAATGAAAGCTGATCAATGGTCATGATCCGACCTTTGTGTGGAAAACATATCACATGAAAGAGGGAGGAGACAAGTGCGCCCATGGAATAAGCATAGTCACGCCCCAAGAGTAAATTGAAATCCAAGGGGCCTGGAATAACCATCACGTCTATACAGATGGTCTTCCTTGCCAAAGTGATTGGAAACGTTGGAAGGGTCCCTAACAGTTGACTGGTTCCTCTATTAAAAGCCAACAAATTCTGAGTAACAGGCATAAGCGCTGGAAAACCCAAAGCTTGCCAAGTAGTTGAAGACAAAACACTAATAGACACACCTTCATTTATAATCATCCTAGGTATGACCACATCAAAGGTCTGTACCATGATCTCAAAAGGCACATAAGAAGGGAGGCGATATCCTGCAAATCGACTCCAATAGAAGGAAGTGACCAAACTGCTCGGAGGGGGTACCATTGAACTGATATGGTAATCCCCTGTTGTTACCAGAACAAGAGGAGCATCCTCCTAGACCTCAGACATGGGACCAGAAAAAGCATCTTCTTGAACTCCAAGGACGGGAGAATCTTTCTCCAAGTCCAAGGAATATGAAGAAACAAGAGGAACATGAGGGTGATGAGATCCAATCTTGACAGAAAAGACCTGATGAACCATAGGTGTGATCAGATCAACCATTTCGATGACCAATGGTTGGTTGCGAATGGGTTCTTGAATTTGAATTTCCGAGGGAGTGGGATCGACCAAGGATGGCTCTTGAACGATTGTGGAATCAACTAGTGGAGGACTCGAAGAAAGATTCTTGTATTTGATCGGAAAGCAGGGTGTAGAAATAGTAGGGTTTTCCAACGCTCTCGTGGCTTCATCCATGTATGGAAAAAGGTGAATGGGATGATTCCCTTCACACAACTTATAGGGATTGGTAATCTTACCCTGTTTCTTATGAGTCTTATCATTACTAGTCGAAGATGTGTCACCAACATGACTTCTAGAAGCCAAAGGCAACGGTGGGCGGCCATTGGACCATGCTTTTAGTACCTTGGGAATGCTAGGGCAGTCTCAAAGAAAGTGGCCACCTTTGCACAAAATGCAAGGGAATTTGAATTTTCATGGAAGTTTGGATGGTTTATCGAGGGAAGGTTTCTTATGTGAAAGAGCCGCAGAGTTGGCCTCTCTCATATTTTACTTCTTCTTCTTCATCTTATTCTTCTTCTTCTTAGCCACCTTGTTACTAGAATCTAGAGTTTCACCGGGCGAAGTAGAAGAGGAGGATGAAGGAATAGGCGAAGAAAGGGAGACGTCCACCTTAGAATAAACATGACGTTGTTCAGACGAAGGAGATGGTTGAATAGAGGTTAAACCACCCGGGACCACCAAGGTCGAAAATAACCAAAATGGCAACCCAATAGTTAACCCAGGAAGGGACAATGTTGCCATATAAGGAGCACCAACATTTCCAAAAGCAGGAAAAGGACCAGGATTCCCTTCGGAGGGGATTCCTTGGTTGGTGAACTCCGGAAACGTTTCCATTGAGATCAAACCTAAAAAAACACACTAAGGAAGATAACTTTAACCAAGAATATTTCGCGGGCAGTTAATATTTTAAGACACGGAAACAAAACTCTGTCGTTTAATATTTTAAGAGTCGAGAAATAGGAAAAAGGTGACTCTATCACTTTTAGGTTGAAACGAGCATGAAAGGACAAGTGCTCGATGATCTTTTCACTTTTAGAGAGTCACGAAAAGACCAAAATGACTACTCAGGTAATCTAAGCAAGAGGGTGTACCAAGTTTCCATGAACTGCAATATACACCTTGGTGATCAAATGAAAGATAAATGACCAAGGACTTAACGTATGTGCAGGTAGTCTCCTCGAATGTTGTGTTCGGTGTATCACAGTTACAGGGCAATTGACTCGGCTTCCTATGGATAAAGGATTGCAACCTATGGGGGTCTCCCTTTATATACTCGATGGTACATGGATCACAAGTCCATACTAGCGTTGTCTATTTCCGGGTGGCGAACGATAGCTACTAGGTTTAATGACACCAGAACACGTCACTAGCCTCAACCTATAATATATTTGTGTTAGGTTTCAATGTTTCCTTAGGTTTATTGAATAAATTTTATGTTTTATCTTGAACTATGTCTCAGTTTCAAGGCCCTATTTAATTTCATCTGACAATCTCCTATATGCAGCTATATGAGAAAAGAAATATTTTAATTCGATGAATGCTATCTAATTAAGGGAAGAGTTTTAAACAATGATGCAACAAACAGTAATACTGCAAATGAAACTTTTTCCAAACTAAATGACTTTCATTATTCAAAAGTAATCTAAAACATTCAACGATGCAAATTATGCAATGTAATATATGCAAAATCCTATTTTTTGAAAACTATACAATTGTAATATGTGCACAATTTCTTTTTTCTTTTGAAAGAATAAGAATTCACTCAATCCATTTTTCGATGAAATGAAAATCTACTTAATGCATGATTTTAATGAAAGAGAATGCACTGAATGCAATTTTTAGCTTTCAATCATTAAACAATGTAATCTAAGTTCAATGATGGATCTCAAAAAATACTTTTCAATGCAATGTGATCTAATGAATTTTAATGAAAAACAAATTATGAGACGAAAACTAAGTGAACGCAAATTTCCTTAATGGAAGGATGAATGCAAAAGGGATGCAAACAAACAATAAGAATGAAATTGTTGTTTATAAAAAATTTGTAACAAAAGTCCTCAAAAGGATACAAGAGATATAAGTTCAAGCACAAAGAGGAATTCCAAAGCATGGGCTCAAAACAAGGCATTCATTCCCTTTTACATCCAACAATCATAATAAGAACGCTTTTCAAATGAACAATGAGCAATGTAATCTATGCTCACAAGTGAACAAGCGGACCAAATGAACTCGGACAGACACTTGAAACTTGAACACTCAATCAACCTAAAAGAAAAATTAAACCAATTAGAGAGGGCTCACCAAGAAAGGAGACTGACTCAATCAGCAGGGTGATGTCCTGTGAAGCATGCAACCAGGAAATTGATGCATAGTCCTAGAAAAAACTAGGATGTAAGGACGCACATTCAAACAGGAAAAATAACCAAAAAAACAAAACCAACAAGCCAATCAAACCCAGTTGAGTGAAGGGGAGAACATGATAAATCATACAGAGAAAAATAATGGAAGGGCAAGACACATTGGTGAAGGACTTAAGGAAAAAACTTAATTTTTCACACACCCTGAAATTGGCATGAATTTTGTGGGTGAAACTAGCACCAACTGGCGTGACTTGCTAACTGACAACTAGCACCAATTTCACATTGGCAAGACTTGCTAACTGAAAACAAGCACCAATAGGAACGATTGTTAGAAAAATAAAAGCGCCAATGCCTGAACAAGAAAAAAAAAATTGTCCCAACGAAGACCAAACTCACCACTTCAAGCAAAAACTAAAGGATCATAACTGATGAAAAACATAGGAACAAACAGGGAAATTGTCATTCGACTAAACTCGTCAAATGATGAATACCTTGAGTGACAAACTCAAAGGAAAATCCCCAGTGGAGTCACCAATTTGTTTCCCAGGTAAATTCTCTTTGCAAACAGAGGCGATCCCTCTAGCCCTAGGGTGGGTCTAGCAACTACGGGAACATACTAACATCTACCTTCCTAGATTGTAAATGAAATTAAGAGCAAGGAATATGACCTACCTTGTCCTGACGCTATGTTGTCGCCTTCCGTTGAAGCTTCTTGATATGTCGCTATTCTCAAGCTTGATACATGCTGCTGCAAATGTTTGATTACCTGTATAGACAGTCAAGACACCACGATAAGCGTAAAATCACGACAAACATAAAAGAATTACAACCTATCTAACTGAAAAAGGAATGCTGGAAATCTCATTATAGATATAAAAAAGAGTGGAAGAAAAACAACAGATGCATTTTATTATGATAAAGACAAGGGGAGTTTACAACCAAACCTTGATGTTGAGGCTCTCCTTTGGCAAGGTTGTATCCGAGCACGTTTGCAACACCCTCACACACAAAGGTACAAGATCTCACTATGTTCCCAACACACAAAAACAATCACACTCTGCACTATTCTCCCGAAGTTATAATTTCTTGTCCTTTCTATCATCCCTAACTAAGGTTGTAGAGATGAAGGAGGTCTCCTTATATAACAATGGATGAGGAGGTTATGCGCCCTCAAATAATGGGAAAAGAGATTATTATTTGGATTAGTTCCTATTTTATGGAAACAAGAATCCCAAAGGGGGATTTCTCGGCCATATCCTCGAAACAAACTTCTAGCTCACCGCCTCACTAAGATTATAGTTGCGAAAGCTTCCTTTCTATGTAAAAAAATTTCCAAAACAGGATCAGCATGGGTCAGACACTGAGTGAAAGTGTCGACCTTGAAAACCATGTTTTTACAAGGAACTTTCAGAAGAGTTGTAAAGGGAGATGATTTGGAAGATAATATGTGGTTCAGGGGTATGTATTCCATGCTTGAAAAGTACACAAGGGTCACTATATGAGTCCTCTAGGATCGAGGAACGGGGAGTACAGGGATGGTGACAAATAACTACGTAACACTTGGCTCACTCTAAAATTCATTTTCTAAGCTCAGTGTGTGATTGTGAATTTTATGGGCTTAGTGTTGGGTTCCCTATCATTACTGTGTTGTTATCGAGCTCAA
Organism: Pinus albicaulis; assembly: GCA_034641835.2. Classification (NCBI taxonomy): domain Eukaryota; kingdom Viridiplantae; phylum Streptophyta; class Pinopsida; order Pinales; family Pinaceae; genus Pinus; species Pinus albicaulis. The sequence continues at coordinate 1,672,302,852 of CM076584.1, read as the reverse complement.
TTTTGGGCTGCTAGTCATGAATCCATAATTATGATCATCAAGGATAAGATTGGCTTCATGAATTGAACAATTTTTGGAGGCAAAATTGGAAATGTTGTGCAAGACTTGGACAGGAGATCAGCTTATGACTTAGAAAAATTTTCTAAGTGAAGAGGAAGTTCACACAAAAAAATATGAAAGATAAACATAATTCAAAGCATAGATACCTGATAGCAGTGCAAGGTAAGCTCCCATGAAGGCAAGCTAGGCTCCAAAATCTAAGTAATGGAAAAAATTTGGAGGGTGGTTGTAGCCACTAAAACATTGGCGACACACCGATAGAACTCCAACTCTCTGAACACATGTTATCTCATGTAAAATAGGGTCTCACCCTTCTAGAATTATTATTCAAGTCATTTATTATCACAACTCCCTCACTTAGTCTCAGTTAAAGACATAGTCACCTGTATTCTCTTCATCGGTGGAATGCTAACCAAGCCAAGTCACACTAAGTTGTTTCGATTAGGGATGAGGAGTATTTATATGCACAAGTAAAAGAAAAATGTCAAATTATTTATTTTCATTTCTGGTGTTGCTTTTTTTCTAGTAGACCTAAAAATTACCCCAACGGAGTCACTTCAAAAACAAAAACATTTCTCCTCTGCAAGTGAGCCTGGACAGTACCCGACATAGTTGATTGCTTCACCTCTCTGTGCAAAAGCCTTTCTCTTCTTTCACCCTTTATTTCATTTTTCATTTTTCATTTTTTTCATTTCTTCAAAGAACTGTGCATAGGCACTTATTTTTTTAAAGGGGTGGAAGAGGGATCATGACTTATTGAGAGTAGAAGAGGTTTTTCCTTTAGGAAAGTATGTTTATGTACACCTCTAACATAATTTTTAAGGTTTTCCTCCCCTCCTTACTTTACTAGAATAAAGTGAGAAGGATTAACTGAATATTTAAAAACTGATTAGAGTAGGTGGAACGAGTTAAAACCCAAAATCATGATTTTACCATGAATTTCTCCGATAAGGAATGTATTTTCCATCCGAGTATCATAAAAAAAAACAAAATGTAAGATTTGTGCAAAGAGATGGAATATCCATAAAGACAAGTGTTGGTAGAAGTACAAATTTACTCTTGGATTTTGCCATGCTTGATTCATAAGCCAAATATGGTCTCATGCAAAAACTAATCTAAGACTGAAAACAAAAAAACAATGGAAATAAGAAAACTATAAAAAAATAAGCGAAAGAAAACCAAAGCAATAAACAACGAAAGGAAAAAATTACTCCTACTCCTAACCTAAGCAGAAATTAGGCCAATTCACATAAAGTGATATTTCCAATGAGGCCACTGGTGCATTGGTAGACCTATGTATGCTATGGAATGCAAGCATAGAAAGATATACATGCATAAAAATACACAAGAGAGATAAGACATTGCAGACCAAAACGTTTGAAGTTTGAATGTGCACACATAAAAGAAATGGCGAAAATCACACAGATAACATTCTGTGGATGTATCATGGTGTAGTGACACAGCCAGAGCTGAATAATATCTAACACAAACTTCTGAACAACAAGAGTGAGAAAATATAAAGAAACAAATGATTTTTTTTTCTTCCATGGTGCTCACTATTATCACCCAATTTTATTTCAAAACATCATTATCTCAAGTTTATTTTTGGTCATGGTTCAAAATTGGGTTTAGAAGTCAATTTAGGATTTGATCAAGGGCAGGTTAGATTTTCATAAGTTAAAAGACCATCCTTAAGTTCAAATAAAGTCTTTTTTAAGGTCCATTCACTGTCAAGTATCCATAATTTCCATTTGTGGGTCATTTCCTAAATTTTCATGTCAAAACTGGTCAATTAGCCAAGAAAACTCATTTTCATAGTGCCACTAGTTCAAAAAAGTTGATTTGCACTACGAAAACGCTAATAGTTTCGTAGCGCAAAAACATGGAAAAATACACTGTATGTTGAGTGTCTAATTGATGATGTCAATCAGAGTTCAATTAATGTCAACCCGGGAAGTTAAACTTAGAACTGCCACCTATAGGTCTAGAAAGATTCCTAATTTGTCCGAGATCTTTTGGTTCTCTTACAAGAACACATTCGTCAAGATCTCTTCCAAAAACTAAACAAACCTAGATATAATAATTGTCAGAGATCTTATGGTTCTCTTACAAGAACACATTTGTTAAGTTTTATTCCAACAACTAAAAAAACCTAGATCTAATAATTGTCTGAGATCTTACAGTTATCTTACAAGAACGCATGAATTGTAGGATCTCTTCCAATATTAGAATATATAACAAAAAATTAAAAGTTGAAATGAAATAAAAACATAAATTAAATTATACCTAAAATAAGTATGCAAGTGAGACCAAGGGGGCCCTCCATAACTCCACAAGCACACCACTTCAAACAAGATTCAAATGTAGAAGCAACAAAATCAAAGTACGATTCTTTATTTCAAAATCTTCATCATGATGTACAAACCAACTCTAAGATTACAAATGGAGGATATTTTACTCCTATTTATACAATGGGATGAGATAAAAAACTCATAATGATGATCCACTAATCTCTCTTTAGTTCCATACATCTCTCAACCATCTAGACAAATAAACCCCTTTTGTCCTTGATCTTCTCCATGAGATCACGATCTTTTCCATAAGGCTTATCTTATCAAATTCGAAATTGATAATTCAAGGCCACATAAAGGTGCCTTGGAAGCTTCCTTGGAACCTACATATGTCACAAAAACAATCCACTTTCCATATATGAAGTCAAATATATTATTTTCTAATATTTAATCAAGAATTTCTCTTAAAAATGCTTGAAAATAAATAATATTTGGAAGATAGAAAGGAGACCCATTAATGATTAACAATAGGGAAAATGAAGTGGCATGGTAGTGAATAATGAGTGATATAATGGAAGCATAGGTGAAAAATGTATGGTAATGAGTGATATTTGTATGACATTTTGAAGCCCAACACTGTCGGTGCTATGAAAGCGCGATTTCTAAACTCTCTTGTCATTTGAGCTGAAGTATGTCAGAATCCGTTGGGAAATGGTAGGTTAGTGGTATGATGAGTCAGTTAATGATGAGATTCAGTGTAATTACCCACGTTGTAGTCAACATGGTCATGATAGGGTATGAATGAGGCACAATTCAGTTATGAGATGACATTTTAAATTCAAAATCTTGCCTATTGGTCATTCTCGTTTCCTTTGCCTCCATTCGAGTGTTTAAGCTCTGAAGTGTCAAGACGAACCTGTGGCTGTTCCATACAAAGGTTTTTCTACATCTTAATCAAGAAAGGATGATATAAACTAATCAAGCAAGGTTGTTGTTTCACATATTCAAGCGAGACTAGTTCAATTTATCAAGCGACATTGACAGGTTTTCTGTGAAGCATGGTAGTGGAAAAGAAAGTCCACAAAGGGGGACACTACTTGAGACACGAACCTGAAGATATGAAGGCCATAATTGAAGACCCAGCAGTGATGGAGGCGTTCATAAGAGTAGGTTGTCTTAAGTTTTGTGAAAAATTGCAGGGTTGCCAGAGACGTGTCCAAAGAATTTGACTTGAACTTCAATGGAACAACTACCAAGGTTGGGATGCTAAGTGTTTCAGTTACACCAGAGATTATTGCGGCTATTACACAGATACCAAGAGGTCAAGAAACTTGGTTTAAAAGTTTCAAATTTGATATGGAGCCATGAAAAGAGTTCATGAAACCTGAGTATGCATGTATGGACCTCAATAATGGTATCCCTAGAAGCTGCATCAAAGAGACTTATGCAAAGCTATTGTTCAACATTCAGAGGTATTTTACATGTGAAGGCAGATATCACAAAGTTTACACATATTATTTCAAGATGCTTCTGTATTTCACTGGTAAGATTTCACTTGATTTTCCATTTTATTTGCATAGGAGTCTTGCAAAAATGGCTGATAAAATACAATCCAAATCTGAAGGTAGTGAAACATCCTTGTTTCATCATGGTTTAATGAAGTTATTGATTTTGAATGAGCTTCAGAAGATAGGTAGGGATTGGCCATCCTTTTTGTTTATAAATGGTTTTGAGTTGGAAACCCTAACTCTTGCTAGAAACCCTAAAACTAAAGGTATTCCATTACCACCAGTAGCAGAGTCTAGTCAACTTGTGGTTGAAAAACCAAAGGAATTTGCAAAACTAAAGCCAAGGAAACAAGTTGAGAAAAGGACAGAGCAGACAGAAGTGCTTGATACACCAACTCCATCACCTGCAAAACAGAGGTCAAATATTGTCAAAGAGGCAAAATAGAAACAAGTTGTCAGCAAGCATGAAATCAAAAGAGTAACAAGAAGCCAAGCAGTGGCATTAAAAGTAAAGAAAAGTGCTATAGCTACAAAGGACAACCCAATAATAAAGGGAAATTTAGATGACATCCTGCATGCTATTGACATAGAGGAGACACCCATTGTTCAAGATGAGTTCATTGGAGAAGATGAGCATAAACAAAAAAAGGCTAAGTCTGCAAAGAAGCTTGAGTTTGAGGGTGAAAATGTAGCCTTCATCTTTCAAGAAATACAACCTATAACTAGGCATGCTAATAAACTTAAGGAAGGAAGCAAGGAAGTTCAAGAAACTATTGAGACAACTAAAGCCCCTGAAGAAGTGGTTGATCTCTCATCACCTACAGTAAAGCATGCAGCTAGCAGAACAAAGAAGGGAAATGAAGAAATGACAGAGTTTAAACATATTGAGGAGAAATTGAGGTTGGAAAACTAAGAAATTGCTGTGATGATAAAGAGGGCTAGAAATCATAGTGTTGAGAAAGCAGAGTTTAAAAGAATGAAGGCACTGTGGGAAGGTAAAACTAGTTCTATTTCTGAAACTCTAAGAAGTGTAGAACAGTTTTTCACATGGACAGTCCCAACAATAAAGGAAGTCAAATTTGTCAGAGTAATAAATACTCACTTGAGAGCTAATAATAGGAGACTTAAATATCAAGTGGAGGACTTGGAGCAGCAGCTAAAATTGATTCAGGATGAGTTAAAGAACAAAGGTGTTAAAATGGAAATCATTGAAGAGCCAAAAGCTAAATCAAATGAAGATGAAGAAGGGGCCTCATGAAGGCTGAAATGACTGTGTTTTCAGTTCATATGGATTTTTGATGTGATGGAATCAGTTTTATTTTTAGTTTTGGTACATTTTCAATTTCCATTTTGGAAAATTTTGGAAAAAATTGCCCACTAAGCAGTTTTGTAGCATAAACAGTGTAAAAAGGGAGAAAAGCGCTACAAAACTACTGTAGTAGCTTTTCTTTCCCTTTTTCATCAAATTTTGAGGGGTAAAAACATGAATCAAGAACTGAAAATGCTGAGGAGGATGTTTTTAAAGATAATTAAGTTAGTTTGGAGGAAAGAGGTCAACATTTTGAAGAAAAAAGGGTAAAAGAGCAACGCTACGAAAGGCACTACGAAACTGTGTTGTTTTTGTAGCGCAGTCTATTACAACTTATTTGAATAGTTTGAGATGGTTTTGGACAGCTGGAGCTTAGGGAGGATTTTTGGCAGGTGTTACTTCAATTTCTAACTACAAAGGACCTCAAAATAATGAGTTAATGATGGTCAAAATGTTTCAAGAGTGCAAAGGACCCTATGCCTAGAAAACATGGGACTGTTTCCTACTTTGATGGAGGTCATCATTATGGTCATAAATATTTGAAGCCTATCCTCCAGATTCAACCATGTTTGAATACACTTGGAAAATGATGTAATTAAGTTTAGATAAGGTTGCTATGGATATCGATAAGGAGTTTGAATCCTATTTGTAATTGGACTGTTTAGTAGATTAGCTGTCTTTTTGTAATAAATACCATGTCATATGGTTATGCAAGGTGTCAAGAGTCAGGAATTTGATCTATCTAGCACAAGATAAGATTATCTCATGTTGTAAATGATCTATAAAGGACCAAGAAGTTGAATGTACCAGTGTTTGAAATTTTTAGTAAAAGACTGTGCTTATTGTAATTGACTGGTTTTTAGCTAATACAGAGATTTCTACTTAGCCAACTTGAGATTCAAAAGAAGTTCTAGTGTGTTCTTGTTCTAGTTGCATATTTTAATCTCCTATTGCAGTGGTGTTTGTCTATGTTACTCAAAATTCATCTTTGATGGTATGACTTCCTATATAGATAAAATGACTGTGTTTTTTACAGTTTCACATGTGTATCTCTTGACTAAAACTCTGATATCCATCAACTTCCATGTTAAGTAGATTTATTGGTTTACTGAAACCATTTTGACTCCATAAGCCCAATGTGTACTTGTTGATGTGATTTTAAACCGACATTTATCATCTATCTGATTATTAACCCACATAGAGCTAGCCATCTATATTTTTATCAAAAATCATTAACCCTTTGAGAGAGCCCTCTCAGGTTAAGGAGGCTAAGCCTCAATCAAAAGATTGGTTTGAAATATTTACATGAGATTGATTTGATTAGCAGCCTATCAGGTCCAATTTTGTGATAACACTCGCCAAGTATGACTCCTCCAACGATTGAGCTATAAGATCATGAAAAACAGATGGAGGGCGCGAAAATTGTAAATCAGAAGTATTTTCAATACACACAATAGAGTGATGAGGATCCTCAAAAGATTCAAAACTCTTCTGATCATAGGTGAATCTGACCTCAAGGCCACAAGGACCTAACATAACCATCGAATTGGGCTGAAGTGACTTGACAACTTGAGGAAGATACAACTGATCGGAAGATATATAATCAAAGATCAATGGCTTGGAAAAATAAATAGCAGGAAAATCAGAATAGTGACTAGCTAAATCAATGAAAAGGTTACAACAACCATGATCATAAGGTTCAAGATCGAAAATGGAGGTATCCTCATGATATGATGAATTGTATAGAGGGAAAGATGAAAAATGAGAAAGTTCACCCTCTACGTTTCTAGAAAGGTATGATGAGATATTGGGAAGATCAGTGATAAAAGATTCATCCTCTCCACATTTAAATGAAAAAATGGAATTCCATGAATTTTACGAATGATTAGAAGTATTAGTATTATCATAAAGTAAATTCTCACATGATTCAACAGAAATGAAATAATCATTGACAGTGTCAGGATAATGCAGAAGAGTTGCGGAAGGTAGAGAGTCATCCTTCATTGCATATTCTTGTTCAATAATGGGCCCCGCCACAAACTCCTTGCAAATGAAAGATCAGTTTTTTTGCACAACAAAAAATCCATCCAAAACTTGATCCTCATGAACACAAAGGGACATATTTGGAACAAATGAAAAAAATAATTCGTAATTCGGAGGATCAGAGGGACCAAAGGGTGGAGGATGAGGAGAAAACACTTCATCACGCTCATCGGGCTTGCAGTCCAAAATTGCACTGGAAATGTGAATATGTGGGGTGGGAGGAGATGGTGGTTCTTGAACAGGTGCATTCTGGATCCTTCCCACCACAACTTGTGGAAATAAAGTTGTTAGATGAAAATTAGATGGGGTGGATTCTTGGAACAACACCCTCGTTTGTCTCATATTTAGAGGCTTTACGAGCGAGGTTCACGAGGTGTGATTTAAGAGATCGTAACTTGTGTGCAGTAAGTGACATATAAACAATATATATAAATATTTCAGCCAATAAATACCAATGCACTTCATCTTCTAGAAATTCAAAACAAAGATGCAAAAAATGATTAAGAAAATGATGTAGTGATTCATCAGGTGACTTTCACAATTCTAAAATTCTCTTGCACAAATGTTTATGATCAAAGTTGTCAAATGCATGAAACAGTTTTGTGACAATATGTTCGAAAGAGTGGATAGAGGCATCAGTAAATTTGTAACACCATTTCCTTACGCATCATTGAATGTGAGACTGAACAACCAACAACCAACATCCTTAAGGGGGATGTCGCGCTTTTCACAAAATTGAAGAAAACAATCAATATGGTCAAGGATGGTTGTTTCACCCTCGCCATTAAACTTAATATGTGACAAGTCATTAATGATATATGTCGAAACTTGAAAAATGAGTTTTCTGGAAAAACATGTCGGGTGTAATATTTGTGAAGAAGTCATAAAATGAGTGAGGAAATTCAAAAAATACTTCAAGGGCTCAACTTGTCATCTGGCGCTGATTTTAGAACCAAAAATGTTGATGGTGCTGGACTCACCAACATTCATAGGATCTCCCTGATATGAAGTCCCAACTCGACCTCACACCATTTGGAGTACGATTCCCAATAGTGGGGTGTTTAGTGATATGCCTTGGATTGCAAAATGCATAGAGTGGTGCATAATGTATTTGGTTAAAGCAAGTGTGTGGTCCTATGGAAATTCAATATGATGCATGAGCGATACTAATATAAAAGGGGAAAGGAAGTGCACTCCTTGGAAACCTGTAATAGTACACATCTTGAAAGGAACAGACAAACTGAAAATACATCACACAAAATAACAAGTAGAATATTCCACAAGCTAAAGGTGATGGGTTAAAACATGAGCAACATTCAACTAGATTTGTACAAATGCAGATGAAATAGTTCATAATCATATGCATAAATTAAACAACATACATCACAAACATAACCATAATAGTCCAACTACATTTACAATATATGCATGAAGATGTGCCAACTCTTATTTTATTATAAGTGAAAGTTCCATTCATACATATAACATGAAGAACCACTTGCCCCAATAGTGGAACGTGAAGTCGAGAAAAAATACTCCACTCAAATAAGTATACTCCCTATACGCTACGGAGAAGCCAAGGTTGACACAAAACTTCCAAGCCTTTTCTAAGCCTAAGCCTAGCCAAAATCTTGGCTTCCAAAAGGCCTTTACAAGAGTTATGAGGATGTATTTATAAAAAAAGGGGGGTGACTCTTGGCATGCCCCCTTGGTGACTCTCAAACTCCCCTCATGACTCCTCACATTATATATGACTCTTCACATTCCATTGGGGACACATGAAATTTCATTTATACAATAATTACAAATAATATACATTTTCCACTCATATCCATATAAAACAAAATAGGACCAAGAAAACTTGAAAACCTAACAAGACAAAACACTATGATGTTGGAGTTTGGGTGAAATCAGGAAGATAAATTTCAACATGATGTCTCTAGGTTACATACTCATTCCAAGCTTTCTATTGTGCGACGACCTCCATAAACTAGGATATGGTGTTAGGCTAGAAGCAGACTCTTCCCTCCATAGTATTTAGGTACAATGTCTTAGAGCCAACCTAAATCTCTTACTCAATTAGGAACAACATCATTCGAATCTAAAAAGGGCCACCAATGTAGCTCTACATGTTCTATCTATTCAACTCCAAGTCCTCCTTGGTGGCGATCTACTTTAGCGGCTCTATGTACTCGTCAATATCTTGTCGTACTTTGTGCTTGCGCTTAGCTTGGGTGATTGAACTGACTTATGGGATCTCGTGGTTTCTCACCATGAAGTACAATATATTGTACAACATTGCATATGTGTCCTTAATTTTTGTGATGAACGTGGCGAGCTACATGTTGTTTTGGATCAGTATCTGAAACCTTGCTTTCTCTAGCTCTACCTACAGCTTCATCATATTTACCAACGTGAGTGACACTGACTTGTACCACATTGTCCAATTATGCACACAAGTGATGGAAGCTTGCAAATTATTAAGGATAGTCACAAACTCTCTGCACTAAAGCTGCAAGCTTTTCAATCAGACAACTTGCCTATGCACAGTCATGAGCTCCTCACATAAGTCTTACATACTGTCTCCAAGTGTGGATACTTCAACAGGTATCATTGCTCTAATTTCTTCTAGGTAGAACTATGTGACACTTGTACATGTAAAATGATATCTTGAAACAACACTTATACATGATAAATAAAGTTAAAATGCCAGCATGTATGTAAATAAACAAGAAAAAGAACACTCATGCAATCCAAACAACAAAAAGAAACAGAAAAAACGACTAAAGGTGATAAATGAAAAACTCAACCTGAAAAGCAACGACAATCATATAGAAGGTTCCTTGATCTCCTCAGGAATGCTAGAGATCGAAGATGGAGTGTGAGAATGAGCTTAGGGGCATCGATTAATTATATTTGATAAATTATGGTTTACAACGCGCATGCCACAAAATAAGGGAAAAGAAACACATGGCGATAGTTTCCAACAATAGCATGTGCGCTTCCTTTAGGTTACTAAAAATAAATCCCTATATTTTAAAGATGCTTTATAATTTTTTTTCTTTTTTTTTTTTTCTGGGAAAACTTTACATGCACCTCACTAGAAGGATTCTATAGTTTAGGGGAACTGGAAGCTCCCGGCTTAGGGCACTGCACAGTTTCTAAGCTTAGTTGGTGATTGTGCACTTTATGGGCTGAATGTTGGGCTGCCTATCATTATTGTGTAGTTACCAAGCTTAAGGTTGGGATGCCAATCATGACTATGCAATTATGAGCATCAAGGTCAAGACTAACTTCATGAATTGCGCACTTTCTAGAGGCAAGCCTAGAACTTTTGTTCAAGAATTGAACAAGAGGTTAACTTGTGACTTAGAAATTCTTTCCAAGTGAAGAGCAAGTGATAACAAAAAAAACTGAAATATAAACATCATTCAAAGCATAGATACCTAATAGCAGTGCAAGGTAAGCTCCTCCTGTGAAGGGAAGTTAGGCTCCAAAATCTAAGCAATGGAAAATTTTTGGAGGGTGGTTGTAGCTAGTAGAACACCTAGGCTTTATTATAAAAAACTAATATATTGAACACAATGAGACCTACATAATTAATGTTTTATAATTTTTTTGATTAAAACTAACCAAATATGTAGATGCTTTTTTTATTTTTTATTATAGTTGGCATTGTTATTTCATTGATAATGAAGATTTCCATTGTTAAGTACATATTAAACATGAATCCATCCTTAGGGACACAAAATTGTAATGAAGAACATTGGCCTATAACACCTTCCACTCAAAATAGATCATCAAGGAAGCTTGAAAGATTGAATAACACCTCTATAACTTTGGATGTTTTAGGTGAACACATTACCCATCCTTAGGAACACAAAGTTGTAATGAATAATCTTAGCCTATAACCCCTTCCACTCATAATAGATCATCAGGGAAGCTTCAAATATTGAATAACACCCCTATAACTTTAATCAATAAGATAAATACAAGAAGTTGAACCTTACTTGAAAAATAACATACCATCCATTTATTTTCCTCTAAATACAATCCTCCTTACTATGATGTAAGCTCAAACCCATCCTAATACCCCCTTCTCCTTCATCTTCCCATAATATCCCCCTTCTTTCCCTATTCACCCCCGTCTCTTATATATTTCATCGCTTAGAATTCCATCTAGTCTATTCCAACCTTTCTCCTTATCCCCTTGTTTTTCTCTTCATTTTTACCTTTAATTACCTCTATATTCCCTTGCATATTCTAATATTTTATTCTATTTTACTTATTTATAATCTAATTAAATTTTAATAATAATTTTATAATTTAATGCAACTTCTTATATTTGATAAAATAATTTTAAAATATCTCTCACAGACAAATTTATATTTTAATTCTTTAATTTTTAATCTAATTCATTAATTCTTAATTTGTATTCTAATATTTTAACATAATGGTAAAATTTTGTGTCATTTCTGGCGAATTTGACAACCTAAGTCTTTTGATTTCCTTGTCATCCTGGTCTCATTTCACAATTTCTAATTATTTCCTAAACTTACCCTTTTTATGTTATTAATCATTTTCCTTTTTTAATTTAATAATTTAATTCGTTTACTCTTTAATTATATTTTAATTTTTTCATATTTAATCACATTCATCAATAATATTAACAAGTATTATGATAATGTTTTAACTCAATTTAACTAATTAATAATTTAACCCATTAATTACATTCAATTTCTTTTCTAATTCAACTAATTCTAATTATTTCATAATTCCTTTGTTATCAATTATCTATAAATTGATTTTTGATGGAGAGTTATGGTAATATTTTGACTCATTAGTGATTTAACCCATCAATTACGTTTAATTTCTTTTCTAATTTGATTTTTTCTAGTTATTTCCTAATTCTCATTTTTAATAATTGTGTTTAAAGGCGCATTGTATAACCAATATGATGTGTAATGCTCCGTGATCAAAATAATATTTAATTTCCGCTCATAAAAAATTAAATAATTGTCTAAATTAAAATTTAATGCCGATTCATAAAAAAATATAAATAATTGCATAAATAAATATTTACAAATTTATTAACCTATCATAGTTTGATCATTATTATTCACATTAGCTAGATTTTATTTAAGAATACTAAAAAAAGAGGTATGGTATTTATAATAAAAATAAATGTGATGTATGATAAATAAATAAATTCTTTTTTTATACTTACTCCAAAGGTATGGTAAATAAATAAAATATAAATAAACGGGAGATATCGTAAGTAAATAAAACCTTTTTTTATACTTACTCCAAAGGTATGGTAAATAAATAAAAATATAAATAGACTAGAGGTATCGTAAATACACAAAAATATATCGAAGATGATTAGAAATCAATATCTAAGTATATGCCAAGCTTATGGGCAAAATACCATGGTAAATAAAAGAGGTATGGTAAATAAATATAAATATAAATAAAGGAGAGGTATGATAAAGTATAAAACCTTGTTTTATATTTACTCCATACTCCTATTTACATTTACTAACACTAGAAAAGAGGTTTTATTTAGGCAAAGTTTGTAGGCCAAATACCATGGGCCAAATTATTATTAATACCAAGCAAAAAAAACATTATTAACCCTAATATTAATATCAAAAGATTATTATTATTAAATTTGATATTCACATTAATATATTATCATATTAATATTATGAAATCTAATAACTTTGGATTAATAATTTTATATATATATATATATTATCATACATATTAATATATCATGATATATATTAACTCTAGATATATATGGGAGGGAAGAACAAAGACATAGTGATAGAGGTGGAGAGATGGGGAGTGAAAAGGGAGAGATGAAGATAAATAGAAGGAGATGGGAGAGGAGAAATGAAGAGAGGGATAGGGAGAGGAGTGAGAGAGGTAGGGAAGGGTAAGAGAAGGAGAGGGAGACCCAAAGATGGAGGGGGGCATAGAGAATCAAAGAGGGAGGAATATAATGAGACTATTTGAGAGAGAGAGATAGAAAGAGAGAGAGGGATAGAGATATGGAGTTGGAGGGTGAGAGGGAGGGAAGAATAAATACATAGAGAGTGAGAAATGGAGAGAGAGAGGGAGTGACAAGGGAGAGATGGAAAGAGACTATGTATGTTTAGGGGTGAGATAAAGAGACAAAGAAGGAGAGATGGAGAGAATAGGAGAGAGAAGGAGAGAAGAGGAGAGAGGGAGGGATATAGTAACATAGAGAGAGAGAGAGAGAGAGAGAGAGAGAGAGAGGGTGTTGAGAGAGAGGGGGATATGAGAGAAATGGAGAGAGAAGAAGGAAGAGAGAGAGGAATTGAGAGATAGGAGGAGATAGGGAGGGATAGAGAGATAGAGTTAGAGGGGGATAGAGGGAGGGATAAAGAGATGGAGTTGGAGAGGGAGAGAGGAAGGGAAGAAGAAATAAATAGAGAGTGATAAGTGGAGAGAGAGAGGGAGTGACAAGGGAGAGATGGTGAGAGAGTGTGTATGTTTAGGGGTGAGATAAAGAGACAAAGAAGAAGAGATGGAGAGAAGAGGAGAGATAAGGAGAGAGGAGGAGAGAGGGAGGGATATAGTAACATAGAGAGAGAGAGAGAGAGAGAGAGAGAGAGAGAGAGCATGATTGGGGAAGAGAGAGTGAGGTAGGAGAGAAAGGGAGAGAGAGGAAGGATGAGAGAGAGGACTTGAGAGAGAGGGGGGTAGGAGAGAAATAGAGAGAGAAGAAGGACAAGAGAGAGGAATTGAGAGATAGGAGGAGAGAGGGAGGTACAGAGGAGGAGAGAGGGATGGATAGAGAGATGGAGTTGGAGGGGGACAGAGGGAGGGAAGATGAAAGACATAGATTGTGAGAAGTGAAGAGAGTGAGGGAGTGACAAGGAAGTGATGGAGAGAGTGTGTGCATGTTTGGGGTGAGACAAAGAGAAAAAGAAGGATATATGGAGAGAAGGGGGGAGAGAAGGCGACATGGAGGGATATGGTAGTAGAGTTGGAGGGTGAAGAGAGAGATATATAGATAGGTGGGAGAGAAAGGGATAGATAGGAAGGAAGAGAGATGATATGAGAGAGTCACAAGAGGGAGGGAAAGAGATATGGATTTGGACGGGGAGAGAGAGGGAGGTAAGAAGAAATACATAAAGAGAGAAAGGTGGAGAGAGAGAGGGAGTGATAAGGAATATGGAGAGAGAGTAAGAGAAGACAGAAAGAGGAAAGAGAGATAGAAGCCGGGGGCAGGACCATACGCGGGAGGCTAGCCTCGAGCCCCCCCCAAACGGTCCTTAAATGTGACAATAAATTACAACACCGCCATGTGTCCATGGTTATTATATAATGCCGACGGTTAGTGGATTAACCACGATTTTTATTATTAAAAAAAATATATTAAACCATATGGTTATGGTTTGAAATTCGACATTAAGGCATTTTCGAGAAAATTAGCGTGGAGACAATTTCACCCGATTTTTGGGAAAATTGGTGCTTAGTTAACGAAATTCTATGCGGATTTGTAGGATGGTGCCGGATTTTGTGGAAAATGTGGAGTGATTAGTGGCAAAACTTGGGGAACTCATAACATACTTAGGTTTTTACCAAATTAGATGTAGAAATAGGCTTCACGGGATTTTTTGGTCGTCCTGGAGCTGATGGAATGAGTTTTAGAGATGTTTGAGTATTGTAAACACATGTAATCACGGTTTTGAGCATAATAAAAGAGGACCAAGCCATTGGAATCTCGACCAAGGAGATGTATCCTAGGTGGGGCGAACTGCTTCATCATGTGTTATTGTGTTTCTATTTATGGTGATGTTAATGTCTGTTAGATGTTGTTGTTCAGTGTTTTTTTTTGTTAATTTTCTCAAGAAATTCACATAAAAAAACATAAAAACTCATGGTTAACTTGAAATTTACCTCATAATCCTCAAGCACTTTGTTTATATTCTGAAATGGATCTTAGCACAACAAACACTAATATTCCTATTCAGATCAAGCTGGTATTAGAGCACTAGGTTACTTGTGCAAGGAATGTTTAATATTTTTGCAAATGTTTAAATGATTACAAGGTTAAAGCTCAAGAGAGGAGAAGGAAAGCTCGTGGGTGCAGGTTCTCTAGTTGGAGCAAGGAGAAGGAGGGCACAATTGCCACAATCTCCACCACAAGATTCACCTCCAATTGCAGTAGAATCTTTAGTAAGCATGTCTCATGAAGGAGGAAATGATAACATGTCAGAGGATGAGAAGGCTTTCTTTGACAGGACATAGATGGCGAAGGTCCTCTATGAAGAGAGGAATACAAGGTTGTAGGGTGAAAGCTCTAGGCCTCCAAGAGGAGAGGGTTCTCCAAGAGGAAGAGGTAATGGAAATAGTGATAAGCCACCATCTACTCCACCATCACCCCCACCAACATATTCACGTTCATCTTCATCATCTTCAACTACTACAACCCTTACTCATACTCATCAACATACCTCAAAAGGAATTGGTAAACAACCCTTGTTAAATCTTGATATTAAATTTGATCTACCTATGTATAATGGTGAAGTGAACGCATAGAAGATATACAATTGGGTTTATCAGTTGGAGGTCTACTGAAGAATTCAAAACCTTTAAGATTATTATACAAAGATTCAGCTAGCTTCCTAGAGTCCGAAGGGTGCAACACTAGTATGGTGGCAAGCCAAGACACAAGATGAGATTAAAAAACATTGTTAGGTACCTATATTACTAGTGTAGTCCCTTACTCTTTTTAATGTAGCCCACTAATTTTTATTGTTGTATTCCTGTAGTCCCCATATTGTTATTATTGTGCCCCATAAAATCCCACTATTTTTATTGTTGTGACCTTACAGTATTATTGGTAGGTCGGCTAGGATTATATCGTGCCCCCATGGATTCCTATATATAGAAAGGAGGTTTTTTCATTTGTATCATCCAAGAATTGTTTATTTATGTAATGTAAAGAAGGTTTCCCCATATAAAATGTTGATTTCTAAGGTGTTGATCTATCTTTTATTCTATTTATGAGCTGGATTCATAACATTTGGTATCAGAGATTTGGATTCTAGGGTTTCGCTGATGCAAACAAAACATCATGGAATTTTCACTATAACTTTTTTATGCGAAGTTTTAGAAGCAAAAAAAAAAAACCATTTCAGCCGAAACACTAAGGAACGTCATGTAAAAATGGTAGGTCTTAGTTCGCTATATTTTCGGAGATATGATCTATGGAAGTTAGGGTTTTTGCAAACTCTAGAATTTCATTTCAAAGAGGTGACCTTGGGAAAATCATGATAATTGTCTCTCTGAGCATCAGATTCAAATTTTGTATAAAGTGGCTGAAAGTGCAGAGGCTGTAGTTTATTTTTTATCGATTTCAAAAACAAAATATGAAATAATGACATGTGGCACATCATACAAATGCGCTCTACTGAACCAGTCCATAATTAGGCCATTGTGGGATATTGGGCAAAAAGTTGCCTTGAAGAATCCAAATCAAGTCTGACCTATGGCATTAGAAAGAAGACACAGAGGGATACCACAGGTCCAAAGTTAAAATCTTGGGTATCCGAAATCACAAAGATACAACAGGATCAATAGCAAGCTCCTTGAAAGGAAGAAAAAGGTGTGTATCATTTTTTAAATTGCATAACGTTTGTTTGAAAAATAAGTTTGAAGTGATTCCAAGCGAATATTGAAGCAAAGATATTAGTATTGAGTTATATAATGCCTCCTAAAAATAATTCAATACTGATTAATCCCTACGAAAACTCTACTATGACGCATGAAGAGGAATAAGTGCAACATGATATATCAAAATTACGAGACCAAGTGCAACAAATTTCTCTCTCGCAACCAAAAATGGAATGGAAGCTAAGATGGATGCTTTGAAGAAAGGCATGGAAGTTAAGATGGATGGTTTTAAGAAAGGCATGGAAGCTAAGATGGATGGTTTGAAGGATGAAATGGAAGCTAATATGGATGGCATGGAAGGTAAGATTGATGAAAAAATGAAAGGAAGCACGAAAGAAATGAAAAATGATCTAAAAGCAGACATGGAATGTTTGAAGGAAGGTTTGACAAAGTTGCTACAATAAATTATTTCTAATGGCGAAAAGGTAGCAGAGGAAACTCATGATGAGAAAAAAATAAATGTTAGTCATGATTTCATAGACTCTAATTTTGGATTGAAGCCCACCATATTCCAAAGATCGATATGTGGAATTTTTATGGCAAGGATCCCGTAACATGGATACTACAAATGGAGCAATATTTTGATCTCCATAATGTGAAAAACACACAAAAGGTATATATTGCAACTTTATATTTAGAACAAAATACATTGTATGGTATCGATGGCTTTTCTCTCATAAAAAAATCCATAGGAACACGTGATTGATGTCTTCATAGTGACTTTAAAGGATAACATCCAACATGAAGTTCACCTTTGGGAACCTGATTCATTGGAAAATGCAATCAGGTTGGAAAGAAAACTTGAAAGAACAATTATGGTGGTAAGGAAGCCTAACACTCAGAACTATTTATATGGAAGTATTGCTACTCCTAGACTTCCACAAACTACAAGGTTGACACCAAAAAAATTGGAAGAAAAAAGAGCAAAAGGGCTTTTCTACATTTTTGATAGAAAATACACTAAAGGTCATAAGTGTGCTAAGAAGAAATTATTTTACATAGATTTTGAAGAGGAGGAAGAAAATGAAAAAGAAAATTAAAAAGAAGAGGATATACACCAAGAACCAACCCTAGAGAAATAATAAATGAATCCAACCATATCTCAAGATAGAAGGACATATAAAGAAGAAAAATGTAATAGTATTTATTGATTCAGGTGATACCCATAATTTTATTCATTGTAAGGTAGCCAAGGAATTTAATTGATTCCTATACTTAACACGAGAGTCTCAAGTGATGGTTGCAAATGGAGGAACTATAAATTTCTATGGAAAATGCCATAATATCAAGCTAACCTTGAGGAAATATGTATTGAATATTCCAATGCTTTACATTCCAATGGGTGGTGTTGATGATGTACTAGGAGTACAATGGTTACAATCTTTGGGGATGGTAGCTTGTAATTTTCAAGAAATTTTCTTGAAAAAAATTCGGAAGGAAAGGAAGTTTATTTATGGGGTACGTAGGGAAGTCAGAAAAGTTAATAAGCTCTAATTTCATGACAAAGCTTCTAAATAAATAAGAACGAGGCGTAATTGCACAATTATGCTCACTAGAAGTTCCAACATGAAAATATTATGTTTCTCCAGATCTCCAAAAAGCCTTGGAAAATCATTCCAAAGTGTTTGAAACTCCTAAATGACTCCCACCTATTCATGGTCATGATCATGCTATTCATTTGATTCCAGGAAGTGTTCCTCCAAACAGAAGGCCTTACATATATCCTTATATCCAAAAGAGTGAAATTGAGCGTAAGATTGCAGAAATGCTAGAGGCTGGTATAATTCAACCTAGTTAAAGTTCTTTCTCTTCTCTAGTAGTATTGGTGCACAAGAAGGATGGATCATGGCACATGTGTCCAGATTATAGGGAGCTCAATAAGCTCACTATTAAAGATAATTTTCCCCTTACTCTGATTGATGAATTATTGGATGAATTACAAGGAGTAATTTATTTCACTAAGTTGTATCTTCGTTCCAGGTATCATAAAATTCAAATGAAGACTGAAGACATTCCAAAAACAATATTTCAAGCTCATTAGGGTCATTATGAAATTATGGTCATGCCTTTTGGCCTTACCAATGCACCTTCTACATTTCAAGGGTTGATGAATTCCATTTTCAAACCCTTAGAAAATTTTTGTCAGTATTTTTTGATGATATATTAATCTAAAACATATCTTGGAAGGATCATGTTCAACATGTTGACAAGGTGCTCAAAATATTGGAGGAGAAACAATTATATGAAAAAATTTCCAAATGTTTCTTTGGAGTACAAGAGGTGGAATATCTGGGTCATATTGTATCTTAGGAGGGTGCTAAGGTATACCTTAACAAAATTAAAGTCATTAAGGAATGGAAATTACCCACAACGATAAACCAATTACGAGGATTTCTTAGGTTTACAGGGTATTATCAAAATTTTGTTAAGAATTATGGGAGAATAGTGTTAGTCATTAGTATTTTTCACCTGTTATTGATGACTAGTTTCCTAACTGAGTTTTCTAGAAGCTAATCTCCACGTGTCAATTTTTCATCTAGAAAACACCCTAGGAAAACTTTTACCCTCCTACCTTTCCCTGTCATCCTATGATCAGAGCAATATTTAGTTTTCAAGTCATGTCTTGCTTCAGAAAAATATCTCTGTCTAAAGCTGTCTTAGCCTTCCTTATCTGCTATCATTTTCCCCTTGTTTCTCATAAAATTCATTGTCCAATATTTGACAAAGTTTCTCCCTTCCTATCCCTGATTTTCTTGTAAAAAACAATCAGAATAAATGAAAGTTTCCCCTAAGTTAGATAGTGGTGTTTAGGAAGTCCTTTCCTTGGAAAAAACATATTAAGCCAAAGAGCCTTTGTCTAGTACCAATCAGTCATAGATTGTCTTCCTTTTATGCAAAAATAAAGTCTTGACACATCCATATGTCACACACCACTAAGAGGTCATTTTGTCTCTGTTCAAGAAGAAGTTCAACAAAGATCCAAATCAGAAGAAGATAAGCATGTTCATAGTCTAAAAGAATATTCTTAAGATTGGGAAAAATCTCCATAAGACACCAGAGGAGCTCTCCAAGGTTCAAAGTCATATTTTTTGCATCTCTGTAGGGTGAAAATTGAATGACAAACAATATCCAGACAAGAGCAAAGAGACAAGTCCAAATAAGTATCTCATGTTGAAGAAATTTTCCATCATTAAGCAGATGGAGAGCTGTAATGAAAAGAAAGCAGGAGTACATGTTTCAAAAGCCAAACTGATATAATGTTGATCAACAGTGTTTGAGTGTCTCCTTCAGAAGCAGAGATGCACAAGTATTCCAGAAGACATCATCAAATTGAACATAAGAAGACAGCTGCTTCTCATGTTGTCTTGAGCCTGGGATAAGAATACTAGTCAAAGAGAAAATTCAATAAACCTTTGCAAACACAGTCAAGAAAGGTTAGTAAAATGAATAGCAAGAAAATACTCTACAAATACCAATCATGTGACTTCTGGTTTTAAAGTTCACAAGGATATTTTGACAATAGGATACAAATCTCAAAAACATGCCTCTTATAGCAGATTGTTAAATTTTTCCACTTTATTACTTATTATGATGTACCAAGCAAAGATATATATTACAAAGAAAGATGACACAATTTGGGAAATAGGTGAAATATCATGACTGTGTTAACCTCCTTCATTAAAAGGTAGATGGTTGGGTGACATGCTGATAACCTCCTCCAGTTTAAGAGCAGATGGTTTGGAAACATTATGTTAACCTCCTTCATTTAAAATCAGATGGTGGGAACATGACAAGGACCTCCTTCACTTAAAAAGCAGAGGGTTAGGAACAGAGATATAGCCTCATTCAAATAGCACGAGACTAACAGTGTTTCAAATGACTTAAAAACTTATTTACACCACTTCCTCCAAAAGGATGAAACAACTGATATATCATTAGTGTTTCAAATGGTGTTTAAATGAGTTCACTATTTAAAAGACAAAGTTGAAAATCAGTGAAAGCAACTGAAGTTTCATGGTTTGAAGCAATTTGTGACATCATCAAAGCAGTGATAGAATGGTGTCAAAATAAGTCTCTTCTCTTCTATCTATAAAGGCCTCCTTCGAAGAGTAATCATAGGCTGGAATGTTTAAATAAAAGGCTACCATTTGAAATTACATTTCACATATGCAATTTTTTTTCAAAAGATGAGGCAGTGCAGCCATGATGCATCCTAGGCATACAGTCCTTGTGTGCCCTGAACCTTGCACTTGATAATGCAACAACCCTTCTTCAGTACTGTGCCAAATGTAGTAGATTATACTTAGATGTTATTGGGGACTCAATTCTGACAAATATACAAGGATAAAAGGCTCACTTGCTCGAAATCTAAGTCATATTTAATCCATGGTGCCACGAGACCTAACCAAGAATATTGCTGATACCATTGAAGAGCTTGAATAACAACATTTGCATTAGAACCATCAGAGATGGAAATTGGCATTAATATTATTACACTAATGCAACATAGTTCTAATAGTTGAGATGATACATCACAACTAGAGGTTGTCCATTAGGTGGCTAATAGGTTAGGCATAATATCTCCAAAATCAATGGTAATAGAGAAAAGATATGTATAAAAGCTTATTGATATCTATCAGACTCTGCTGACATCACATATCAACATAATGACTCTGTGAAAGGGATTAAAATGAGCCTAATGGTAAAACATGTCATGACAAAGGAACAAAAGATGTGTTTATTTATTTTCAAAATAGTCCATCTATATCCAGAATCACTGTTGGCCCAAAATAAGTTTGAAGACAAGAAAATGGCTCTCTGCAACTATGAGAATGTTGCCAAAATCACAGTTTGAGGAGGTAACACCGCAATCAAAAGCAACCACAAAACTCATGTGGGTATAATTATCATTCCAAAAGGTTTTCAACGTGTCAAGGAGGTTGGAAGGACAGTCATAAGAGGCACTCTGAACTTAAATGGGGCTCTTCACATTCAAATAACAAAAATAGGTTCAGATGCTACTTTATCCCAGATTGTTAGTTTGGTTGAGACAGCTCGAATGGCTAAAGCTCCATATCAGAAGTTTTTTTATTATATTGCCAATGTTTTGTTCCCATCGTTGTTTCATTGGCTTTTGTGACATGATTGGGTTGGTATCTTGCTGGATTACTTAGTGCCCATTCAGAAGATTAGTTGCCACCTGCTAGTAATCCTTTTTTTTTTCACTTATGTTTGATATTTCAGTTTTGACCATTACCTATCCTTGTAGCAACAGGTAGTGGAGTCCCTCATGGAGTTCTTGGACCTTGTCCCAAGTAGAAAACAAATCAAGGCTAAAGATGAGGTCATTAATGACATCATTGTTAAAACTTCCCAGAACTCATTCACATAGAAACAGAAGGTCAGTTCTCCTGAGGTTTTCACCATGAAAATCAGCTCATACCAGTGTTTAAAGGAATGCTCAAATGAATTTCATTTTCATATCGAAATCTACTCTTTCGAGCTAACTCAAAAGGGGCAGAGGGACAACTTCCTAATGTTTACAATGAAAACTGGTAGAGTTGTGCTACTAAATTTATTGAGGGACCTCCACAAGAAGCATATCAGTCACATGTTGTCCTGGAAAATCTTATTTCAATACCAAATACTCAGTTAGAGTTTGTTGTATCATGGAAAGATATTTTGGAGATGTTGGTCTGTTTGAACTTGAAAACATTGTTTCTACTGTTGATGCATGATGTGGCCTCCTTCATAAACAAGCAGAGGGACAACATGTTTTTAAAAGATTCCAGAGTTGTTGTAGGCCACCTCCTTCCAAAGGTTGAACAAAAGATGCATCAACAGAGTTTCAAATGGTGTTTGAGTAAGTTTCCTATTGGAAATAAAAAGTTGACAATTAGTGGTAAGTTAATGAGAGATGATAGGTTGAAGGCCTTTTCATATTACAAAAATATGGTCAACATACTGGTGTTAAAAGGACCTCTGATATTATGATTATGAAAACATCCCTCCAAGGATAAATCACAGGTGATATTTTTAATTAAAACAAATCTTCTGTGAATGGTGAGGTTGATAGACCAATTTCAGGTTTTAGTCATGTCTACAAACTGATACAAGACAAACAAGCCCACACAGATGATTTATGAAAAAAGAGGCCTTTGTTATTTTAGACAGATCCACCATAATCTATCCAATTACCTCCTCCAAGAGATATGTAGCAAGAAAACATTTGGTCACAGTTCATATGGATTAGCTTAATCCAAGGGTATAATAGAGTTATAGGAAAACCAAATATTGGTGGATACAAGAAATCTATGTCTTTAGGCATTTTAAAACAGAGGATGAATTCAAGTTTTAAGACTAAATTAGCCACCTTCGAAAAGACAATGAGGCACACTGTCTGAATTCTAGGATGATTTTCATAAAGACAGGCAGAAGGTCAAGCCATGGTTGATGACCTCCTTCACTTCATAAAACAGAGAATGCTTTTTCCAGATGAAATTACAAGAAAAAATCAAGCTCTTCAGGAGAAGATTGACATAATAGAAGAAGCTCTGGCTCAAGCTCAAGTGGATAAAAGTTGTTAGAAAAGACACAAGAAGAAAATTTACTTTTAAATAAGCAGATTAAACTTCTAAGGTAGTGACTATAGCACTAGCTTACTTTTATGGACTTCATCCAAAACTCAATGACAGCAATGATTTCTGTGTTCTTGCAGCTGCATCCTTTCTTGATCTTTAGTTATGCTTGTGGTAAACATAGGATATTTTTGCAATATGCACTGATTTTATAATTTCTGAAAATTGGAGCTTAAACTTCTTAGTTTATCAGAATTTTTCAGAAAGCTAGGACTATGGAATACATGGTGATAGTATTAGAAAAGCATGTTGGGGCTACCTCTGTCGTGGTGGTGCAGTGGAATTAAGAGAGATTCTCCCAAAAACTCTCTACTCAAACCCTATGTGCTCTTTTGACATCAGATGAACTTAGATTTTACCAGCAGAGGAGTGAAGGCCACAGAAAGGTTAAAAGAAAATTCACAAAGGAAGTTTTTGTTTAAAAAGAGAAAAAAGGTGTTCGAATTGACATAAAGGATAAAATTAGTTTTTCAATTTAAAACAGGGAGGAAATCTTGTTTTAAAACCTTCCCCAAGCATAAAGTCACAAAGGAGAAAGAATATCCGGAGCATTCAAATCATCTATAGGCTTGAAAACATGCGCGGCATGCCTGTATACATGCGCAACACGCCTGTGCCCACCGCCCAGGTGCCCGGGACACCAGCAACCAAATTTTCCAAAGTGCCCAAAACGTTTTTCCCCACTATGATTTCACATCCAATGCATCAAGAATGTTTTGAAAAATGATACATCCACTCTACCACAGAGAGAAAATTTTTTTTTAGGGAGTTTCAAAGTCATCTTAAAAAGGTATTTTTTTGTTGAGGAGAGTTAAAATATACACAGTTGCTGGAGGAAAAAGCAGACTAGCATTGAAGGGTCTCAAATCAGTGTGAAAGGTGTCCTAACAGTGTTTGCAAAGGGAAATTTTTTTGTTAAACTCAGAGAAGAACAATGGTTAGAAGATGAAGACCTTTGTCAATTGAATGCAGTCTTTAAAACATTGATTTCAAAGGTGCCTTGATCATCCGAAAACTGAGAGAAAGAGTGATCATAGGATACCGTTTTTGTCAAAATTAAAGGAGGTCTTTTACGCTATGAGATAGCTAAGGTTACACACAGTTGATAGAAGCAGAAAATAGAGTTAGTTTGAAGGGGTCTCAAATCAACTTAAAGGATCATCTTGACAGTGGTTTTAAAAGCATTTTGTCTGCTTAAAACAAAGAGAGAAACAATGGTAAAAGGGATGAGGACTTTGTCAAATTAAAGGAAGTCTTTGACTATGATTACAAAGGACATAAAACAGTGAAAGAGATAGTGGCTATTGTGTCACTTTGGAGGAGCTTTTATTTCTATGAATGACTAAGGGATATGCATAGTCTCTAAAAGAAAAACATCAGTTTGATTAGAGGGTTTTCAATTAGTGTGAAAGAGTATTTAAAACAGTGTTTTAAATGAATCCCTTTTGTATGAAATAAACCACAAAGATGTAGTGCAAGGGAGGAGGTTTTAGGAGCTAATTTGAAAGTTTTATTGTGTTATGAATGGCTTAGAGCATACATAGTCTCTAAGAGAAAAGCAGACTTAGGTTGAGGTTTTCAAAAATAGCTTAAAGAGGTGATTTTACATTATTTTCAAAGGTGTCATGAGCATCTTAAGAAGAGAGAGACAGTGATTAGAGGATAGATCTTTTGTCAAAATTGAAAGAGGTTTTCTTATGTTGTGAAGAAGAAAAGGATTTGTGCAAACTCAAAAATCAAGAGAGCAGAGTTGTGAAAAGGTCTCCAATTTGTTTGAAAACATGTCTTAACCATGTTAGCAAAAAACATACATTGTTTTCTAAATTAAAATAAATCAAGCACATTGATAAAGAAGTAATTTTGTTTTCATTTTGACAAATACTTGTTTGCTAGCATCAAAGAAACAAATTGATTTACAAAGAGTAAAAGGTGTCTTGATTGAATATTTTCTCCAATGATTATTTCAAAGGTTGGTCTTGGCAAGTCAGTGAAGAGTATCAGAAGCAACGGGCGCTACAAAAATCCAAATCAGTTTGCCCAAAGGAAATGAAAGGATGCACAAGAAAAACTCAAAATCGCCCAAGAGGGTGCCCGGTGAGAAAAGGGGAGAAAGACACCTCTAAGCTTGGAATTTTTTCTTTAGCTTCTAGACATGTTTCTAAGAAGCCTTGAGGTACTTTCTCACCAAAATTGAGCGAATTTTATTCTTGTTTTTGACATTTTTGGGCCTAATTGCATAAAGTCATGGGCGCTAGCATTTTGGTTTGAAGCATCCTCAAAGGATGAAAATGCTATAATTAGATGCCATAATTTCAGGGTCATCTACTCAGTGATTTTCAGATCAATTGAAGATGATTTCGCCCCCCAAAGTGATGAAAAACATTCACTTTTTCAACACTCTGCCCCACATATCAACAAAGGCTAATTTCTGGGTTTTTCCACACAGGTCAGATTTTCATAGGCTTCCATTGATCAGTTTGGGGAAAGCAAAGCCTTTTCAAAAGCTAGACATCTATGGCTTTCCAATGAGCTATCACAAGCCTTTTTTTGACATCGGGAAGTCCTCCAAAGGTTGCCCACAAGACAGGGAATTTTCTGCTGCTATATTTCTGAAGTATTTTTGTAAAAATGTAGTTTTCTGAAGTGGCTTTTCCTAATGTGCGTTTAGCCTTTTTTGGCCATTGTTAGTTGGGAAAAGTCGAAATAATTTCCTTGTTTAGAATTTTTAGTATATTTTTATAGATATTTTGTGCCTTTGGATTTGCAAAGCCTCAAGGACAAAATTAGATAGTTTTGATGGGCCAATGAGCTTGCTAGTTGCACTAGGAGGTTTTCCCTCATCTTGACCTATAGATTCCAAGAGACTTCATTGTAAACAAGGCTGAACTTGATGATATAGAGCAATATATGGTTATACAAGCTTGGAAGAAATACTTGTCTCATGCATTGGATAGTTTCTTGAATGTTTTTTGGATGATGAAAGAGGACTGTTGTTGGATTCCTTGACTTGGTAAAATGGTATAGTGCCCCTCTCTATTATGTTTCTTAGTTTTCATACATATTTCATGCTCTTGCCTGCTATAAGACAGTAGAGAATATATTTGAGACATGCCCTTGGAGGCACCTCAGATTTCCTGTTTCATTATAGTTTCGATGTTTTCTTCCTTCTTAGTCATATCAAAGAATTCTTAATTTCTCTTTGATCACTGAAGAAATTTTTTGCTTGTTTCATTTATGGTTGTTATGCATGCTAAGTATGATTCACGGTACGCCCTGCTTATTCATGGCTAGTCAAAGCTTCCACCTCTGAAACCTTTCTTTGAATGTTTGATTGTCCTAGTTGAACCAAGGAGGTCTTGTATCGATCTTGCCCTTTGCCTAAAACTTTGTAATCTCAGTTTAAAGTGCCCGATAGCTCGAAATACTATGTCTAGGAGTTTCCTCTTAGTGGTTTGAGTTATTTGTTTGTCTTAATTGTTTTTCCCCAAAGTCTGATAGCAATTTTCTAAAGTTAGAGAGTCATATATCTCTATGTATTTCTTGAATGTTTATTTCTATGCATTTATCAGTTTCTAGTTACATTTATCATGATTAATGGTTAGCCCTACCATATAAATGTCAACTTTTGAACTATGTATGTTTGAAAGCCTTTGTCATTCACAAACTTAGTGTCCATCCCACTTCATTTTACCTTAGTATCCATTTTACCTTGATCAAATCGGCCCTTCAACATATCTTGTATCACCATCTGAAGCTTTCTCGAGCTTTTCGACCCCATAGCCCAGTTGATCTGAAAATATTTGTAGCTATCTTAGTCTTGATTAGTTCCTCCCTCAAAAACCTAAAAGCAAAACCAAAAAACTACTTCACAACTAGCCTAAAATCATAAACATAAGAAGCAAAACACATAGATATCCCTTACACAAATAGAGAGAGCCCTCTTTGAGTCCAGGAAGGCTAGGTCCTTGGGCTCCAAAGTTGGTTTGATGTTACCCTGTCACTTGGCTTGCCAATCAACCAAATCACGGGACCCTAACATAATGGCGATCATAGTGGGACTCTGAGTGATAAACAAACTTAGTTTCCCTAAACCTTAAGAGACCTTTGAGAATACTATCTTGTGGACTCATCCCACCTCTCACTAACATAATGGCGATCACTGTGGGACCTTCTTAGTTAGTGACAAACTAAGTATACCTTAGAACTTCAGAAATCTCTCAACCTAGAAGTATTATCAAAGAGTAGAATCTAGTTGTCTCACCATCCTAGCAAAATTATGACCCAATTGTAGGACACTCTTACAAACCTTAGGTCTACATGAAACTCAGAAAACCCCAAAAAACATTCCTAGATTGGCTTTTTATTAGTATTGGTGGTGGACCATACACATATCTCTAAAAACAACTAAACACATCCACCTGGCGACTTCACTAGCCTCCAGTAGGCCTATTACTCCACTAGTCCTTATAAAATCTCCTGGGAATGCATTGAGCAATCCCAATCATGATGATGGTGGACAACACAGTTCAAATATTCCACCTGCTGACTCCACAACCTTCATTAGACCAAAATACTCCACTGGTAGAGAACTTTAGACTGGTTGAAAAGACACAATGATCCTTTCTGATTAACAAAGATGGATCCAAGGATACAAAGGAGATATGCTCCGATGAGTAGAGAACATATCCCTGGATTCCCACACAAAATGCCTGAAATAAATTGGATAAAAAACCTACCTGTATTTCAAGATGAAAAGGTTGATGACCCCTTGTTACACCTCATAAAATTTCATATACACATATGAAGGTTAAAGGTTGAATGGCACGAGGACTGCCTCATGAAAATGCTTATGGGAACATTAGAAGATAAGGCGAGAAATTGGTATGAAGGGCTAGAACCTGGCATCTTGTTTTCTTTGAAGGATTTCCATAAAGTATTTTGTAAACAATATATAGGGCATTCTCCATCTCTATCATTGACTGAAAATTGTTGTGATCAATCTGAAGACCTCATACAACACCTTGTAAACATTGATGAAGACTTAGGAAATTGGCATCATGAGGATCTTTTAGAGGAGGTTCATACTTTTCATACTCAAGATAAATATCTTGACAGCCAAGAAGTGTTGATTGAGAATTAAATTAAATCTGAAATGGAAGAAAAAACAAAACCTTTAGGATCTCTACCTTTGTGCTTTGAGCCATTTTAGATTATACGAGAAAATTGGCCTCCTGAGAATCTATCAGAGGAAATTCATGAATCCCATTCTTATTGTCCCGAACATCAATAAGAGTTGATTAAGGATAAATTCAAAACTGAAATGGAAGAAAAATAGAAACCTGTAGGATCTCTATCCTTATGCTTTGAGTCATTTAAATTCATACGAGAAAATTGGCCTCCTAAAATCCTATCAGAGACAACTCATGATTCCCATGATTATTATCCCGAACATCAAGAAATATTAGTTGAAGAGGAAACCAATCAAGAAATGAAAGAGAACCCACAAGATTTCTCTAAAATCATAAGTGATGATTCATCATCTCTCTTAGGTGAGGCCCAAAAAGAAATTCATCCTCTAAATCAATTTTTTCAAAATAATTTAACCGAAGAGGAGATAGATCAGCTCATAAACATACAGTTAGCCTCTCTTAATTTTTCTCCTGTTCTTAATTATCACACAATGGAAAATAGATTTATAGATCAAAGAAAAGAAAAGAAATTTGATAGTCCAATATGCATGGCTGGTGACATTACTTATATTGATAATTCTCCAAGGTTCAATCAATATGTTAATGATTATGATATCAAAACAGAAACTAACCTTGGAGAGCAGTCAACAGTTGATTTATGGGAAAAATTTCACTATCATCAGGTTGAAAAAAGTAAGCAGCCAATACAGGTCACCTATAGCAATGATAAAGAAAGCCTTGAGATTTTGGAACCTTTCAGATTTGATGACAAGGTTGAGGAAGATGGTGAAATTCTTGAGCATGTTTTCAATGAGAAGCCTTTTCCCGAAATGATTTAGGAAGTCATTTTGGACATAGAATCCTCTTTAACTCTTGATTTTTAGTCACCAAGTTCCATTCAATTACAAGTTGCAGGTGAAAGCTTGAAAATTGATGATCACAAGAAATTTGTTGCTCTTCTTTCTCAAGAATATTTGTTGCCAAAGAGTATCCCTATTCATCAAAATAATGACCTTCACATAGTTTGCAGTCCAATTAACTAGGATACATCAGTTGGGCATGAGGACTACACTACAATATATAATGAGTTTGACAGTCCAAGTGATCATGAGGGAGAGGAAAAATTTCTTTCCCAAGAGAATCCCAAGCATAAACAAGTAAAAGAAAGAGTAGCCCTGAAAGGAGCTTGTGTCTCAAATCCTCTAGATCAGGTATTATTCCAAGATCCATTTTTGTTTTCCTTGAGAAATATGAGGGAGGAGTGTGTTCTATCATGAACAGTTTGCTGCAAAGTATGAGAAAATTTTCAAACACTACTGTCCAAAAACAAATGAAGTGGAAGTGCCCTTTTGATTTCTTCAGAATCATGAAAGAACTGAAACAAAGTCCCTCATGGAATCATCTGCTTGATTGGATTTGTTGGAAAAGAGATTTCACTAAATGAATGTATATTGTGTATAAGTTAGATTAGTATAGATAGATAGGTGTGGAAAATAAGATCAGCCTTGTGAGCATCTTTTTAGTTCTAGACTGTTTGAAGATAAATCAAAAACAAAAAATACCAAAAATAGTAAAAAGTAGAAAAAGAGGGAAGTTTCTAAAGAAATGGTACAACCCCATGCCCAAAAATAGTCATGCTGAAAGCGAGCAAGTCTAAATGCCGCTACTAGTGCTCAAAAGATGTCTTGTTCAGTTATCCAGCCTAATCATAACTGAACATGTTTTAAATTGATTGCTGATAAGTTAGTGAAAGAAATGATAGTCAAAATTGTGTAAGCTTGACTTGTCAATAGAAGTATATTAGGAAAATATATTGGTTCCACATGCTCAAAACAGAACCAAAGAGGAAAACAGGGATGAAAAACAAACTATGTATCCTAGCCCTAATTTTTCTAGATGTCATTTTCATGCAAAATAATATTTGTGTGCAGCTTGTCTTTATGCCACAAACACATGACAAATCAGACTGTCTAATCTTGACTTGGTCATTTTTTCAATTTCATGTCCTAGTCTAGCGAATAAAATCCTGTCAAACTGCTTAATATTGACAGTCGATCTAGCATAGGTAGAGAATCAAAAGAGTTCATTAGTTTAATCTAATCTCCCGAAAGATATAAGTGTTGAATTAGATAGTTTCTTTTTCAAAAATAGCATGTCAAAAGGTTGCCAATCCAGATGCACCTAAAGAAGAAAAAATGTTAGGAAATAGGGCTGGGTAGGTAGAGATGTCTTTGAGGCTAATCATGCTGTCAATTTTAAGAAATAACATCAAGAAAGAGAGAAATTTGCACCAATGGATAGGGAACCGGTCTTCATAAGCTAGAGATCTGCAATTCTGGACACCTCCTGAAAAGGAGCTGCCCTCCCCAAATGGAGCCACTGTTAGTCATCAATATTTTTCACTTGTTATTGATGACTAGTTTCCTAACTGATTTTTCTAGAAGTTAATCTCCATGTGTCAATTTGTCATCTAGAAAACACCCCAGGAAAATTTTTACCCTCCTACCTTTCCCTGTCAGCCTATGATCAGAGAAATCTTCAGTTTTCAATTCATGTCTTGCTTCATCCAAATATCTTTGTCTAAAGCTGTCTTAGCCTTCCTTATCTGCTATCATTTTCGCCTTGTTTCTCATAAAATTCACTGTCCAATATTTGACAAATTTTCTCCCTTCCTATCCCTGATTTTCTTGTAAAAAACAATCAGAATCAATGAAAGTTTACCCTAAGTTAGATAGTGGTGTTTAGGAAGTCTTCTCCTTGTCAAAAACATCTTAAGCCAAAGAGCCTCTGTCTAGTACCAATCAGTCATAGATTGTCTTCCTTTTATGCAAAAATAAAGTCTTGACACATCCATAGGTCGCACACCACTAAGAGGTCATTATGTCTCTGTTCAAGAAGAAGTTCAGCAAAGATCCAAATCAGAAGAAGATAAGCATGTTGACAGTCTAAAATAATATGCTTAAGATTGGGAGAAATATCCATAAGACACCGAAGGAGCTCTCCAAGGTTCAAAGTCATATTTTTTGCATCTCTGTAGGGTGAAAATTGAACGACAAATAGTATCCAGACAAGAGCAAAGAGACAAGTCCAAATAAGTCTCTCATGTTGAAGAAATTTGCCATCATTAAGCAGATGGAGAGTTGTAATGAAAAGAAAGCAGGAGTACATGTTTCAAAAGCCAAAATGATATAATGTTGATCTACAGTGTTTTAGTGTCTCCTTCAGAAGCACAGATTCACAAGCATTCCAAAATACATCATCAAATTGAA
Organism: Pinus albicaulis; assembly: GCA_034641835.2. Taxonomy (NCBI): domain Eukaryota; kingdom Viridiplantae; phylum Streptophyta; class Pinopsida; order Pinales; family Pinaceae; genus Pinus; species Pinus albicaulis. The sequence continues at coordinate 1,672,270,831 of CM076584.1, read as the reverse complement.
CATAAGAAGACAACTTCTTCTCATGTTGTCTTGAGCCTGGAATAAGAATACTAGTCAGAGAGAAAATTCAATAAACCTCTACAAACACAGTCAAGAAAGGTTAGTAAAATGACTAGCAAGAAAATACTCTACAAATACCAATCATGTGGCTCTTGGTTTTAAAGTTCATGAGGATATTTTGACAACAGGATACATATCTCAGAAACATGCCTCTTATAGCAGATTGTCAAATTTTTCCACTTTATTACTTATTATGATGTACCAAGCAGAGATATATATTACAAAGAAATATGACATAGTTTTGGAAATAGGTGAAATGTCATGAGTGTGTTAACCTCCTTCATTAAAAATTAGATGGTTGGGTGACATGCTGATAACCTCCTCCAGTTTAAGAGCAGATGGTTTGGAAACATTATGTTAACCTCCTTCATTTAAAAGCAGATGGTGGGAACATGACAAGGACCTCCTTCATTTAAAAAGAAAAGGGTCAAGAACAGAGGTATAGCCTCATTCAAATAGCACGAGACTAACAATGTTTCAAATGACTTAAAAACTTATTTACACCATTTCCTCCGAAAGGATGAAACAAGTGATATATCAGTAGTGTTTCAAATGGTGTTTAAATGAGTTCATTGTTTAAAAGACAAAGTTGAAAATCAGTGAAAGCAACTGAAGGTTCATGGTTTGAAGCAATTTTTGATATCATCAAAGCAGTGATAGAATGGTGTCAAAAGAAGTCTCTTCTCTTCTATCTATGAAGGCCTCCTTCGAAGAGCAATCAGAGGCTGGAATGTTTAAATAAAAGGATACCATTTGAAATTACATTGCACATAGGCCATTTTTTTTCAAAAGATGAGGCAGTGCAGCCAAGATGTATCCCAAGCATACAGTGCTTGTATGCCCTGCACCTTGCACTTAATAAGGCAACATCCCTTCTTCAGTACTGTGCCAAATGTAGCAGATTATACTTGGATGTTACTGGGGACTCAATTCTGACAAATATACAAGGATAAAAGGCTCACTTGCTCAAAATCTAAGTCATATTTAATCCATGGTGCCACGAGACCTAACCAAGCAGATTTCTGAAATTGTTGAAGAGATTGAATAACAACATTTGCATTAGAACCATCAGAGATGGAAATTGGCATTAATATTATTACACTAATGCAACATAGTTCTAACGGTTGAGATGATACATCACAACTAGAGGTTGTCCATCAGGTGGCTAATAGGTTAGGCATAATATCTCCAAAAGCAGTGGTAACAAAGAAAAGATCTCTATAAAAGCTGCTTGATATCTATCAGACTCTGTTGACATCAAATATAAACATAATGACTTTGTGAAAGGGATTAAAATGAGCCTAATGGTAAAGCATGTCATGACAAAGGAACAAAAGATGTGTTTATTTATTTGCAAAATAGTCCATCTATATCCAGAATAGTTGTTGGCCCAAAATAAGTTTGAAGACGAGAAAATGGCTTTCTGCAACTATGAGAATGTTGCCAAAATCACAATTTGAGGAGGTAACACCGCAGTCAAAAGCAACCACAAAACTCATGTGGGTATAATTATCATGCCAAAATGTTTTCAAAGTGTCAAGGAGGTTGGAAGGATAGTCATAAGAGGCACTCTGAACTTAAATGGGGCTCTTCACATTCAAATAACAAAAATAGGTTCAGATGCTGCTTTATCCCAGATTGTTAGTTTGCTTGAGACAGCTCGAATGGCTAAAGCACCATATCAGAAGTTTGCTGATTATATTGCCAATGTTTTTTTCCCATCGTTGTTGCATTGGATTTTGTGACATGGTTGGGCTGGTATCTTGCTAGAGTACTTAGTGCCCATTCAATAGATTAGTTGCCACCTACTAGTAATCTTTTTGTTTTTGCACTTATGTTTGATATTTAAGTTCTGACCATTACCTGTCCTTGTGCTTTAAGGCTTCCAACTCCCATAGCTATAATGGTAGCAATAGGTATTGGAGTCCCTCATGGAGTGCTTAGACCTTGTCCCAAGTAGCAAACAAATCAAGGCTGAAGATGAGGTCATTAATGACATCACTGTTAAAACTTCCCAGAACTCCTTCACAGAGAAACAAAAGGTCAGTTCTCCTGAGGTTTTCACCATGCAAATTAGCTCGTACCAATGTTTAAAGGAATGCTCAAACTAATTTCATTTTCATATCGAAAGCTTCTCTTTCCAGCTAACTCAAAAGGGGTAGAGGGACAACTTCCTAATCTTTACAATGAAAACTAGTAGATTTGTGCTACTAAATTTATTGAGGGACCTACACAAGAAGCATATCAGTCACATGTGGTCCTGGAAAATCTTATTTCAATACCAAATACTTAGTTAAAGGTTGCTGTATCATGGAAAGATATTTTGCAGATGTTGGTCTGTTTGAACTTGAAAACATTGTTTCTCCTGTTGATGCATGTTGTGGCCTCCTTCATAAACAAGCAGAGGGCCAACATGTTTTTAAAAGATTCCAGAGCTGTTGTAGGCCACCTCCTTCCAAGGGTTGAACAAAAGATGCATCAGCAGAGTTTCAAATGGTGTTTGAGTAAGTTTCCTATTGGAAATACAAAGTTGGCAATTAGTTGTAAGTTAATGAGAGATGATAGGTTGAAGGCCTTTTCATATTAAAAAAATATGGTCAACATAATGGTGTTAAAGGACCTATGATCTTATGATTGTGAAAACATCCCTCCAAGGATAAATCACAGGTGATATTTTTAATTAAAACAAATCTTTTCTGAATGGTGAGGTTGATAGACCAAGTTCAAGTTTTAGTCATATCTACAAACTGATACAAGACAAACAATCCCACACAGATGATTTATGAAAAAGGAGGCCTTTGTTCTTTTAGATAGATCCACCATAATCTATCCAATTACCTCCTCCAAGAGATATGTAGCATGAAAACATTTGGTCACAGTTCATATGGATTAGCTTAATCCAAGGGTATAACAGAGTTATAGGAAAACCAAATCTTGGTGGATACAAGCAATTTATGTATTTAGGAATTTTAAAACAGAGGATAAATTAAAGTTTTAAGACTAAATTAGCCACCTTTGAAAAGACAAATAGGCACACTGTCTGAATTCTAGGATGATTTTCATAAAGACATGCAGAAGGTCAAGCCATGGTTGATGACCTCCTTCACTTCATAAAATAGAGAATGCTTTTGCCAGATGAGATTACAAGCAAAAACCAAGCTATTCAGGAGAACATTGACAGAATAGAAGGAGCTCTGGCTCAAGCTCAAGTGGATAAAATCTGTTAGAATAGACACAAGAAGAAAATTTACTTTTAAATAAGTAGATTAAACTTCTAAGGCAGTGACTATAGCACTAGCTTACTTTTATGGACTTCATCCAAAACTCAATAATAGAAATTCTTTCTGTGTTCTTTCAGCTGCATCCTTTCTTGATCTTCAGTTATGCTTGTGGTAAACATAGGATCTTTGTGCAATATGAACTGATTTTATAATTTCTGAAAATTGGAGCTCAAACTTCTTAGTTTATCAGAATTTTGCAGAAAGCCAAGACTATGGCATACATGGTGATCGTGTTAGAAAAGAATTTTGGGGCTACCTCTGTCGTGGTGGTGCAGTGTAATTAAGAGAGATTCTCCCAAAAACTCTCTACTCAAACCCTCTGTGCTCTTTTGACATCAGATGAACTTAGATTTTACTAGCGGAGGAGTGAAGGCCACAGAAAGGTTAAAAGCAAATTCACAAAGGAAGTTTTTTTTTAAAAAAGAGCAAAAAGGTGTTCTAATTGGCATAAAGGATAAAATAAGTTTTTCAATTTAAAACAGGGAGGAAATTGTGTTTTAAAACCTTCCCCAAGCATAAATTCACAAAGGAGAAAGGATATCTGGAGCCAAATCATCTATAGGCTTGAAAACATGCGCGGAATGCCTGTATACATGCGCAACACGCCTGTGATGGGTTGCACAAAGGATTTATAAAGAGGCACGACACGCCTGTAGATAGGCATGGCACGCCTATGCCCACCACCCAGGCGCCTGGGCCACCAGCAACCAAATTTTCCAAAGTGCCCAAAACGTTTTTCCCCACTATGATTTCACATCCAATGCATCAAGAATGTTTTGAAAAATGATACATCAACTCTACCACAGAGAGACGGAATTTGTATAGGGAGTTTCAAAGTCATCTTAAAAAGGTATTTTTGTGTTGAGGAGAGTTAAAATATACACAGTTTTTGGAGGAAAAAGTAGACTAGCATTGAAGGATCTCAAATCAGTGTGAAAGGTGTCTTAACAGTGTTTGCAAAGGGAAATTTTTTTGTTAAACTCAAAGAAGAACAGTGGTTAGAAGATGAAGACATTTGTCAATTGAATGCAGTATTTAAAACATTGATTTCAAAGGTGCCTTGATTGTCTAAAAACTGAGAGAAAGAGTGATCACAGAATAGGGTCTTTGTCAAAATTAAAGGAGGTCTTTTGTGCTATGAGATAGCTAAGGTTACACACAGTTGATAGAAGCAGAAAACAGAGTTAGTTTGAAGGGGTATCAAATAAACTTAAAGGATCATCTTGACAGTGGTTTTAAAAGAATTTTGTCTGCTTAAAACAAAGGGAGAAACGGTGGTAAAAGGGATGAGGACTTTGTCAAATTGAAGGAAGTCTTTGACTATGATTACAAAGGACATAAAACAGTGAAATAGATAGTGGTTATTGTGTCACTTTGGAGGAGATTTTATTTCTATGAATGGCTAAGGGATATGCATAGTATCTAAAAGAAAAACATCATTTTGATTAGAAGGTTTTCAGTTAGTGTGAAAGATTATTTAAAATAGTGTTTTAAATGAATCCCTTTTGTATCAAATAAACCATAAAGATGCAGTGCAAGGGAGGAGGTTTTAGGAGCTAATTTGAAAGTTTTCTTGTGTTATGAATGGCTTAGAGCATACATAGACTCTAAGAGAAAAGAAAAATTAGGTAGAGGTTTTCAAATCAGTTTAAAGAGGTGATTTTACATTATTTTCAAAGATGCCATGAGCATCTTAAAAAGAGAGAGACAGTGATTAGAGGATATAGCTTTTGTCAAAATTGAAAGAGGTTTTCTTATGTTGTGAAGAAGAAAAGGATTTGTGCAAACTCCAAAATCAAGAGAGCAGAGTTGTGAAGAGGTCTCCAATTTGTTTGAAAAGGCATCTTAACCGTGTTAACAAAAAACATACCTTGTTTTCTAAATTAAAAGAAATCAAGCACAGTGATAAAGAAGTAATTTTGTTTTCATTTTGACAAATACTTATTTGATAGCATCAAAGAAACAAATTGATTTACAAAGAGTAAACGGTGTCTTGATTGAATATTTTCTCCAATGATTATTTCAAAGGTTGGTCTTGGCAATTCAGTTAAGAGTATCAGAAGCAACGAATGCTACAAAAAGCCAAATCAGTTTTCCCAAAGGAAATGAAAGGATGCATAAGGAAAACTCAAAATAGCCCAAAGAGGGCGCCCGGTGAGAAAAAGGGAGAAAAACACCTCTAAGCTTGGAATTTTTTCTCGAGCTTCTAGACATGTTTCTAAGAAGCCTTGAGGTACTTACTGACCAAAATTGAGCGAAATTTGACATATTTTTGTTTTTGACATTTTTGGGCCTAATTGCATAAAATCATGGGCACTGCCATTTTGGTTTGAAGCATCCTCAAGGGATGCAAATGTTACCATTGGATGCCATAATTTTAGGGGCATCTACTCAGCGATTTTCAGATCAATTGAAGATGATTTGTTCCCCCAAAGTGGCGAAAAACAGTCACTTTTTCAACACTCTACCCCACATATCAGCAAAGGCTAATATCTGGGGTTTTCCACACAGGTTAGATTTTCATAGTCTTCCAATGATCAGTTTGGGAAAAAAAAAAATTTCAGAAACTAGAAATCTAGGGATTTCCAACGAGCTATCACAGGCCTCGTTTTGACATCATGAAGTCCTCCAAAGGTTGCCCGCAAAACAGAGAATTTTCTATTGCTATATTTCTGAAGTATTTTTGTAAAAATGCAGTTTTCTGAAGTGGCTTTTTCTAATGTGCGTTTAGCCTTTTTTGGCCATTTTTATTTGTGAAAAGTCAATATAATTTCCTTTTTTAGAATTTTTAGGATATGTTTATAGATATTTTTTTCTTTGGGCTTTGCAAAGCCTCAAGGACAAAATCAAATATTTTTTATGGGCCAATGAGCTTGCCAGTTGCACTAGGAGGTTTTCCCTCATCTTGGCCTATATATTCCAAGAGAATTCATTGTAAACAAGGCTGAACTTGATGGTATAGAGAAATTTATGGTTATACAAGCTTGGAAGAAATACTTTTCTCATGGATTGGATAGTTTCTTGAATGTTTTTTGGATGTTGAAAGAGGACTGTTGTTGGATTCCTTGACTTGGTAAAATGGTATAGTGTCATTCTCTGTTATGTTTCTTAGTTTTCATACATATTTCATGCTCTTTCTTGATATAATATAGTAGAGAATAAATTTGAGACATGCCCTTGGAGGCACCTCAGATTTCCTGTTTCATTATAGCTTCTGTGTTTTCTTCCTTCTTAGTCATATCAAAGAATTCTTAATTGCTCTTGGATCACTGAAGAAATTGTTTGCTTGTTTCATTTATGGTTGTTATGCATGCTAAGTATGATTCACGGTATGCCCTGCTTACTCATGGCTAGTCAAATCTTCCACCTCTGAAACCTTTCTTTGAATGTTTGATTGTCCTAGTGGAACCAAGGAGGTCTTGTATCGATCTTGCCCTTTGCCTAAAACTCTGCAATCTCAGTTCAAAGTGCCCAATAGCTCAAAATACTATGTCTAGGAGTTTCCTCTTAGTGGTTTGAGTTATTTTTTTGTCTTAATTGTCTTTCCCCAAAGTCCGATAGCAATTTTCTAAAGTTAGAGAGTCATATATCTCTATGTATTTATTAAATGTTTATTTCTATGAATTTATTAGTTTTTAGTTACATTTATCATGATTAATGGTTAGCCCTACCATATAAATGTTAGCTATTGAACTATTTATGTTTGAAAGCCTTTGTCCTTCACAAACTTAGTGTCCCTCCCACTTCATTTTACCTTAAGATCCATTTTACCTTGATCAAACCGGCCCTTAAACATACCTTATATCACCATCTGAAGCTTTCTAAACCTTTTTGACCCCATAGCCCAGTTGATCTGACAATATTTTTATCTATCTTAGTCTTTCATCAGTTCCTCCCTCAAAAACCTAAAGCAAAACCAAAAACCTAATCAGAAACATAAGAAGCAAAACACATAGATATCCCTTACACAAATAGAGAGAGCCCTCTCTGAGTCCAGGAAGGCTAGGTCCTTGGGCTCGAAAGTTGGTTTGATGTTACCTTGTCACTTGGCTTACCAATCAGCCAAATGACGGGACCCTAACAAATAATTGCACCTATAACAAAATTATTGAAGAAAGATGCATTTTCATTGACTCCTGAAGCAACTGAGACCTTTGAAAATGTTAAAGAGGCAATTTTCCAAGCCCAGTCTTAGTTGTGCCAGACTTAAAAAAATCTTTATTGTGGAATGTGATTCCTCAAGAAATGGAATTGGTGTCGTTTTAATGCAAGAAGGAAGACCCATTTCTTTTCAAAGTCATCCAATCAAAGGAAAGTATTTACAAAAATCTATTTATGAGAAGGAAATGTGGGAAATACTAAATTCACTAAATAAATGGCGACCTTACCTAATGGGAAGACACTTCAAGGTAAAAACTAATCTTGATAGTCTTAAATAATTTTTGGAACAAATACTATCTTCAGAGGAGTAGTAAAAATGGGTTACAAAGGTTTTTGGATGATGACTTTGAAATCATCTAAAAAAAAGGGAAGCTAAATGTTGTTGTAGATGCACTCTCAAGAAAGGATGAGGATGTGGAAGATTTTCTTTGTTCTATTTATATTATCCAACCAGGTTGGATAACCGAAGAAAGGGAGGAATGGAAGAATGATGAAGAAGTGTGGGCACTCATTCAAAGGTTGTAGCAAGATCTGAGTACATCTGATATGTTTAGTTGGAAAAATGATTCCTTATGGTACAAATATCTCTTGTATATTTTTAAGAATTCCCAACTAAAAAAAATATTCTTTTGGAATTGCACACCTTTGCCTTAAGAGGACACATGATTTTTAAAAACTACCACAGAGTGAAGAAATAATTTTTTTAGGATGGCCTTAAATTTGATATTCAAAATTTTGTGGTGGAGTGTTTGGTTTGTCAAAAAACTAAAGTTGAGACAATTAAGACCTCAGGTCTACTACAACCTTGATCCATTCAAAGTCAACGTTGGGAGGAGATTTCAATGGATTTAATCATAACTTTACCTAATTCTGAAGGAAAGAGCGTCATCATGGTGGTAGTTGATAGACTTACCAGGTATGCACACTTTTGTTCATTATCTCATCCATTTAAAGTGAGTATAGTTGTTACTGCATTTATGGAAACAATTCAAAAGCTACTTGGAAACCCAAAGATTATTCTAACCGAAAAAGATCCCATTTTCACTAGAAATTTTTGGAAGGAATTATTTTCTTGTTTGGGTACTCAAATAGCTCATAGCTCATCTTATCATCCTCAATCCAATGGTAAAACTGAGATAATGAACAAATTTTTGGAAGGATATCTTTGTGGTTTTGTATATGATAAACAAACATAATGGGTCAAGTGGTTACCTCTGGCTGAATGGTGGTATAATAGTTCATTCCACACTACCAAAAAAATGACCCAATTTATGGCACTTTATGGATATCATCCACTATACATCACATCATATTTAAGAGAAAATTCTAGGGTTCAAGCAGTGGAAGTTCACATTGAGCATCAACAAAAAGTTATCCAACTCTTAATGGATGACCTAAGTTTGGCATAAAATCGAATGAAACAACATCCAGATAAAAATTGTAGTGAGAGAATTTTTGATGTAGGCGACTAGGTATTTTTACGGTTACAACCATAACAAGAAATGTCCCTCAAGCAAGCTAAGAAGGATAATAAATTATTGCCAAATTACTATGGTCCTTACAATGTGTTGCAAAAGATTGGTACTATGCCATGCAAATTGGAGCTTCCTGCTTCTTCCTGAGTGCACCCAATTTTCCATGTTTCATGCTTAATGAAGGTTATAGGTGAAAAAATTCCACTTCAAATAATATTGCCAGAAGTTGATGAGTTAGGAAAAATTATATTGGAACCTGAAGCAGTCACGGAAACAAGAAGTCAGCAACTACAAAATCGGTCAATTTTAGAGTACCTTATCGAGTGGAAGAACTTACCCACTGAAAATTTCACATGGGAGGACAATAATTTTATACAGAAGCATCCAAAACTACTAAAGTGTCAAGGAAAACACTTTTTTTAAGGAGAGGGGCATGTTAGGTCCCTATATTACTAGTGTAGTCGCTTATTGTTGTTAATGTAGCATCCATATTGTTATTGTTGTACCCCTGTAGTCCCCATATTGTTATTATTATTCCCCATAAAAGCCCACTATTGTTATTGTTGTTCCCTTACATTATTATTGTTAGGTCACTTAGGTTTATATTGTGACCCCGTGGAATCCTATATATAGAAAGGAGGTTTTGTCATTTGTATCTATTAGCACAGTTTCTTGATAAGTCATGAGTCCATTCCCTAGTTTTATTTCAGGACTAAAGTTGAAAATTTTCCAAAAAATAAAATAAAAATTTGGGCGCTACAAGAATTTCCAGAAGCACCAATTTTTTAAGCCTTTCAGATAGTTTGTTATTTCCTATTTTTGTCTTTTTATTTTTATTTCCGATGCTGCTAGAATTTTTGGAAGCACACTTTGCTTTAAAATTAAAGTGAAAAATTGCATCCACTTTAGTCATACCACATGTTGTAGGGTTAATACGCATCAAATCTTTTTAAATATGTTAAATATATAATGAGAGGTGTCATATTTTAGTCAGTTAGTTTGAGTCAAGTTGTTGTATACGTTATGCCACATGTGTCAACCCACAATTAATGATCGAACCATTTCCATTCATGCTTGTCTACACCAAATCAGTCATCCATAAGTTTAGGTATGAATTTTGCTAAGTTAGAGAGGTCATGGTGATCACACCGTACTCCATAACTACTCTATTGGTCACACATCACTACTGCCGGAAATTTCGGCCAATAAATAGCAAAGTTTGCGGAGGTGACTATGTGTCATCAAAGACAACTGCCATAAGCTATCTGAAGATCCCATACAGAGAATGCAACCAACTGAAGGTGATGATTGTGTGTCACATGGTTCACATCATGATCATGAATATTTTTAATGATGGAGAGTGATTTGCATGGGATGGTGAACCTAGACTTAGTTTTAAAAACCACCTAAAAAATAGGAATTTTTCATTTGAAGTCTAAGATGTTGATTTTGAATTTGCTGAGAGTCATAGTTGGAGAAGGAGTCTGGATTTCAGACAAGATCCCAAAGAATAATACAAGCCACACCTGTAGGTAAACTCCTCATATTCTACCACCTATCATTTGCAGGAGACATAGTCATTTTTTTTTTCTTCTGAAGATGATTAAAATAGGTGGTCAATTAAATTGAATAGAGCCACCGGGTACAGTTTGTTCTGATGCTAATTTTAGAGTGAGAACTTTTTTTATGCAATTATTATGGCATCCTATTTGCACCAGGTTACGAATCTCACATTCAAGAGTTTCCTTAGAGTTTGCTAATTCATTTAATGGACAAGAGGCTACATTTTATGGCCTCATTTTGCAGGTTTCTGAAGACTCCATTGCAGAAGCTTTTAACCTTCCTTAGAAAGGTGAAATGTGGTTCAAGGGACAATTTTTCACAAGAGGTGATCTCAACAGCTTCCTCAAGGATGCTCATAGAGATCCAAACTGGGAAAAAGGTATCCCAAGAAAATACCTTAAGAATGACTGGGCAGAGGCCATCAGGCTTATCAAGATACACCTCACATGTAAATGGAGGTATACTGTGTTATTCCTCTATCACATGAAGTTTCTATTTCATATTGTAGGGATGACGTTATTGAATATTCCATTTTTCCTATTGAAAATATTGACCAAGATGTGAGTAAGGGTTTAGACCCACAATGATGTTTCTGAGTATATCTTGTATCATCAAGATTTGATAAAAGTTTTGGTTGAAGAAGAGCTGAAGAATAAAAACCAGACTTGGGACCATTTTCTATTCTACAAGGTAGGCCAGGCTACACCTACTCCTCTAGTTCCACATTTAAACCCTCAACCTGAAAAAAGAAGAACAAAGAGAAAGGCCTAGAAAGAAAATATTTATAAGAAGGCCAAATATAATAAAGATAAATTTTCTGCAGGAGAAACTGAAAGAAAAGTGGGAAAAGGAGAGAAATCCTCATCAAGCAAGTCGAAGTCCATGAAAATAGTACCCCCTGTTCCTCCATTTCCAAATGTATACACTGGAGATATAAGAGGGAGGTATGAAAAATCATATAAGTCAAAAGCGTAGGTGCTACCATAAATTCTGGAAGCACCTATTCAAAAAAATTTGCAGGAGTATTAGCCTACCCAATCAGATGAGGAACTACTTAAGGATGTTGGTTATGCATCAACAGCAAGAGGAAGAAGGAGGAGGCTAAACCTATTGCTACTTCCAGAAAGAGGCACACAAGAGAGAGAAATAAGTTTAGAATGAAATCCAAGGCTCTTCTCAAGCCAAGCCTATTGACAGAATTTATTGACATTGAAGAGAAACCTAATGGTTCAAAGGTAGAGAAACTAGAGAAATCAGTGAAGAAAAGAAAGAACAAGAACCCTTCAGAACAACCCTCAGAGCCCTCAAAAAGAAGAAAAGCATAGAAGGGTGCTAAGAAGGATAAAAACCTTGTCAAGGAGGAAACTGCAAGAGTAACCACATCCAGAACATTAGGTGTTGATAGAAAAAATAATTTAGATAAACTAGTTGAAGCTGCAGCACACTTACAGGAAAGGTAAAAAGGTTTTTGATGCTAATCCATTTTTGATAAGCAGTAATAATTTTTTAACAATAGCCTAGGTGTCATGGAATACAAGTCAACATTCAATTTTCAATATTTTTTTGTGTATTTTGAAAAAGAAACAGGGTGCTACCAGAATTTCTGGTAGCATTCCATATTTTGCGCAGTTACAGGTTTTTACCGGAATATCTGGCAACACCTGTTTTAATTGAATTTTGATAGCTGTTAGCAATTTTTTCCAAGCTAGTCAAGGATGGATAAGAACCCATGACTAAATGGATAATACAAGTGATGGTGAGAGGTATTTATGAGTTTTTTGGAGGCCTTATTAAATAAAACTACATGGTTATTAAAGACCCAAGACACAAGGAGAAAAATCAGCAGAAAAGGTGGCAACATGATAGTACACTAAGCATTCCAACCCATAATTCTTCTCTTCTTCTTTCTCCATATTTCCTTTCTGTTATATTTTGAAGGGAAAAGGATGAAATGTATTTTGACACATATGTTATGTTATAATTAATGTTTCCTTATTTTGAGAAGAGATGGAGTTGGTTCCTCTCTTGCTATATATAGCACTTGTAAATACTATTTCTGGGTTGGATGCTGGTCTACCTGAAGATTGAAAGTAATAGAAAAAAACTTTTTGCTTCATGCTAGAGGATTTGGTGATTCAAGGAACATATAATGTGTGGTGTGTATCTTTCCTTTGTTAATTTATTCTAAAATATAAATTGCAGTAAATAGTGAAGTGTGGGTGAGAACTTGTTAAAGGATTTAATAGTCAATTATCTTCTTTCAGTTTTCTACAAATCGTATGTGTGTAATATAACATGTCACTAAGGATTTCATAAAGGATTTGTGGAATAATTTGTACACGAAATCTATTTTCTAAGTTTTTTTGCTTAACATAAACAAAGTTTGTGTTAAAGGTCATCAACATAGTTGTGTCACTGATTTAGGATAGGAATATGTCCTGAAATAGCTACCAGCTATTCACTTTCCTCCACTTGTGTACTATGTTCCCTATGCTACCTTTTACCCACACAATTTATAAATTTCCAATGCTTTCCAAATGCATGAATGTCTTAAAGAACATAAAATCATTTCAAAATATTTGAGAAATCCATCCCACCACTCAAACAACCACTTTAAAATTTGAAATGAACTATGATGTGTAAGGCTTACTCCCTAAGAAGTCAATGAGTGACATCTTACGATAACATATTTGGCAATGATTTTGGGGAGGCGAATTGATGTTTATCCCTAGGTGAATGACAAAGTTATAATTCTAGTTCTGAGGTGTATAGTTCCAGTTGTCTTTTTAGACTGCTTTACACTTGGTGACTCCATTGAGAAGTTATGGATCCTAGAAGGACTATAAATAAGGATAACCCATATTCCCCTTTGATAATCCCAGTTTCTGACCCTGAAAAGCTAATTAGGAAAAATATTAAATGAAATTTTTCTACCTCTACTACTATTTTCTCAAAGGTTGTTCCTAAAGAAGTCCTACAAACTTTATCCCCTGATTTTGCAGAAAATTCTGTACCTGCGTTGTTTTCCAAGAAAAAAAAAATAGCTACATCACAAGTTGGTGCTTCATCATCTGTTGTTCACAATCCACCTATTTTTATTCCAAAAATCCCAACTACTCACACCATGGCAGGTCCAAACCCACCCCCTAACCGAATGGATGAAATTGTTGCTACTAGGTATGCCCCTTTGGTTTTACCTTAAACTATGAATGCATTGCCTACAGGAGATTATCTCAAGTACATGCCTAAGTTTAGTGGTGAGGTAGAGGTAACAGCTGAAGAACACCCTGCTGATTTTTATGCCTATACTAACAATCTGAAGATTGAGCATGAAGATGTTTGGATGAAAGTATTTTTTCAGAGTCTTGAGGGGCATGTAAGAAAATGGTTCAAATATTTGACAACTAGTAGCATCATTGGAATTGAAACCCTAGATGACACATTTTTAAGGAAAATGGGTGATAAGAAATATTTTGTGTATTATATCACTGAATTTGGTGCAATAAAAAGAAAATAAGGAGAATCTGTTTCTGATTTTTGCAAGAGATTCAATAAAATGTATAGAAAAATACCTAGTGAAATCAAGCCTACTAAAGCTTCAACTAAAATCACTTATGCAGATGCCTTTAATCTTGATTTTTATTAACTATTGAGAGAAAGAAAATATAAAACACTAACACAAATTCATGACAATGCACTGGAGGTAGAATCTAATGTGTTAGCAGTTGATAGGCTGAGAGGAGGGATTGATAGAGAAAAAATAAAGAAAAAAGCTGAAGTTTCTACTTCAAGAACTTCTGACATTGATCCCTTATTAGATGAACTAACCAAGATGGTCAATCCATTGACTACTAAAATGTCCAAGCTCAAGATGGAAGCAAAACTAGCTACTACTAGAAATGTTTCATTTGATCTGCCTAATAGGAGAGAGGAGAGAGGTTGATAATAAAAAAGTTCAGCCTCCTTTGTAGAATTCTATATTTGATGATGAAGAGGAAGCTGAAAGGTTGGATAAGGTTACTAATATCAATTTTCTGATAGACAAAGAAGGGATGATTCATCTTACACAAGCAGATTATGAATATTTCATGTCATATACTCAGAATACTGAAGTAGTTCCTGATCATTCCATGATTGCAGCTGATCATCAAAGCATATATAATCTCAGATCAAATAATATTGATGAGAATGCACAGCTCGTTGCACAACCCACGAAGAATAAGGACACAGAAAAAATTCCAGCAGAAAAATAAGTTGAAGAACATAAATTACTGGGAATTCCAGTAGTAGTAAAAAATCCTTCACTTTAGGTACAAATTACTCATAAACTGCCCCCTGTTTTCAATTTTGAGAATTAAATATTAAATATGAATATTCATTTTCCTCTTTTAGAGCTCATGAAAAATGATGATTCAAAAAGACCTTTATGAAAACTCTTCAACCCCCACCTATCGAAGTAGTTCTAATTTTTTTAACCTTCAAGATGACAATCCCCCTGTTATTTTAGGTCCTTTGGTAGAAGACAAAGATGATTATACCCCTCCTTTCTATCTATCTCTGAACATTCATGAAAATATCTTTCATAATTTCCTAATGGACTCTAGAGGCTCACATATTTTAATGCCCAAGGTAGTCATGGATGAACTAGGTCTTGACGTAACTAGAGAATACCAAGATCTCTACTCCTTTGATTCCTGGAAATTTCAATGCCCTTGTGTCATCAAAGACCTTGCAGTAATCCTTTTTAAGCTACCCATGAGAGGAATGGTGATGGATATTGTTTTAGCTAACATTCCTCCTAGGTTTGGCATGTTACTTTCTAGGTCATGGATTAGAAGGTTGGGAGGAACATTGGAAATGGATATCACTTATGTTATTGTCCTTGTTTTTGGAGGAGAAAAAAGAAGAATTTATAGAGAAGCTCAGCTGGCATATATCATTAGTAACAAAAAAGACCCCACTAATCATCCAATTTATGCTAGAACTACTGATTTTGGTTCAAGCATCTTACACATGGATAATGTTGTCCTATCTGCATAAAATTTTTAGATTTTGAAGCCTGCTAAAAAGAAGATCAGTCATGAAGGTTCCAAACTATGGAAAATGTATTTTGATGACTCATGTTCGAAAGAAGGAGATGGTGCAGGAATATTTCTTATTTATCCTTTGAAAGAAAGCTCTAATTTTTCTTTCAAGCTTGAATTTGAAGCAACTAGCAATGTAGCTAAGTATGAAGCTCTGATGATTGGTTTAAAAACAACAAAGGACATGACTATTTCAGAAATTTATGTTTTTGGAGATGTTGAACTTATCATTCAGAAAATGAGAAATGTTTATTAAACCAAGCATCCAAGCATCCTAGACTCAGAGATTACCGGAATGCAGTATGGAGCATTGTAGAAGACTCATTCTTGAATTTTAACATTACCTTTTTCAAAAGAAAGTAATATTTTTCTTGACTCACTTTCTATTTCAAAAACCTCATTCAAGATTCCAATACCTATGAAGCTGAAATATTGAGTGGAAGTTAGGTTCGGACCTATCATTCCTGATAATGTCAAGCATTGGAATTTTTTTGAAGATGATCAGGAGATTAGAAGATTCATTGAAGTTGTTGAATAGTTTGATGTCCTAAACATTGACCAAGATGAAGATATCATGAAGAATGATGTTGATTTGCAAGACACCAAAAATTTGCAAAAACATATTGTTGATCAGCCTATCATTCAAATTCCTACCAATCACATTCCGAAGGGGTTAATCCCACTTGAGAATATTTTTTATCATAATGATGTCCCAGTCAAACCACAGTTGGCTGAAACAAAAAATGAATTTGAAGATTTCAATTTGGGCACAAAAAAAGAACCAAGGTATGTGAAGTTGTCAAAATTTTTATCAGAAGAAATAAATGTTGAATACCACAAGTTGTTTTGTGAGTTTTTTTATTTTTTTTGCCTGGAGATATGAAGATATTAAGACATATTATACAAATATCATCAAGCATAGGATACCATTGAAGGATGGTACTAATCCATTCAGGTAGAAATTAAGGAAAATCAATCCACTACTATTATCGTTCATGGAGAAGGAAGTTAAGAAACTTTTGGATGCTAAAATCATCATTCTATTGAGATATTTAGATTGGGTTGCTAATCTAGTTCCAGTAAGGAAGAAAAGTGGTTAACTTAGAATATTTGTATATTTCAGAAATCTTAACAAATGATCCAAGAAAGATAACTATCCTTCGCCAAAGATGGAGCGTATTCTTCAAAAGGTAATTGGTTCAGACAAAATTTCCATGTTAGATGGGTTCTCCGGGTACAATCAAGTTTCAGTTTGGTTGGAAGACTGAGAGAAGACAACATTAATAACTCCTTGGGGAACCTTCATGTATGAAAATATGCCATTTGGGCTTATGAATATCAGAGCTACTTTTCAGCGTGCTATGGAATTTGCATTCATTGGAGAAAAGGACAAATTCTTGGTCATATATTTAGATTATATTACTCTTTATTTAACTTCATATCAAGAACACCTTCAACACTTGAGACAAGTATTTGTTAAATATAGAAAATATGGTATATGATTAAATCCAAAGAAGTCTCATTTTTCTCTAAAGGAAGGTAAAATTTTGGGTCACATAGTTTCTAAAGATGGCATGAAAATCGATCCTAAGAGAGTGATTGAAATTCAAGGTTTAACACTTCCAAGATCCAAGAAAGAGGTTCAATATTTAATTTGTAAGATAAATTTATTAAGAAGGTTCATTCCCAATTTTTTTGAAGTGGTGAAGCATATTACTTGCATGTTGAAGAAGGAAAAATAATTCAAGTGGACCATTGAATCCATAAATTCATTTGAGCTGATAAAAAAAGCTATAATTGAAGCACCTAAGCTAGTAAGCCCTGAATACTCAAAGAATTTCTTGATATTCTCATTTTCCTCCCAATATACTATTGTTGTTGTTTTGTTACAAAAATATTCAGAAAATAAGGAAGCCCCCATAGCATTTTTCAGCAGAGCACTTAGAGATGCAGAATTAAAGCATGAAATGTTGGAAAATCATTCCTATGCATTAGTGAAAGCTCTCAAACCTTTTAGATTTTATATTATTCATGCTCAAGTTATTTATTATGTACCCTCATCTTTTGTTAGATAGATATTAGTTCAGTTTGATACTAATGGAAAAAGAAGCAAGTGGGTGACTAAAGTTCTTGATTTTGATTTAGAGATAAAACCTACTAAAGTAATCAAAGGTCAAGGGTTAGCCAAACTATTAGCTGAAGAAAATTTTAATGTTTTGGGCTTGAATTTAAAGGATGACGACTTTGAAGGGAATATTTCTAGACCTATAGACAACATGGCAGTAGATATAAAGATTTCTGAATGCAGCTAGTATAAGGACATCATCTATTTTCTGCAGCACTTTAAACCTCCTCCAAATTATAATAAAATCAGAGTAAGACATTTGAAGCTAAAATTTGTTGAATTATACATTAAAGATAGTTGTTTATATTGGACAGATCCTACAGAAGTTTTATTGAGATGAATTGATATAGATGAGTCCAAGAAAGTTATCTTTGATATGCATAGTAGTATGTGTGGAGGACATCACTACTGGAGAACTAATGCATACAAAATATTGAGAGCTGGCTATTTTTGGCCTAGCTTATTTTCTGATGTATGTGTTGAGGTGAGAGCATGTGAAAAATGTCAAACGTTTACTGGAAATAAACATTGGAAGTATTTTTCTCTCAAGCCCATAGTTGTTTTTGCAGCATTTTAGCAATGGGGCTTATATTTCATTGGAGAAATTCATCCACCTTCAAGTGGACAACATCGTTGTATTATTGTTGCAACTAATTACTTCACCAAATGGATTGAAGAAATACCTATGGTAGGAATTCTACTCATAAAGTTATCATTAATTTTCTGGAGGGAATCATAACCAGATTTGGATGTCCATCAAGGTGAGTAGCAGATAATGCAGCTACTTTTAAAGCCACTCCATTGGTAAATTTATGCGAAGATTATGGCATTCAACTCACTCACTCTACAACTTACTATCCCTAAGGAAATGGTTTAGTTGAATCATGAAATTTTTTTTTGGTAAGAATCATCACAAAACTATTGGAGCAAAACAAGAAAGCATGGGATTCAAAACTGAAGTTTTCTTTATGGGCAGACAAGGTGACTATCAAAAAGTCTATTAATACATCACCTTTTTAAATGGTTTATGGAACTGATGTTGTTTTTCTAGTTCAATTGGCCATTCCTGTAGCTAAATTTCTGCAATATCAAGAAGCTGAGCCAGATGATATGACCATGAGATTTTATCAAATTATAGAATTGCAGCAAAAATGAGAACAACAATATGATTTGGTGAGAAAATATCAACAATATGTGAAGCAAGTTTTTGATAAAGGAACTAAAAAACAATATTTTCAGATTGGAGATATAGTGTTGAAGTGGGATGCACAACATCAAGATCCAGCTAAGCATTCCAAGTTTTATTTTTTGTGGCTTGGTCCTTTTAGAATCTCAAACTTTCTGCAGAACAATACTTTTGAGTTGCAACATCTTGATGGAGCAGAACTGTTTGGAGGCCCATTCATTGGGCGCTTTCTCAAAAAAAAAAATTTGCTAAGGCTGTTGGTAGCCTAACTTCACTGTAAATACCAGTGTGTTTCATAATAGGACTTCATAACCCAATGACAAGGAACTTAAACTACAAAAGATTCTTAAAGCCTCACAGGGAGAGCTCTATCCCCTATGGAGCCAATGTTAGCACAGTTTATTGATAGGTCATGAGTCCATTCCCTAGTTTTATTTTAGGATTAACGTTCAAAATTTTCAAAATTTTAAAAAAAAAAATTGGGCACTACCGGAATTTCCAGAAGCACCAGTTTTTTAAGTCTTTCAGATAGTCCGTTATTTCTTATTTCTGTCTTTTTATTTTTATTTCCGATGTTGCCAGAATTTCCGGAAGCATACTATGATTTTAAAATAAAGCGAAAAATCACATCTTCTTTAGTCATACCACTTGTCATAGGGTTAATACACATCAAATATTTTTAAATTTGTTAAACATATAATGAGAGGTGTTGTATTTCAGTCAGTTAGTTCCAGTCAAGTCATTGTATAGGTTATGCCACATGCGTCAACCCATAGTTAATGATCAAACCATTTCCAGTCATGCTTGTCTATGTCAATTCAATCATCCATAAGTTTAGGTACGCGTTTTGCTGAGTTAGAGAGATCGTGTTGATCACACTAGACTCCATAACTACTCTACTAGCCACACAACACTGCTTCCGGAAATTCAATCAACAACACAGTTTGCGGAGGCGACTGTGTGTCATCAAAGAAACTTTCCATAATCCATCTAAACATCCCATACAGAGAACGCAACCAACTGAAGGTGGTGATGAGGCGTCACATGGTTCACATCATGGTCATGAATATTTTTAATGATGGAGAGTGATTTGCATGGGATGGTGAACCTAGCATTAGTTTTAAAAACCACCTAAAGAATAGGAATTTGTCATTTGAAGTCGAAGTTGTTGATTTCGAATTTGCTGAGAGTCACAATTGGAGAAGGATTCTGGATTTCAGACAAGATCCAAAAGAAGAATATAGGTCACAACCATAAGATAAACTCCTCATATTATTTTACCTATGATTTTCAGGAGACATAGTAATTTTTTTTCTGAATATGACTAAAACAGGTGGTAAGATAAATCGAATAGAGCCACAGGGTGCAGATTTGGCTGATGCTAATTCGAGCGTGAGAACTTTGTTTATGAAATCAAGATGGTATCCTCTTTGCACCAATTTGGGAAGATCACATTCAAGAGTTGCCTTAGAGTTTGCTAATTCATCTAATGGACACGAGGCTACAGTTTATGGCCTCACTTTACAGGTTTCGGAAGACTCCATTACAAAAGCTTTTAACCTTACTCAAGAAGGTGAAAGGTGGTTCAAGGGACAATTTATCATAGGAGGTGATCTCAACAGCTTCCTTAAGGATGCTCACAGAGATCCAAATTGGAAAAAAGGTATCCCAAGAAATTATCTTAAGAATGATTGGGTAGAGGCCATCAAGCTTATCAAGATATACCTCACATGTGAAAGGAGGTATACTATGGTATTCCTCTATCACATGAGGTTTCTATTTCATATTGCAAGGATGAAGTTATTGAATCTGCCATTTTTCCTATTGAAAAGCTTGACCAAGATTTGAGTAAGGGTTTAGCCCCACAATGATGTTTTTGAGTACAACTTGTATCATCAAGCTTTGATAAAAGTTATGGTTGAAGAAGGTATGAAGAAGAAAAACCAGACTTGGGACCATTTTCTATTCTATAGGGCAGGCCAAGCTGCACCTACTCCTCCAGTTCCACAGTCAAACCCTCAACCTAGAAAAAGAAGAACAAAAAGAAAGGTCTAGAAAGAAAATATTCATAAGAAGGCCAAATATAAGAAAGATAAATTTTTTGTAGGAAAAAATGAAGGAAAAGTGGAAAAAGGAGAGAACTCCTCAACAAGAAAGCCCAAGTCCATGAAAATAGTACCCCCTGTTCCTCCATTTCCAAATGTATACACCAGAGCCAAAAGAGGGAGGTCTGCAACAGTAGATAAGTCAAAAGCGTAGGTGCTACTAGAAATTCTAGAAGCACCTATTCAGAAAAACTTGTAGAAGGAGTATTAGCCTACCCAATAAAATGAAGAACTACTTAAGGATGTTGGTTATGAGATCAGCAACAAGAAGAAGAAGGAGGAGTCTAAACCTATTTCTAGTACCAGAAATAGGCACACAAGAGAGAGAAATAATTTTATATTGAAATCCAAGGCTCGTCTCAAGCCAAGCCTATTGATAGAAGTTATTGACATTGAAGAGAAACCTAAAGGTTCAAAGGCATAGAAAGTAGAGAAATCAATGAAGAAAATAAAGAACAAGAACCCTTCAGAGCAACCCTCAGAATCCTCAAAAAGAAGAAAAACACATAAGGGTGCTAAGCAGGAAAAAGACCCTGTCAAGGAGGAAAATACGAGAGCAACCAGATCCAGAACATCAGTTGCTGATAGAAAAACTAATTTTGATATACTGGTTGAAGCTACAACACACTTAGTGGAAAGGTAAAAAGGTTTTTTATGCTAATCCCTTTTTGCTAATCAATTATAAATTTTGAACAAAAACCTAGGTGTCATGGAATACAAGTCAGTACAGAATTTTCTGTATTTTTTTGTGTATTTTGAAAAAGAAACAGGGCTACTAAAATTTCTGGTAGCATTCCAGATTTTGTGCAGTTACAAGTTTTTACCGAAATTTCTGGCAACACCCGTTTTAACTGAATTTTGACATCTGTTCGCAAGTTTTTCTGAGCTAGTTAAGGATGTATAAGAACTCATAACTAAATGGAGAATACAAGTGGTGGTGAGAGGTAGTTATCATATTATTGGAGGTCTTACTAAATGAAGCTACATGGTTATTAAAGACCAAATACACAAGAAGAAAATTCAACATAAAAAGGGGCAGCATGACAATACACTCAACATTCCATCCCATAATTCTTCTCTTCTTCTTTCTCCATCTGTCATTTCTGTTATATTTCGAGGGGATATAGATGTAATGTCTTTTGACACATATGCTATGTTAGAATTAATTTTTCCTTATTTTTAGAAGAGACGGAGTTGGTTCCTCTCTTTCTATATATATCACTTGTAAATACTATTTCCAGGTTGGACGTTAGCGTACCTAAAGGTTGAAAATAATAGAAAAAATATTTTTGCTTCATGCTAGAGGATTTGGTGATTCAAGGAACATCTAATGTGTGGTGTGTATCTTTCCTTTGTTAATTTATTCTAAAATATAAATTGCAGTAACTAGTGAAGTATGTGTGAGAAGTTGTTAAATTATTTAACAATAAATTATCTGCTTTTAGTTTTCTGCAAGTTGTATGTGTGTAATAGAACATGTCAGTGATGATTTCATGAAGTATTTGTGGAATAATTTATCCATGAAATCTATTTTCTAAGTGTTTCTTGCTTAACATAAACAAAGTTTTTGTTAAAGGTCATCAACATAGATGTGTGATTGATTTAGGATAGGAATATTTCCTAAAATACGTACCAGCTATTTATTTTCCTCCACTTGTGTACTCTGCTCCCTATGCTACATTTACAGAGACAATTTATAACTTTCCACTTCTTGCAAAATGCATGAATGTCTTAAAGAACATAAAATCATTTCAAAATATTTGAGAAATCCATCCCACCACTCAAAAAACCCCTTTAAAATTTGAAATGAACTATGATGTGTAAGACTTACTCCTTAAGTAGTCAAGGAGTGACTTCTTATGTTAACAATATCATCAAAGAATTGTTCATTTATGTAATGTAAAGGAGGTTTCCCCCTCGAAGAGGTTGATTTCTAAGGCATTGATATAAATTTTATTTTATTTTGTGAGTTTGTTTCATAACAAACATGGTAATATCTCACTCTCTTGGTCTAATTTCATTGTTGCAATTAAAGGACAATTTTACCCTCTAGCATATATGCAAAAAGGCATCATGAATTGGCAGAACTTTAGACAACTTAAAGGTCAAAGTGTGCAAGATTACACCTAATAATTTAGAAAAATACCTCTTATGTTAGGTGTTGATTTGCATTCACAAGACACGTTGTTGAAGTATATAGTGGGTTTACATAGCTACCTAAGGCATACTATCCTTAACTTCAATCCCACTAGTTTATCTGAGGTTCGTGTGCAAGCCACTCACCTTGAGGAAATAGGGAAAAATATTCAGAAGAGGGTAAAAAGAATCCATTTAAGGGTGGAGAGAAAGGAAATGGTGTCAAAGGGAAAAGAAAGAAAAAATAATCTGTTAAAAAGGAAGGAGAGAAAATTCATGCAAACATTATTCCAAAGAGGGTCACGATGAAGACCATTTTGGAATTTTCATCTAGAGATGAGGCCCGAGAAATTCAACAACAAAGGGAAACAAAAAACAACTATAGCCACTCAATAGGATTTGGGATCTGACTCGGGTGATGAAACTAAAATTACAACCATGGGTATGAAAGGACAAGAATCCATTGCTAGCACTAGTTTTCATGTTTGATATATGAAGACTTAGTCAAGAAGCTTAATCATGAAACCATTCCACATCACAAACCATCGTCTATCGCCATGAAAACAAGTACCACTTGTTATATATATAGATTTTGAATTATTTTTTTAATTTTTTTAATTTTTAATTTATTTATTTTAAATTTATTTCATATATTTAAATTTCTTTGTTTTTTTTAATTTATATTTAAAAATGTTTTTTTTTTCCTTTTTTTTTTAAATTTAAAAAAAATGATTTTATATTTTATATTTTATTTTATATCTAAAATTGTATTTTTCATATAATTATATACTTTTTTAAAAATTTTAAATTATTATTTTGATTTTGATTTTAATTTTTTTATTTTAATTTTAATTTTTATTATTTTAATTTTTTTTCTTTTTAAATTAATTTTTTTAATTTAAATTATTTTTTATTTTTTATTTTCTTTTTAATTTTAAGTAATTTTTTAATTTTAATTATAATTATTATAATTATTGTTTTTTAATTATGTGGTTTATTATTATTATTATTTTATAACTTAAAAAAAACAAAATTTGTTTTTGTTTTTTTTGTTTTGGGTTAATTTTTATTTTTTCTTTAAATTAGATGTTTTTTTGAATTTGTCCTTTTTTTTTTTTTTTTTTTAACAATTGATATTTTATCTTTAATGTTATCCTTGGATTTTTAAGGTTTTTAGAGACACAATAATAGATTATCTTTAATGCCATGCCTAAAAATCGTTGGAATTTTAAGACTTGATATTTGATCTTTAATGTCATGTTTATCGTTGAACTTTTAAGGATTTTCAGAGTCATGATATCTTATCTTTAATGTCATTATTAATAAATGTTGACAATTTACACCGAAAAGAAAAAGACATTATTCCAAAATTAACACTCTTCATTTTCAAGGTGTTTTTTGCACACAAAAAATTGAGGACGCTATTCCACCATCAACATTTTTCATTTTTAGGTTGCTTTTTGCACACAAAAAATTGACGATGTTATTCCACCATCAACACTTTTTGTTTTGAGTGTGTTTTTTCAATCCTTTTTTCAAGAAAAAAATGGTTTTAAGCATAATTTAAAAAAATGTTGAAATTTGACCCTAAAAAAGAAGTGCGTTAGGGAAGACACACTTTTCATTTTTGGGTTATTTTTTCATGTATTTTGAGCTTTTTTTGCTAGTGTTCTCGTTTTGAGGTAATAGTTCCTGTTTGATCAATAACTATGTTATAGGCTAACTGATGCATTTCTTAGACCTACTAAAGAGTTTTTGTGGTCTAGCAATAAAGTTAAGATTCATGAGTTGGCACTATTTGTGATGCATAGCCAAAGTTTCTCACAAATAGTATGTGTGCGTTGATTAATTTCCTGAGGGTGAGTAGCGTGGATATCCATTCATGTTATAGTGGCATAATTTTTGTTGTTGCAGGCTCTTATAACGACTAAAATTGTGCAAGTGACTAATTCACAGGCTCAAACAACTTGGTTTGTGATCACTGTATTTATTTTAACAGGGAGTCTTTGTTATGTGCATGAAGAACTCATAGATAAAAAATTTCACAAGTTTCTTGTTTTTGTAAAGGAACCTGGGTTGCTAATCTTGATAGATAACTCAGTTTCCCAAACATTACAATATAATTTTTCTCATGTATCTGCAATAACCATAAATATATGTTTGCATTTCTGCATTGAAATGATATGTGTAACTGAATCGAAAATTTGTTTCATTTCCTACTTTGTGAATGGTATTGCAAAGAACACTTAAGGACTTCATTTTTTCATTAAGATTTTAAATTTTACAAGATGCAATGTCTATTATGTCGCCTTCCTGGGTTATAATGGTGTGCTTAAGAAAGTCATGAATATAATATGTTGTGACTGAATAAATAACATATATAGTAAAGCTTTGAAGGCAATAAAATGATATATAAAGATATGAACAAAGAATATGAAAAATACTTGCATAAGAACAAATTTTATTAATAAATAATGGTTACATAGAGAACTCATGTTTATAGGGTCTACATTTATAGAAGTTTATACCAATTATACAAATTATAATAGTTTCTAGATTGTGCACCAACATGTGAGATATGTGTTGATGCCGAGGGAAACTCCCTCTCACAACCTTAAAGACTTTTACCCATGCATCAAGGGCGTCTCAATCTTGCATTTTTAGAAACCTCCTTTCTTTCCCCACATGCTCTAGTGATGAGGACTATAAGGCTCCTCTAATAGCCAAATTCCCTAGAAACCCTTGAGAGGTTCCATAGATCTGCTTGTACGCTTGTTCTAAACCATGAAGCCCCTTGTGTGCGTTAAGGGAGGTGGAGCCTACCGAGGCTCACAAAAGGTCCTCCATAAAGAGTGGTTGAAGGAGTGGCTATGCGTCATCCTTAGGATCCCCTTGTTTCAATCCCAGGAACATTTTATGGCTAGGAAATCCTTAGTGTGGCTTTTACCCAAGCTCAAGAGAGGTACCATATTAGGGCAACTTAATAATCCATAAATGTTGATATTGAACACCGGTGCTAATTTGGATATTTGTAGGACCTCCAAGGAAAAATAATGGCTAAAATGACTAGTGAGAGATGATAAGCATATATTTGGAGAAAGCTCTTATTTTGACCATTGAAATTATGAATTAGATGCATTTCATAAGGTTGGGAAAGGTTTCCCATAGTCGAGCCATGGTATTCAAGTGTAAGTTATGATGCAGTGCAGGAAGTTTTGAGCCCTAAACTTATAAGATAACTCAAGAAATATTATCCTTACTATGTGGAACCATAAATGTGGAGGCTACCCATTGGCGTGGTCTCATTCCCCTTTGTTGTGATTGGAAAAATAAAGATTAATGTGGTACGAAGGTGAGATCCCGAAAGGTAGAACCTAAAAGTTAGTTTTGGGCACTAATGGGATCTACCAGGATGATGGAAATTGGGATGATCTAGCTGACACCACAACACTCATAATATTAGGTAGTGGTGGTACCCTTTAAATTTCATTACGTTGGGCTCACCTTGAAACATTTGCAAGAGTGCAAGTGGAATTGAATGGGTTAAAAGGAGTAGGATGACGCTGCAGAATTTTCATGTGTATCAACAGAGAGAGAGGAATGTGTGAGGAAGCGACCCCACCTAACTAAAAAATGAAACGATAGTTGAAGGCACTAAGAAGGGTATAGAAGGGTGACATAATTAGGTGATAGTGGCGAGACATGCAAACCCAATATTATTTCCATTGGTGGAAGAAGGACCTACGACCAAGTTAGCCCCCACACACTGGCCTAGAGAAGCAAGTGGAGGAATGTTGGGATAATTGATTTGGGGTGACATTGATCCAGATTTTATGCAGGAATGTAATAGAATACACATATAACCATAAACACATAGATTCAGTGGAAATAATGCTTCATTTTATTAATAAAATAATGACTGAAATAAGCTTACAAACATAATGGAAACAAGCTAGGGCGCTAGTAGCGTATCTTTGAGAAGATATGTGGCGAACGCAGGCCTCTCAACTGTTTTACATTGAGGATTGAAGGCCTATTATAGACATAATGGAAATAGATGAGCTAGGGTACTGGGATCGCTTATCTCTGAGAAGAGATGTGTCAACTACCAACCCTTGAACTGTGTTACAATACATACATGATGGGAACAGACGATCTAGGGAACTGGTAGCGCTTATCTCTAAGAAGAGATGTGTCAGCTACCAGCCCCTGAACTGTGTTACAATGAGGCTCGAAGGCCTATTTATTTTTGATAAACAATGTAAAACCCAAAACCTCCAAAAACCTAACCCTAGGAGATGAAGCGCCAAAAATGTGGGCCATGTTTGGGTAAATTGGTGTTTCAACTTCATAGGGATGTAACTTTAGCATCTGATCTTCGTTTGATGCGCTCAATAGCTCGTTAGAAATATCTATCTAAGGACTACAACTTTTGAGGGAGAAACAATGGTCTATGACCCATGTTGCTCCCAGTTTCCCCAAAAAGTGTCATTTAGGGCCTCAAAATGACTCCAGAAGTTCAGGACCCGAAAAACTTCTAAACATAGTAAGTTGTGCTGAAAATTACAAACTGAAAGAGTTGATGTTGCCAGTAAAAATGGAATAGGTGGGTGGCCACCAATATCCACCTGGATCATTCCTCCCTCCTTAGGAAGAAATGGTCTCCATTGCGTTAAGTTCATCCCTAGCGGGGGGAATTATGCTGAACTTTGTATTAAATTTGTCCAGGTTGTCGTGGACCTGTTGGCGGACGTGTTGGATGTAGATGTGCCATCAGTGGGTAGCCATTGAAGGATCTGGGAAAATTTATCCATCATCACATTCCTTTGTTTCTTGAGGGCCTCCTCGAGCAAGATTTGGATAGGATCTCCTGCTCCCTCGTCTTTCTTTCCTTCCACCATTGGGGGTCGTCGGGGTTCGCAAGCTTGAACTCTTTATACCCTAGCCACGTTGGGGACATGAAAAGAAAAATAAAGAAAGAGTAGACCTGCTCTGATACCACTAATCTGGATTTATGTTGGAACGCAACAGAATACATAAATAACCACAAGCACAAAGATGCAGCGGAAATAATGCTTCATTTTATTAATATCAAATGACTGAAATATGCTTACAAACATAATGGAAACAAGCTAGGGTGCTAGTAGAGTATCTCTGAGAAGAGATGTGGTGTACATAGGCCTTTGAACTATGTTAGATTGAGGCTTGAAGGCCTATTATAGACATAATGGAAATAGATGAGCTAAGGTATTGAAAGCGCTTATCTCTGAGAAGAGATATGTCGGCTACTAGGCCCTGAACTGTGTTACAATACATACATGATGGAAACAAACGATCTAGGGCACTTAGCACTTATCTCTGAGAATATATGTGTTGGCTACCAGTCCCTGAACTATGTTACAATGAGGCTAGAAGGCCTATTTATTGCTGAGAAATAATCTAAAACATGAAACCTCCAAAAACCTAACCCTAGGAGATGAAGCGCCAAAACTGTGGGCCCCGTTTGGGTAAATTGGTGTTTTAACTTCTTGGGGACGTAACTTTGGCATCCGATCTCCGTTTGACACACTTAATAGCTTGTTAGAAATATCTTCCTAAGGAATATGACTTTTGAGTGAGAAACATCAATCTACAACCCATGTTTCTCTCGGTTTTCCCAAAAAGCATCGTTTAGGGCCTCAAAACAGCTTCGGAAGTTCAGGACCCGAAAAACTGCTAAAAATAGTAAGTTGTGATGAAACTTACAAGCTAAAAGAATTGATGTTGCTGGTCTAAATGGAATAGATGGGTGGCCACCAATATCCAACTGGATCAAACATGGAATGGGCCACGGTGTTGCATAATTGTGGAGTAGCAGACAGATAATAGGAGGTCATGTAGCCCCACCACACATGTAATCCGAGTGGTGAGGCCCCTACATTTAACAAGGTATGTTTCCTAAGAGTGTCAGGTAGGTGGGACTTGCATGACATAAGGGGAGTGTGTGCCATGACCTGCACCATTAGAGGTAGCCTATTGGTGGAAATGTTCCCCACTAGATAGGTCAACCCACTACTGGAAGCCTGGAAGCACAAAGTAGTGTGATAAGAGATACATCGAGTGAGCAAGTAAGGGAACTGACAAGACTAGTTTAAGAGCCCGATTGGCCATGCAACCCAATGGTAAACTCCTACATGATATAAGGATGAGGTGGCATGACTAGTTCATCAAGAGGTCATATATTTCAATATGAAGCGCAAAATGAAGAAACTTTTATATCATCAGATTCGAGGAGATGAAGCAAATACGATTATGAGGGTTATTCTGAGTTAGTGGAGTTGGAGAAAAAAAGAAAATTTTATACCCCATTTTCATAACAATACTTTGAATACTGGGTATGCATAGTGACCACCTCTTACTCTGGATATTTTTAAGGGCTATTGTTACAAAGTGGTATTAGAGCATCCAGGTTCAACACTTGGACTAGATGGGTTCTATCATGGGAAAACGATAGTGAAATTCCTAAAAAAAGTGGGTTTCATAATAAATATTTAGTAAGTTATCTAAGCTAACATTTAGGTATTAAAATTTAGTATGTAATTAATATTCTACTTTCATGGTAATGATGCATGGATCTCTAGTTTTGGGATGAATCTCAAATTCCTTGATGTGAGTAGGTGGTATCCTGCTCAAGTGTCGATTGGAATTACATATTAAATTCATGGACGTTCGACATGTTATTGTTATAGATGCCTTAGAAATGCATGTGATTGCTCACTGCAATCAAGAGGGTTGATTTCATGGGTTGATGGCTAATATAGATATATACATACATGTGCATATAAATTAAATGCACATATGTAGGTCCTAGTTTTTGAGACATATGATTATATTTTAAATTGAAATATGTGTGCATGTGAATGGTTGCATCATCCTGTGATGGCTTTTGTTTCTTGCCATGGTTGCTACTATTGACTTTATATACACATATATGTGTAGATATGAAAATTGGATGGGAATATCCAATGAATCATGTATGATATAAGTGCCTCAAGAGATTAGAGGTATGTCATTATGTAGCTTTTAAAAATCCAAGTGAATGATAACTACTTCGTTGCATGTATTTGTTATAGCAACAAGGATCATGATTATTTATTGAATAGTCGCATGAACAAAGCATGTTGATTAGGATAGTGTGTTGGGTGTGTGTTATATTCTTTCCATGAATAGTCGCACACATGGCAGGCATCGAGCACAACAAGGGGGCCGGTAGGTCCCCTGCATAGGGTTTGGGGAAATGGCCCCAGTTTTTTTTTTTGACCCTATATTAGGTGGGCGGACCTACTACAGTTTTGTGCATGGGTTTTTCACATGATTTTGGGAATGATGTTTTTCTGTGCACGGTATTTTGTAGATCCGGTCAAGGGAACTATGATTATGTTCTAATCGAGGGTTAATGGATTAGATTTTATGAATGCAAAGGAATATAATGAAACCTCATTCTGGTAATCTCAGTTTTGGGATCTATGGGAAAATCTATGTGTATATATGTTTTATGTTTATGTTCTAATCCCGGTTTTGGGATCGAAGTGAAAATATTTGTGTGTGTTTATTTTATGTTTATGTTCTCGCCATCGTTTATTTCCTATTTTTAAGAATTCTTTTGCAGGTAATTTACGTACAGGGTTAAAACCTACATAGTGTTATGAAATGTGCTAACTTGAGTGCATGCAGGTGCTATTATGCATTTGTGTGAACTTGAGAATTACAAGTATGATAAATGTTAATATAACATGAATTTTTCTAACTCACTCTTTTAAGTTTTAGATTCCATGGCTATTTCTTACCTTAATAAGAAGGTCAAATCCTTCTGGTGTCTAAGAATTTGATTAAAAATAGTGTTGTGGTCTTATTATAGAGGATGATATTTAATAATATTATTAGTATGGGTCAAATATTGAACTCTAGTTTTTCTTTGCCATGATGATGATTATGAATAATATTAGTAGACATGTACTGCTAAATTTTGAAAAAAAGTTTACGTATGTGATAAATGGTGTCTAGGTTAATGAAATGCGGTTGATGATGGTCTTAAGGATGTGTAAAAGCCAAAATATTCCATACTTGGCCTAACATGGTAAAGATGGAAACTGGCATATATGTTTTTAATTTATTTTATGAACTAATGAAAGAGTGTATGTAACAACACCTAGAAAGACTCATTTTAATTGAAAGGAACATGTATCGTGGCATTATGAAACATGATACATAACAAGCCCATCAAGAATGAGAAGGAGAAATATCCCTCCAAGAAAAGAGAACCTTCAAAAATTTGGAGGATAAGCTCAAATACTTGGAAGATAAGTTAAATATATGCAGGGTAGAAATTAGGAAACTCACTAGGAAATATAAATAATTTGTTAAGACTAATGATGAGTTGCAAAATATTTTATGGGAAATGAAACACCAAGTTGAATCCTCTAAAATGAGGGATGGTAATAGCAAGAAGAGGCCTCATGAGGTTGAAAAGGAGAAGAGGATAATATATTGTTGGTGCTATGGAGAAGAGCATTGGAAACAGGACTACCCCCGCAAGAAGATAAATAAGGAAGAAAATAGATCCCATGAGCCAAAAGGACATGGAATTGCACAAGAAAATGTCAAGGAAAAAGAGGGATCAATATCTCAAATACATTGAAATATGAATATATATGTTGAAAAATATTACGTGTGAACTTTTGGCGAACATAAGACCTCAAGGGTGTTTCTAGCCTTGTATAAGCTAATGGTTATTGTGGCCATGATTAAGTAATGTAATAGACTAACGGGCTGGTTGAGTCCATGAGAATAATGGAGGGAGCTAAGTGCAGCCAAGAATCTAGCAAGAAGGGAGTTCTCTTAACCCTTTAATATACTTGCACACATACTTATTGTTGCATACATGATTATGTTGATGGATATCTATATCTTGCATACATGATTATGTTGATGGATACTTATATATTGCACACGAGATTATGCTGATGGATACTTTTATGATGCATCCAAGGTCATGTTGGTGGATGGTGGTATATGGCATACATGCTCATTCTTATTGATATATATATATATTTATACCTATGAAAATTCCATTGTTTCTAATAGGGTTGTCAGAGGTCATTAGAATGAAAGGATGATTGCTCAAAAATTATCCAAGGATATGGACGGCACGAGAAGATTCCCACTGTGATGAAGAATTTATTGGGAAGAAAAGATAAATCTGCTAAATTATAGTTACGTGAACATATCTCTTACATTGTGCCCATGTCAAGGTTAAGAAAATGGGGAAAAAATGAGGAAGTATGGCCTAGTTAACATGCATTGAGATAAGGCGGTCTCTAGATTATTATGATATTGTGTAATGTGAAATTTTATGTGTATATGTGTTTTCTTTTTAGATGTGCATGTGTTGTGCATGGGAATGGGGTAAATATGTATTACATGCATTTTAACACACCATGTGTATAAGTGTGTGATGTGCAATGTGTTCAGGTTAGGTAGGTATGGGATTGTATGGACCTGTGTGTTGCATTTGTGTGTTCTAAACAGGTAGGTATGGGACTGTCTGGGCCTATGTGTTGTGTATGTGAAAAAAAAAATCAGACAAGTATGGGACTATTTGGGGCCTTATAATGTGTAGTTCCACACACAGAAAGGTATCAAACTACCTGGGACTACATAGGTGTGAAAAAAACCTATATTCATGTCGATAGAAGACTAAATAGTTGGTAGTACCCATAATAGTCAGATAATGATTAGGATTAAGTGCTCATCTTGAGGCAAATTATTCACTCAAAAAATTTTAAATCAAAGAGAAGAGAAGAGAAGACACTAGACCAATCGAGTGTGTGTACGTAGTAAAAGTGAAGAGAAGGCATTGGACCAATCCGGTGTGTGTATGTGGTCTAAATAAAGAGAAGGCATTGGATGATTTCTGATGGGAAACCAATCTAGTGGGTGTATGTGGTTAAATTGAAGAGAAGGAATTGGTTGCTTTTTGACTGGAAACAAATCTTGTGTGTGTGGCTAAAGTGAAAGGAAGGCACTCGATGCTTTCCCGATTGGCTATCAATTCAGTGTATTTAAAGAAATAAGAAATAATCAAACCAAGATAAGTATTTATATTTCATGAATTTTGAGATTGTGTTTTATGAATCTAAATTCAATCCTCTGATCTATGATGGTTTCGGTTATGGGCTAACCTAGTTTCCATGATAACAATTAAAGGAGAATTCCAAGTGTGCCTCATGAATTAATTGCTAATGGGGTATGATTTAAAATTATTTCATCTCCTTAATGATGGCACATATGGAGGCATGCATGCTATGATGCAGGAAATCATGAAATCGCCTAGTTGGGTGGATGGACCTAGTTGTAAGATAAGTAATTGCAGTTGAAAGATATCAAAATGTGTAGTGGTAAATTGATAAATATTTCAATAATGGGGACATTGTGATACAGTAATAGCAATGATGTCAATTTATTACCACAAAGCATGTTATGATTGTATGGTAGTTTTGAAGGAATGGTTGTTCCCCGAATCTGAACTCCTTTTGGTGTGAGGAAACCTTGCCAAGGAATGGATTTCCCAAGGGACTAAGAAGTAGTGAAGGGGATTCCTAAACTTGGAAGATTAGTGACTACTTGGAATGAGAGTAGCCAAATTTCCCGAGGGACTGAGAAGAAAATAAGGGAATTTCATAAAACGAATTGGGTTTTTTGATCATGAGCATAGTTAATTGGAATCAAAATCACATTGGGGTTGTAAAAGGAGGCAATGAGTTGAGAACTATTCACATATGGAAAAATAATGCAAGGAATGGAAGTGTTGGATATTGGAGGAATACTACCCTCCATAAAAAATAAAAGAATCCAAGTCGAATTTGGTGCAGAAAAAGCACCAGGAAATTGCACAGAACAACAGGAATTGGTTGACTTGATTAAAATTTTGTTTTATAATTGTTTATTTACTGGGCACCTATGAATGTGTGACATGTAAATATATTTAAATTTTGTAAATAGATGTAAATATAAAGCTCCAAATATAATATGTAGTTTTCTTTATTTATCATTTTTCTCTATTTATAGGGACAAAGAACACTGAGGACAGTGTTCCACTAAGGGTGGGGGGTTGTAACAACCCTGGCATGAAAGGCTTGATTTTGCCAATGTAATATCATCATGTAAATTGAATTCAAAAACTAAATGGGCTAATTCAGGGACACAAATTCCAAGAGGTCTTCAGAGGTCAATTGCTTGGGAATTTCAGCTTACGTGTTGTAGTACTGAAAAGTCTGAAGTATATGATAGCCATTAATTTATGGTTGTTGAGCATTTAATGGACAAGGATGTTCTAGGGAATAAGACTTTGAGTACCCACCCAAGAGAGGATTCCTTCTTTTGCATCAATACCAAAGCCAAGGTATGCTCGGAGGAAAATGATAATATGATAAAATGGATAGAGTAATTAGGGCTAATTAAAATAGGGGCAATAGTTAAGGCAAAGTTCACTGAGTTGAAAGAATTTTTTGCATCCTCAAACCACTTTACCTCATTGTATTTCTTTAACATGTTGGTCATTTCTCAAAGGTTCTCAGCCAACTTTGGAATAAATCTGCATAAGAATTTCATCTTACCATTGAAAGCTTAGATTTATTTTTTACTGCATGGAAATTCAATTTGCTGAGTAGCCTCAACCCAAAAAGGGTCAATCTGGATACCATCCTTGGAGATGATGTGCCCGAGAAACTTTCCCTCCTCCATGGAAAAAGGCACTTTTTTGGATTAAGAGAAATTATGAATTTCCTGCATTTCTGAAATGAAATTCTTAAGTTATACAAGTGTTCATCATCAGAATGAGACAGTATAGTCAAATCATCAAGATATACAACAAAAAAAACATATTTCTCATCTGCAAAGGCTATTTCCATCGCCCGTTGAGAGGTGGCCCCTGCATTCTTGAGTCTAAATGGCATCTTAGCATACTTAAATGTGCCCCAAGGTTTCATGAAGGCAATTTTGTCTTGGTCCTTCTCATGTACTAAAATATGATTGTATCCAGAATACCCATCAAGAAGTGACATTTGGGAAGCTCCAACCACTCTCTATAAGATGTGATCCATTATGGGAATGGGATAAGTATCCTTAAGATACACCTTGTTTAAGTTTATAAAATCAATGCAAAGCCCGATTTCTCTAGTTTTCTTCCTTACCCAAACTAGATTTGATATCCAGTCAGAAGATATAATGGGAATTATCATGTCGGACTTATAAATCTATTCACTTCCTTTTCTATTGATAGCAACAACATCAGTTTGGTTCTTCTCAGCTTTTGTCTGAAGGGATTTTGGTCAGGCTTAATTGGAATGGTATGTTGAATGATATTATTATCATCAAATTTCAAGTCTTCATAATCCAAAGAAAAAACATCAAAAAATTTAGAAAATAAATCAATGTATTTGTCTTTTACCTCGGGAGATAAAGACTTGGACAATTTGACCATCTTAGGCTTGTTCACTATTCCAATGTTCACATCCTCCACACCTTTATCTGTAGGAACCAATGTTGGATTCCTAGCAACATCATCTTTATCAAAAAATTCTTCCAAAGGTATGAGACCTCTTGGAATTTTTTATCCTTCAGCTTTAATATATCAACCTGCGTGGCTTCGATGACCTGATCATCCTTGTCATAAACTTCATCAATGAAAGAATTCTCGAATTCACTTTCATTTTGCAGAAAAATGTTTACCTGTTTGTCATCCAAAAAATTTTTCCAATACCACAAGTTTTCAAGGATAGTCGGTCGATGTTTAACATGTATTTCAAACTTCTTATTGGAAATTATAGGGATCTTGAAATTGCTTGTTGTTGTAGCAAGCGAATCTTCCATAAGATTCTGACTTCTCGACACTACTAACAATGTATACTTGGGAAACATCTTTAGGATATCCAGTAAAACATTTCTATATGATCTCATTCGTGGATTCTTGGCCTAGTAATCCCATTTTAACTATTTTATCACAAGTTCGAAGTCTCCATAAACTAAAATTCTTCTTGCGGCCAATGTTTTCGGGATTTTGGGGTTGGTAATCAATGCCTCATATTCAACCTCATTATTAGAACAATCAAAAGCAAACTTATATGAACATAATCTTACATTTTTTGGAACTTTAACTTGTTGATGAAGAGGACTACATATCCAAATTTCGATGCATGCCCCGTCTTTCCCCAAGGCACCATCAAAATCCATGGTCCAAAGACCATTTTCATCTTCTAGGTTTTGGAATTCTGATTTTTGTTTTGTCTCATCTTTTAGGGATACTTCTTCATTCTGTTCTAAAAGTTTCCCTACCTTATTTGATGACTTCTCTGAAGAACTAGGCATATTTCCTTTTCCCTCATCTAAAATTGGTCTAACACAATTGGAAATATTTGGAATATCTTATACTTCTACAAGATTACTATCTACATCATTCAAACCGCTACCATTGAACAAAATAAATGATTCAAGATCTGTATGTACAACATTAACTAGATGATTGTTAGGTTTCTCTTTGTTTTTAATCATGTATTTCATCTTTGTTTCCTGGTACAACTTTCTCAATTGAACGAAAATTGGGATGGTGGCATAAGAGAAGTCTAGTTACAAAGTGCCTCTCAACTTCGCTCCCCAGGATCTCGACAACAACATACCAAACCGTGGCGGTATATCAACTACCACGACATCCATAAAAAAATTCTTTGTTGGAATTTTTTCAAGGGAAACTACCAAATCATTTATGAGACCAAGACAATGAAGTCTACCTGAATCAAAGGAATACAAGTCATGGTATGGATGAGTTATATCTAGGACCAATTTCTCCATAATGGCCTTTGGCATCAAATTATGGGAATCTCTAGAGTCAAGCATGGTATTATGAAGGATACATTGGTGAATTCCCAAACTCAAATAGAATTGGGGAAATTCATTATCCTCTAACTGATCATATATGGATGGACCAATAATAAGTTCAAGTTGGTCATCTTCGAAATTTACCATATCAGATAAAGGATCTGCTTTCAACATTTTGGCTATGTGAGACTTATACTGATTGTTTTTGACAAGTTTAGTTAAATGGATAGAGACTTTTACTTTAGATATTTCGGTTTCTTAGCTTAAAGGAATGGATTTGTCAACCTCTTTAATGAAGGTGTCTCTTTTGTTGGGTTGATCCTTTGGTGCAGTTTTCTTCTTCTTGTTGTCTTTTTCTTTTCTCGATGTACTTGTAGACAGCTTATTAACCTTGATCTGATCTATAGCTACAGGTTATTTTCCTTTGTTCTGATTACCTTGATGATTTTACTTCGGTTGAGTATATATTTGTGGGGATGCCCTCTTTTGAATAGGATTGAATGGGACATCTCTACTCCTCAATTAGTATTTCCTGTATTGTGAGCTGAGTGCATTCAAATAACCCCATTGATAATCATTAGACTCAACCTCCAACTCATGATAATTGGCTAATATGTAATCTTCATTCTTATGCACATCTTTCTTCTCAACATATTCTTCATTTTCTGTCAAAAATATGGGTTGGAAATCAACTTTTAAAATGTGATTTTATTCAACAATTGGATCTTCGTCTTCTTCCTCAACTCCTTGAGCACAATTTTTCTGCAAGGGTGTCTGAATCTGCTACTGTTGTTCTGGTTTCTCAAGAGCCCTTTGTTCTCTTTTTTTTTATCCTAAATTGAGGCTGTTGTTGTTGCCCTCTAAAGTTAGGATTTCTAATCCGTGCTTCCGTTTTTCTTTCGGTAATGGACATTATGTCAACCATCCTTTCTATTGTCCTTATCAAAGTGTCCAATTTTACCTCAGAGGATGAGGATGCTTCTTCTTTCATGGTTACTTTTATCTCACCCTTCATTTTTTATTTCTTAATTGACAAGTTTTCTTCCACATTGACTTCATTCCTCTACATGTCTTCTAATGTTGCATGATTCCTCTATTGCAACTGGTATGCCATGTATAGATCTAATCCATTCGGATAATGCAAGAGAACCAAACCTGGAGGAGGTTTGATCTCATTTGGAATTGAATTGTATACTCGATTGAAACAAGTAATGAAACCATGAATTGTTTCATTTGGATTCCTTTTCAGATTATCATATTCAAAAATAATTTGCAAGGGGTTCTTCTTCACCTCCCATTGGGATATGAAAGCATCCATGATCTGGTCTGGAGTGGCTATTGAATTTTTAGACAAAGATCTAAACTAGGCTTTAACATCTCCAAAAAAGCTTTCAACTATGATTCTCATCTTGGCATCGTCAACATCTATTTCTTCCAGGTCAATAAATTTAGTGAATTTGACTATATGTTGTTTTGCATTGATTTGAGAACTCTCATAAAAGAGAGGGAGTCTCTGGCCGTAGCCTTGTTGTAAGGCATTTATTTGAGATGGCAGAATCAGGGGTGAAAATCTGGCTATGATTCCCACTGAGTGAAGTACATGGGTGGCAATGGAAGGAGTTGATTGAATGGGTAATGAAGTAGAAGGTGAAGATGAGGAAGCAACAACTGACTGGGATTGTGTCAGAATAGGTAATGATTATTTCTGGTATTGGATAATGGATTTTTTAGATGTGTATTGAAGTTGATTGGCTAAATTTTCAAGCCTATAGAATTGAATGCAGACTTGTGTGTCAAAGTATGATTCAGATTTAGTTTCTTCATAAAGTAAATTATCTTCAAGTTTTAAGGAATCAAAATCTACCTCAGATAATTATTTTACTTCAGAAATTATTAATGGGTCAAATACTATATAAAGAAATGAGGTTTTAGACTTTGATAAAAAATAAAGACATCTCAAATTTCAAATCAAAAGGTATGTCTTCGAGAGATAAAAAATTTCTAGGTAACGAAGAATATCTTACCAATGGAATATGATTTGACTGAAATTTTGTGTGTTGAGATCTCTGCTTCTGAACAAGTCCCTTTGGATACTCAACTAGATCAACTGGATGAGGATCTAGATTTGATCTGGTGTATCTTCTCGAAGCTAGAATGTTCACTGTCCAGCAACTTGGTTCTTTGTAACTTTCAGATCAACCTTCAAGAAAACTTATACCTATCACCCACAGGCCTAGAATTCGATTCAATTATGGTACAACCAAGGAGGATCAGTCACTTTCTTCCCCAGTATGGTCACCAAGATGTTATCACTCCATCAGATCTCCAAAGGCTGAGAAGCAGACCAACAAAGGGAACCACAGATCGCTTTGGCCTAGTAGATAGCCATACTAGGTAGGAGAGGGCTCTCTCCACGAGATAATTGTCAAAATGACTGGATAATGAGGATTTTAGGCTAGGTATAGTAATCTATATGGTTTGGTTTATTGATTTTTGGTGTTGGACGGTGAATTAGGTCAGGGAAGAACTAGGTCAGGGCATAGAGGATCAAAATTGCAGAGATCTGATGGGGCAAGGTAGGCACACACTTTAGCACATTTAGGTATCTTGATGGAGTGGATTAAACTACTAGGGTTTTCAAAAAGAGCATGGAAATCATGAATTCTTTTCAATTAGAAGAAAATGAAACACAACTATAATAATTCCTCCAAAACAGAGCATCAACTAATGAATTATGCTTATCTAACTTAGGAATTAATCACTTTGATAGATTCAATGAATATGCAAAGAATAATGCATTCAAACATATGAAAACATAAGAGGCAACACTGCTAAATCAGATACCACGCAAATCCCACCAAAATAGCTGCAAATTTGTCTATTACTTCTTGCCAAAAATGACTGATTACAACTAGTGTTCAAAGATCAATTCTACAACATCCAACCCTTGAAATTACAAAGGAAATGAAATATATAGACTAAAAATAGCTTCTCCTGCTCTCAGGGGTCGAATCCATGACTTCTGGAGCTGATCCACAAAGTCCTCAACTAGAATCCTATTGACTAGGGAGGTCAACAAAATCATCCCTAACTTTGATGAAACTGATTCACTTGACCCAAAATTACAATTTTACTTGATGTATCTACCTCTAGTAACTATTCAAGACATAATTAAATTTCATTTTTACATTTAAATCAGTAAATCTCCTTGGAATCTATTAATCAAATCAGAAAAACTGAAAATTATAAACAAATCATTAAACTGTAAAAAGCGTAGCGTGGTTGGGAAAAAGCATAGCGTGGGCCCTAAAATCAACTTTTGACTGTCGTCCTGAAGTTAAAATTGAGCCCAAGTTACCGTATTTGAAATATCTTCTAGTCTAGTTGTCAAAAATTTCCTCAAGCACTAAAAATGGTGGCGTGAAGCTCCTCAAAATTGAAATATCCAAAGAATGGTCAAAAAGCGCAGCGTGAGGTTGAAAAAGGTGGAAGAAAGGTGTTTTCTAGGAGGTTTTTAGGCTTTTCCACCTATCAAAATCTCATTTTTTGGAGTGCCAATAGTCAAAAATTGATGTAGATACCATTCTCTATACATCCATGTAGATTTTCCCTCATAAATAGGCCTCCAAAAAAATCACAATGTGGCCCACGCTGTGCTTTTTGCAGGCTGACTGTGCAAAAAGTCTGTAAAATTTTACCAAAATGTCCAAAAACTCAAAAAATTGCTCAAAAACCTTCAAAATTTCTAGATGTATCCCTAATGAAGTATTTCAAGCTACCAAGGAGGCATCAACAAAAAATTCAAGTTTACACTTCTCCTTTTGGCTCATTAGGGTGTCCTTGAGCTTATCCTTCAATTGCTTGATCTTGATATTGAAAAACTTGTTTCTAGTATTGTAGCTGCTACCCATGTGCCTCAACACCCGATTTTCCTTGTTGTCCCTATGAAGGAGCTTCTCTAGGTGTACGTTAACTCGATCAAGCCAAAATTATCTGTCATCATTGATTTCTCTTGCAATTATTTCCTCAAAGGTGATTCCTTCAGCCTCATGTTTTTCTTGCTCCAATACTATTTTAAGACCCCTTTTTTTGGTCTCTTCTTCGTGATCTGTGCCTCATCCTAATCAGAATCATCATGTGCCATCACTGATTTTCCTTTGACATCTTGCCTCTTATCCTTCAACAACTCCATTTCCAAGAGTACTTGTTTGTCACTCAATTGTTTGTTTTCTTGCTCAAGGAAGGAAATGAAAAATTGTTCCCTTGCCAAATTATCTTGCAACTCTATGATTTTGGCATCTTTAGGCTTTGATTACTAGTTTTAAAGTTTCTTTTTCATCTTGGACATCCAAATCCACCAGATCAAACTCCTTTTCTTCCTCATGGTGAAGGACTTCTTTTTCTTGGACAACTGCTTCTTGCTGCTTTTGATATCCTTGTTTTGTTGATGTAGAAGGCAAGGCCCCTTCCACAATCTGTGGAGAAAACACTTGCCTATGTCCTCTATGATAGGTGTTGAACTCTTTGTACTTTTTAGTATTATTCACTATAACTATGCTATATAACCTAGTTTTCTTGTGAGATACTAATGCTAATGGTGGAATAGGTAGAGCAGGCTGATTTGGTGGAGTAGTGAAAACCTCCGCCTCAATGAAATTATCCCATTCAATATTCAATTGTTTGAGGTGATGAAGGACAATGATTTTAATGAGTGAGTGATGGAAGATTTTGTTCATTTGAAGCTCATATTCTCTGTTCTGCACTATATAGGCCATCTTGTCAATGCTCCTGTACAAATAGTAGGGAAGGTTGAGCAATTTCACCCTAGTGAAATGCATGAGTAACCTAATGTGATAGCTATATAGTCTGGAGAATCTACCCTCACAAGTGAAATATTTCATGATGATATTCATCATGGGAGAAAAACTATTAAGCAACTAACCAAAAGGAATTATTTTCTTGATGTTGTCTTGTATTTTGCTTCGAGGTAAGTTTCATACAGTTGGGCATCCAAATATTTAGTTTTGAACCAATTTTAACCTACTTTGGGTATCCTTGTTTTTGCTGCAATGACTTCTATAGAAATAGTCAATGTCACCCCTGAAATGGTCACTTTGTCTTTTTGTAGGTTGGTTATGAAAACCATGGTCAAATTAGGATGGCTCTGCACTTTTTGGACCATCTCACGAAACTCAAAACAACCTACATGTTGGAAGCATTTAATTGCTAGGGGAGATGACATTAATTCTCTAGTGTCTGATGGCTCTAGCTTCAAGATTCTCCCTCCTTTATTGTATGTCTTCTTCTCTTCTTCTGTAGTGTTTATTTCCTCCTCCATTATATTAATTTTTGCTTAGAAACCCTAGGGGATAAGGGGAGGGAAACATGAGTAGGATTATAGGTTTTGGGAGTTGCGATAGGCGAGGGAAAATTTGGGGAAGGGTATAAAGGAGTTAGGAAGCTTAGGGAAGTGATGGGGAGTTGAAATAATAAGGGGAATGGGGTAGGGAATTAAATTACAGGGAGGTAGTCTAGCTACCTAGAAAAGCACAACGTAGGGGTAGGGTTATAGGAAATATAGCTTGGGAATGGGGAATGAAGGGATGTGAGGATAGTAGGGAATGAATTAGAGTGTGAGGGAGGTAGATGGGCCTAGGGAAAAACAAATTAACCTCAAAAATATGAAAACTAGGGTTTAATTATTAGAACATGACATGGATAGTAAAGGAGAGGCTTCCACCATAAAATTATGACCATGAGCTTAAAGGAGCAGATTGCAAGATGTAACTTACTTGGAGATGAGTGAAGAAACCTTGAATTGTTGCTTAGAACCCTTGGAGACAAGATTTGGGGTGGTATATCCTTCACTACAAAAAGTGCAACAATCTTGAGAAAGGTGATGCGAAGCCCTGCAAAATGTGCAGCGTGCTTCAGAAAAGCGTAGTGTGCCTTCTGCAAAAAGTGCAGTGCCTGTTGAAAAAGCACAACGATGGAGCTAGAACTTAGTTTTTTGAAGGAAAAATTTAGTTTTTTTCTTGGGAAACTTGGAGATATCGATGCTTGAGAATGAAAATGAATGACTTTCGGTAATTTAGGTCATTTTATACTTGGAGAAATATCATTTAATAGACTTGGACCCACATTTCCTTTTTTCAAAATCAACCTTACATTGCTTTTTACCTTTAACCTTTGAACTTGATCTTTTGATGGCTTAGGAACACTGAATGGCTTTTTGGAACCTTGATAATTTGTTGATGGAACTTTGAGTATTGCATCTACTTGGAACTCTGAAGTAATTATTACAAACTAGGAACATAAAAGTACATTTTTATTTGAAATCAAATTTACTGATGAAATTTCTTTATTGTCACTCCTTCACTTGTTGGACTTTATGGCATGAAATGATGATTTGATGACCTTTGAACCCTAAGACCTAATGGAGACTTTGTACTGAATGAAACCATGATGAAAATGAATGTAACGATGATGAAAACTCATGAATGATGGTACACTCAGTTGAGAGGTGAAATGAGCTAGCAAGTAATAAAATTTGAAAAGAATGAAATCAGACCTAGATTTGCATCCAGTGGCCAAATTTTTGCATGATGAGCTAATGGGATGATAAAAAT
This sequence comes from Pinus albicaulis, assembly GCA_034641835.2. Taxonomy (NCBI): domain Eukaryota; kingdom Viridiplantae; phylum Streptophyta; class Pinopsida; order Pinales; family Pinaceae; genus Pinus; species Pinus albicaulis. The sequence continues at coordinate 1,672,227,115 of CM076584.1, read as the reverse complement.
TTGAAAAAGGGACCCTAAAAAGAAATGATAAGAGTATATTTGATCTTTGTTAGTAGGATACAAATATTGACACTAACAACTAGCATGTCATGTATCATGTATCATGTACTTTGTAGCACAGTCCCACATTGCTGGGTTCATCATTATTATTTGTACTCAATTATCTCGGCGGGTATGGGTATACCCCCCCCCCCCACCTCATTGAGTTCATGCACTCCAAAATAAAAGGAGACTTATATCAGTTAGTAGGTCTCACCCCCTTTATGTTTGTCCTTCCTCTCTTCGCTTCAATTATGTCTCTCTCTCTCTCTCCGACTCCCATTTGGTTTCTAGTGATTGTGTTCTTACAATGTATTTCGGTCATATAATTTTCTCCTAACACTCCTACGTTGGGGGAAATATTTTATCACAAAAAAACGACCACCTAGCCATTTTTAACTAGGTCAATCAAAACACACCATGTAAGACCAATTTTATCATAGTAAAATTTCTTTCACTATAGGAAATAATTTGATAGACCATATTTTATTAAATTATATCTCTTTAAAACAAGAAACCTCGTGAGGAATAATTAAATAAATCATTATTCAGTTAATATTCCTTGACATATTTGACCCAATCATTTGAAATAATTAAATAAATCATTATTTATTTTATTTTTCTTTAGTAATAATTAAAAAAGTATTATTTAGCTAATATTCCTTGTCACATTTGACCCAATCATGAGAAATAATTAAATAAATAATTATTTATTTGATTTTTCTTTAGGAATAATTAATTAAATTAATATTTAGTTAATAGGGCCTTGTCAAATTTGACATAATCACTCATGAATGATTAAAAAAATCATTATTGTATTATTATTCCTTAACCACGTCCTTGAAATAATAAATAAATCATTTATTTATTTATTATTTCTAAATAAAAGTATTTAACCAAATTTAAATAAATTTTCCCTCCAAAAATATAATCAATTATTCCAAGCAATTGGATATACATTATGGTTAATAATATATTATTATTTCTCATTTTTTAGAATAACCCAATATTTTGTTATAAATAAGAGGGTTTTCCGTCCATTCCTCACCATGATCATTTTCATCGTCATTATTATCTTATTTTTGCAATTGAGCTCCCATACGTGTTCATAACATAATTTTGGGTTTCATACATCAAAGAGAGAGAGATCCAGAAAACTAAAGCATAGAGGATAGCCAAAGGACCCATCCCATTTGATGGGGACCTGTAGCCATCATATGAGTCTCCTTCACTAGGTGTAACACAATAATTAGAATTATTAATTCTTTGGAATTGCTTTGTCAATGGTTTGGGGTTTTACATTAGTTAATATTTTTTATCTATAATATTTTTTGTTTCACAAATCTATTATTTTGCATGTTTGTTCTAAATTTTTGTTGCATGTATGAAGAATTAGATGGCCATATCTATTGTTAGGGCAATCAATGACTCATGGATTAAGTAAATCCTTTTGGGTACACCTTCCAAACTATTTTATGCTAACACACTTGGAAATATATAAAGACAAAAATAAATCAAAACAAACCAAGAAAAACTAAAATCACAAGGCTGGAAACAAACACCATGACTCAATCCCCATGGGTCCCTAGTGCTTCCAAAGGAGAAATAAACCTGATCCTTCTCCAAGATTTCATGGCAGTCTCTTTCCATGCAATCCAATGCATCATACTACCATAACCACATAAATGTTAACACATAAATAAATATAATAATATACTAGTTATCTTACCTTGGCATGTTAATGGAAAGCATCTTTCCCTGAAATTGTTCACAAATGTCAACCGTATGTACCAAATATCAAGACAACATATCTATCAATTCAAAATAAACATTTACCAAGCCTAAAAACCATGTCATAATCAATGATCAACTCACAATCATCATTCATAATACATAATGCTACAACTATCACCTATTCACACCCAAGTACATATCAATTGTCTCAATGCATACATGTTAGGACAACCATCTTAAAACGAAATCATTTCTTCATGAAATCTTATAAACACATACTCATCCAAACATTCATCTACATAATAGAAACCAAACACTCAAACACCAAATAAACGACATAATCAAATAATCAAGCACCAATTATATGACATAAACAAACTTATACCTTAATGTATCTTAGGGGAGGCTATCTTATCTACAAAATTAGTCTAGATTAGCATGACATGAATTCACAACAGATCAAATCAAACATAAATAATATCATGATATTCATAACAGTAAGTAGCTAACATATTCACATCATAAACTCATAAACAATTTTCATTTATGCATAACAATCACATATGCACAATTAGCCTAGATTAGTATGACATAATATCACAATTAAGTCGACCCATACTTGAATGTCATAACCCTAACCATCTTCATAGGCTAATCCAATTTAGCATGATACATATAACATAAAGATACTAATACAATAACCCTAATCATAAAGCTAACTATCATACCGTACAACAACAAGTTAACTCATAACATGCTCATCAACAAAAAATAAGTTATCTAACATAAAACAACAATAGAAATGCATACCACCATAGGTTGCTATCATTCATGACTATCCAAAACATATACATATAACCGCACTATTAAACTAGCATCTATAATTTATGTAGCCATAACATCAATAGAATGAAAGGAATACACATAACCATAATGCACATGACTACGTCGATCAACTAGAATTTATCACATATGTAACCATAATAATAATATAATGACAAACAAATAAGTAACCCTAATTCTTACAACAACCATGAATCACATACCTTCATGCCAAGCATACAAACTAGTATGACGATCTTCTCTTGCCTCGAGGTCTAATGTTGCAACTTCACTTTGATGATCTGCATCTTCTACTCTATCAAAACCCACACATTAGCATCATAACATACCAATATCATCATCATGATCTAATTTCATATGATGACCTCACTATGCATTAAAACATCAACCATGCCAATGAAAAATTGACCATATGCACCCACTTGATTGATCTGGGTGGATATTGGTGGCCACCCACCTATTCTATTTGGACCTGCACCATTAGTTCTTTCAGTTTTTCAGTTTCAGCACAACTTACTATTTTTAGCAGTTTTTCGGGTCATGAAATTTTGGAGCCGTTTTGAGGCCCTAATGATCTAGGTGGATATTGGTGGCCACCCACCTATTCCATTTGAACCCCCACCATCAGTTCTTTCAGTTTTTCATTTTTCATCACAACTTACTATTTTTAGCAAATTTTCGGGTCCCGAACTTCTGGAGCCATTTTGAGGCCCTAAACGAAGATTTTTTGGAAAACCAAGAAAAAAATGGGGCCATGGACTGAAGTTTCTCACATAAAAAGTTTTATTCCTTGAATAGATATTTCTAACGAGGTGTGGTGCACATCAAACGGAGATCGTATGCAAAAGTTATGTCCTCGAGAAGTTGAAACACCAATTTAGCCAAACTGGGCCCATAGTTTTGGCACTTCATCTCCTAGGGTTAGGTTTTTTGATATTTAGGGTTTTCAATTATTTCTCAACAATCAATAGGCCCTTGAGCCTCATTGTAACATAGTTTAGAGGCTTGTAGCCACCACATCTCTTCTCAGAGATAAGCTACCAGCACCTTAGCTAGTTTATTTCCATTATGTTTGTAAGTATATTTATGTTATTTGATATTAACGAAATGAAGTGTTATTTCCACTGCATATATATGTTTATGTCTATTTATGTATTTTATTATGTTCTTGCATAAATTTGGATCATTGGTATCGGAGCGATGTGCTCTTTCTCTGTTTTTCTTTGCATGTCCCCAACGAGGTCAAGGTATACGGATTTAGGGGTCAATCTGGTTGAACCCTTGAAAGATCAACCTCGCAAGCCTCAACGAACTCCCATGGTGGAATAAAATAAATTTGAGGGAGTAGGATATCCTATCAAAATATTGCTCGAGGATGCCCTCGAGAAAGAAAGGAAAAAGATGATGGATAAATTTACTGATTTCCTTCAACAATTGCCCACCTATGGCGCATCTGCATCCAAAAACCACTCTCGAGGTGCCACTCCCTTCAAGGTATAGGTAAAATTTGACATTACTATATTTGAAGGCCACATAGATGCAGACGTCATAGATATATGGTTGAATTTTCTAGAAGGGTATTTCTTGGTCCATGTTTTCTCTGACCGAGAAAAGGTTATTTTTTCACTCCTCAAAGACACCCCCCATGTCAAAGACTGGTGGGAAACTTGCTGTGAGAAAAAGGATGGGAGGGAATCCTCTATGTTCTTAGTTGCACCCACTTGGAATTCATTCCGAGATGACATCAAGGAACAATATTACCTCATGGGGATCTATGAGGACAGGTACATCCAATGGACCACGCTACGACAGCAAAGGGATGAAGATGTGCGCGAACTGACGAATTTGTTCCATACCCTAGGTACAAAGTTAGGTATTAAATATTTGGAGAGACATTTGGTGCTCAAGTACCATAGTTTTTTGCACAGACACATTCAGGAGGAAATGAAGTTCCTCAACATTACCTTAGTTGGCATGGCATATCGCTATAGCCACCAAGATCAAGAAAAAATTTAAGCAAAAGAAGCGAGACTTTGGATCCGCGAATTTGAAGCTAGGGAAAGGTGCCCCTGAACCACAGAACAGGGGGTAGAGCCAAAGAAGGGATACCACCACAGATCCAAAGAAGGACACGGGGAAGTGGTGTGAATTTCATGATAGCCCCACTCACATCACAAACGAGTGTCGGGCCAAACAGTCGCTGGTGGCCGAACTGAAGGCACCCAAATTAGATGCATGTTCTGATCCTCACCCAGAACCAGAAAATGGAGATGACAAAGGGAAGTAGATCATTGATGTGGACCCCAGTTCCATTGTGCCACCACCAAGCTCCAGAGGGAGGGTCTCAAGGATCCAAAGGAGGGGGAGCGCCTCTTCCATTCGCAAATGTGGGTGAAGGGTTTTCCACTGCAATTTCTTGTCGATAGAGGAAGCCAAAAGAACCTCATTTTAGCATAGGTTGTGAAGGAACTAGGCCTATCAACCTTAGCACACCTGTAGCCGTATACCTTCCGGTGGCTCCACCCAGGGAGAGATCTCCATGTCTGCCAGTAGTGCTACCTTCCGTACAACAACAAGACATTCACAAATGAGGTATTGTGTGATGTTTCTCCTCTTGATGTAGCAGATGTATTATTGGGCCAACCATACTTGTGGAGGTGACATGTTGTGTATGAGTCTAGGCCTCATTCTATTGTTATTACTTTGGGAAAAAAATTATATAGGATACTGGAGGAAGTATCGCCTCTTTCCATCTCCTTAACTATTGCAAAACAACGTAGTAAGATTGTTTCCCAAACCAGGAAATTTATTTTCCTTACAATTTTCTCACAGGGAAATAATAATATTGTGGCCATAGCCTCGAAATGGGGCTCCCCTACGCGGCTGTAGCAAATGGACAAAGTCGTGGAGGAATACGAGGACATTTTCTCCTCACCCACAGAGGCTCCTCTACACTGTCAGGACAAGCACTCCATTGATCTAACCCTCAACACACCACCGCCTGATGTTGGCATACCTCATGTGACTACACAAACCGAATCCACACATGTACCATCTGAGGCAACCAAATTTATTGAATGCATCCAACACATCCGCCAGCAGGTCCACGACATCTTAGACAAATCCAATACTAAGTTCAATGGAATTTTCCTCTCATGGAGGAACTTTAAGCAATTGGTACCATTTCTTCCTAAGGAGGGAGGATTGATCCAAGTGGATATTGGTGGCCACCCACCTATTCCATTTGGACCCGCACCATTAGTTCTTTTAGTTTTTTAGTTTCATCACAACTTACTATTTTTAGCAGTTTTTTGGGTCATGAACTTCTGGATCCGTTTTGAGGCCCTGATGATCCAAGTGGATATTGGTGGCCACCGAACTATTCCATTTGAACCTCTACCATCAGTTCTTTCATATTTTTAGTTTCGGCACAACTTACTATTTTTAGCAATTTTTCAGGTCCTGAACTTCCGGAGCCATGTTGAGGCCCTAAAGGATGTTTTTTGGGAAAACTAGGAGTAAAATGGTTCGATCAATCAATTTTTCTCACATTGCAATTTGTAGTCCTCGAATCGATATTTTTAATGAGGTATGGTTCACGTCAAACAAAGATCGTATGTCAAAGTTACGTCCTCGGGAAGTTGAAACATAAATTTACCCATACGAGGCCCATAGTTTTGGCGCTTCATCTCCTAGGGTTGGGTTTTTGGATGTTTAGGGTTTTCCATTGTTTCTCAATAATAAATAGGCCCTTGAGACTCATTGCAACACAGTTTAGAGGCCTGTAGCCGCTACATATCTTCTCAGAGATAAGCTACCAACGCCCTATCTAGTTTATTTCCATTATGTCTGTAAGCATATTTCTGTTATTTGATATTAATTAAATGAAGTATTATTTCCACTAAATCTCTATGTTTATGTCTATTTCTATATTTTATTGTGTTCCTGCATAAATCCAGATCATTGACATGTATAACCAATCACGAACGACCAATGCATGTCCCACATATAGCATCACATAAGCAAGCATACACGAACAACACAAAATCATGACCAATATGTGACCTAGCATAAACAAGAAATGCATACACTACATGTAGAAACATGTAAGCAAGTGTGCAAGGACAATACATGAGTGTGAAAAAAACATAACCAGTCATATACACATGAAAACATGTTGAAAACCACATCATCAGCCCTTCCATGGCGACACCAATGCCACCATGGCCAACAAAAAATGGATGCAACAAGTACATATAGACCAGAAGCATACAAAAATTATATGCAACCATAATAAATGCATGAACAACACACTTCCCATCCAATCCAAGGGTTAAACCATGATCTGATACCACTCTGTAACAACCTATTCCCACATCTACCCAATTCGGCCAACCAATGGAAACATGCAATGAGAAGCTACTAATACGAGATTCAACCTCATAGGTTACCTTAAGGAAGTGGAAACGACAAAAACAAGACAAACACACCTTCCACAACATCAAAAACATCCTCATGAGGTAACCCAACCTTCTAGGCCCCTGAACCCTAAGGGATACTGAATTTTTGACCAATTTAAGCCTTAGCCACAGGAATTCCAAGGCAAGGTAGCGGCTAAAAGCATATAGCCACAGTCATGCCAAGGAAAGGTAGTGTCCAAGGCCTGGTTTGGTCAGTTTTGTGCCTGAGATTATGGGAGTTGTGCCACCTTATTAGCCCTAGAGCCCAAGTCACTACCCAGAACTTCATGAAACTGTAGGGGATGATAAATAGCATTAAAACAAAGGTATGGAAGAAATCACATCATTGGGAACTCATATGGACCCCTCCTAGACATGAAATTAATTTTTTCAAACATGTCACAAACACTACATCTACAGGTATAAACAAATGATTTAAACATAGAGGTCTCTTAATCATTTGATAATCAGTAAGAAGAATTTTTACCCTACATCATAAGCTACAATACAATATATTTGACAATAGATACACTGTGTATTCATTACCGATAAAAACATGGATAGAGTCATACATCATCATTGATCGAATACATGCTTATAACCAGCACACACAAAAAAACAAAAATACAATGGTATAACAGGAATAAATTCATACATAAACTAGTACATTTGCATACCGAATACCAGAGGAATGAGCTCTTCATTATTGAACATAAAAACCAGCCGGATATGGGAATTCCATGTTCCACCTAACCATAGATTGGGTGAGCCAAGTCTCACTTAATCCAATCACTATTGGGCTAGGGTCCCCTAGGGTCAAAGTCGAGTCAATTTTGTCTATTTTGTTAAGGTGCAACGTGCAGGTCAAGGGGATTTGAAGTGGGTCAAAGATCATTCTTTTTGTAATGGGTTAAGGGTAAAAGATGGGACTCAAACCATGGTTTGAGTCCATGGTTTTTGCGCATTTGAATTATATAAATAAGCATGTTGAGTCAAGTAAAATAATAACATCATAACTTTATAAATTATTATGTAATGTTGATGTGATTTTGGGGAATTTTTTGGCTTAGTCTGAGTAGAGATATGCTCATACGGATGTGTGCACAGAGACCTAAGTCTTGGGTTGTGTGCGAGGAATTTGTGGCTGTGTGTGCAAGAGATTGAATTGTAACCATTGAAGATATGCTAATAAAGAATTTTTTTTGAGAAAATACTATTTTACTTGCATGATTGATGTCTATGTATTGATGTATTGATTTGTTATACATATGTTTTAGTTTACATTATTGATGTGTATATATTTGAAATGATTATATAATTGCGCAAGACCTAGATAGGTTTATGTTTAAGGGTTTATGTGAGATAATAATTGGATAAAGTAGATCTTTTTTATTGCGAAAGTATGTTTCTATTTTGTTAAAGATTGATCAAAATTGGGCGAAAAGGAACTTGCGTAGAACATAAGTAGTTAGATCATGTTGGAAAGGTTAGATCTGAAACATATTTCTCCCTGAGGGTGCGAAAACTTGGTTCCAGCCGCCCCCGCCCCCCCCCCCCCCCCCCCTGCCCCACCATACTGCTTCAGGTGAGACTTTAGTCTGCGCAAGCGGATCACTGTCGAAAGGGCTAGTAGTTGGAGGGCTTTTTTGGTTGCACATAACACTCTGAACATGGGTCAGGACCCCTCAAGCCAAAAAATGGTTCTGTTTCAGGGACCGGGATCTATTTGAGGGAGATTTGATGTTGTGGCATCCGAATAAGCATGAATTACAATATTTTTTGGATAGAAAGGTGCCCAAATTCACAATCCAAGAGAACTGGAATCCATGATTATCTACTGAAGAGTGGGAGCAGAGATTTATTTATACAGAGTAGCACAAAATTTTATTTGCATCCTTTGCAACAAAACTACATGAGTGGTTGTATCGGCTTGCTGAGTTTCAGACCTACACAAAGGAAAACACAATCACCAAGTGGACTCCTAAGGTTATTCAACAATTATAAAAAAATAGCAATAATATCACCCACGAGAAGATTATTGAATCGACAATATTTTGGGTGGATTTGTCATTGAATTTTCTATTGACACCTTTGTGTCATATTTTGAAGCAGAAAGAAGGTTTTTTAAAGGTCCTCGAGGTAATTTCCCATGCTCTTTAAAGTTGTGGGTTAAAATGATCATATGTGAAAAGGGTACTCTATGAAACCATATTGTTTGAATGTTCAGAAGAGGTCATACTAGCTCTACACATAGTGGGAATTTTTTTTTCTTTCACACAAGTTCGGTTATGATATATTTATCTAAAAAAGAGGGGAGAAAGGGAGCTTCATCGATACAAACACACTCCACATAGCTTACAAAATAGATTTAAATGTTGGGAGTGCGATGTTTCTATAGTTCTTCTACTACTACTACCTCTTACAAGCCTTTATGGGATGGATACAATCGCATTTATACTATACTATCTTACAAACTGTTCAAGCAAGAGAATGCATTTTGTTTTCATAATAAACTAACTTAACACCTAATAACCAACAAAAAATACTGAGAGGCGCAGTGAGGGAGAAAGTTAATTTGTTGATTTTGTTTTCTCTTTCTCTATGGCCACTCCCTTGGTCCATAGAGTTGGATCCGTGCTTAGATATTTTGATGAGGACATCCTACAGATAGTTGATAGTCCCTTCAAGGTGATTGCAATGATTTTTCACCTCCCTTAACTCATTGTTGCATGTGTTCCATTGGTGTCGGAGAAGGGCCATTTCCTCTTTAGTGTGCACCTTGTCTTAAAGCATATGATTCTTCAAATTCTCTATTACCACTCTATGTGATTTTCAGAATGCACAAGGGTGGCCTGGAGGGGTCCATGTTCTTGTGGTGGGAATGAGAGATGGTATTGTTTCCTTTTTCCTGAGGAGAAGATAGCGTTGTTTTGAAAATATCTGCTGTCAAGCCTTAGTTAGCATAGGAATGTATGATATCTATTATGAAGGGTGGAATGGGTAATTTTCTAAAATGGATTGGGGTTGATGAGAGAGGGGAGTAAATGAAGGCAGGGATAAAAGTGCTAAGGTTGAAATGAATAAACTAGATTGAGAATCGGAGTTTCACTACCCATATCAATGTTTGAGAATAGCATAAGCACCTAAGATTGAGATTGGTGTCATTGTGAAGGGAGGTCGTGCTTAATAACAAAGACAAGGAGGGGTTGAGATACAGGGGAAGAGGTCGATCATGGAAATGAAGGTGTATCTTTGAGCTCCAAACACAAATTGCGGGTGCAGAGGATTGAGGATAGTCAGGAGAATTTATGATGTGAGGATCGATGAGATGATGATGGTTCATGGGAAGGGTGCATAAATTATGAGTTTGAGTAGATTGAATAGGGGTGAGAAAAATCTTTAGAGGATTTCAGATGAGTGGATTGAGGATGTTTATGCAAGTGCGATCAGAAGTTCGAGTCATTTCTTGACCAAAGAGATGTTGTCCTATGTTTGGGAGATAAAGCATGATGGTGATAGGAGTGAGGATTTCCATCAAGGGATGGGGAGGAGAGTGATTTTCCCATCAATTTTAACATGTCCTATTGACTCATTTATTTTCCTGGATGTCATCTTGCTTGTTATTTATTCTTAAAATATGATAATAGTCTATCTTTCCAATCTGAGTTCCATATTTTTTTTTTCCTTCTAAATATTTGACAGAGTGTTGCGTTCTTTGGGTTACTACCACTCACCATTGCATGAATGACAATAGAGGAGTCCCCAAATATTATTCGGTTGTGAATTTCTCTGTCTTTTAATATTTTCATGCCCAGGAGAAGACCATAAGCCTATGATTTGTTGTTGGACATTGTCCCCATCCCCCAATTAAATTTAATAGGGATGGAGTTGTCTCTTTGGGATATTACTCCACCAGCTCTAGCTTTGCTCAGATTCTTCTTAGAGGCTCCGTCGAAGAAGATGCAGGGCCTGTTGAGGGATTTCATCCAATTTTGGAATTCTTCCTCCTCCTTTTTGATTTTCCAAATTGGATGCGCCTTTGTGACGTTTTCCATTTGTTGAATTGTGATATTGTTGAGGGCAAAGCTAATCCAAATTTTTTCATCATTCTGCAATTGACTCATATCAATTCCATTTAATCCTTTAGCTGAGAGAAACTATGTTATTTTACCCCATGCCTTTGAAGTAACTCAATTCATTGTTGGATTTTTAGTTTTAAATACTTTCCCATTCCTAGCAAGCCAGATCTGCCAGCAAAAGAAGGAGGGGATGTTGGCCCAGAAACTTTGAATTGTGGCTTTGTTTTTAAAGGAGTGGGGATAGAAGATCGTCCCTTTACTTATGAATTGATTTAGGGGGATTTTTTAATTCATATTTACTTCAATTGGTGACACATTTTTCTCCCAACACTCTCTAGAGAATGAGCACTCTAGGAAGAGGTGTTGAATATTTTCTTCCTCCTGCAAACAAAGGGGAAATTAAGAGGGTCCATAGATTCCCCTTTTTTTAAGATTCTTGGCTGTGAGATATTTTCTATGGAGAAGGGCGCATAGGAATATATTGAGTTTTGGGAGAGTTTCCACCTTCCAAGCATACTTCCAATACTTCCATTCTTGCTTCCTTTGTTGTTCTTGAATCTTGGCATAGCCTGACTTTACTGAGTAGTATCCACCTATAGGAACCCAAAAATGAGTATCTTGAATGTTCTTGGATATTGGAGCTACTCTAAGAAATTCAGAGATCATAGAGTTCCATTGGTCCGTGAGGTCAATGGGCAAGTTGGGTCTATCCTACTGTTTCCAATTTCCATCTTTCTCCCATTCGGAGATGTCCCCCAATTTTGTGTAGCCTTCACTGTCATCCAGCTCTTTAAGTCATGAATATTTTTGTTGCTTCCCAAGGGAGGGATTCCCATGATTTTTTCTATCCACAAGCTGATTTTCCCCCCATTCCCTGGCCTTGTTGAGATGTTTTCCTTTATCACTGAGATTTTGTTGGAGATGATCTTCCAGATTTGAGAGCACAGTATTATTGGAGGGCTTCTTTCCAATAAGGAGATTCTTAGAGCATTTAGATATTTTTCCTCTAAGGAAACTTTCCACCACCATATTTCTCCACTGAGTGCCAGATTCATTGTCCCAGGAGTTCTAATGGATAAGCCTCCATTTTTGTAATGAGCAGTGACTTGGTTCCAATTGACAAGACTAATTTTTTTTGTTTCAGATTTTCCTCCCTGCCATAAATATCTTTGAATGATGATTTTGATTTTCTTATGTATTCTTTTTGGTACTGAAATTAAATAAAACTGATATTTACAATACAAACCGGGACAGAGATTTTTTGTACAGTCCCCTCAAAGGAAAATATGACAGTGATGAATATTCTGAAACAAGTAGTTCTGGTGAATCCACATAGTCTTAAGCAAGGGATAAAACTGCGCTTTATATCCCATCCACCCCACTCCCAAATCTTCCTCACACTCCACTCCATCCGACTCTGCCTCCACCTCCACCTCCACCTCGACCACCGATATTCGATATGGCTAACTATATTAAGATGTAGACTTTTAAGGGTATCGGAAATGAAGACATGGAATAGTTATGATTTGTCACAAAGGTTGTGTGGAAGGCACATCAAATTAATGATGATGATGTTAAGAAGGTGCAACTCACTACTGCGTTTCAAGAATGCGTGTTGGACTGGTATATGAGGTATATAGAAAATAACCCTAATCCGACGATAGATAATCTCAAATACGAATTGAAGGAAGAGTTCTAGAAGCCAAAATCCTATGCTCAATGTGTTATTAAATTAAAATATATTCGTCAGGAAATGAATGAGACCATACAAGAAGCAAATCAATGGTTAAAACACATCATCATAGACAGAGGCTTCACTATTAGTCATGATCAACATAAGGAATGGTTCATTGCAATGTTATTACAACATCTATGCATACCTTTGTCTCAACAGAAGATTGTGTCCCAGGCTTAGGCTGTGGAAATCGTAATGAAGCTGGAGGCTTCTCCAATCTATAATGCGTAGGCCAGGGTTCAACAGATTCAAATTCAATTTTCTACCCTACACTTATAACCACAAAGTTTGTGGAAGGAGAATGGAAAGGATGTGCGCGCATATATCTGGTGCACACAGTGAAAAGTTGAAGGACGCTACAAAGAGAAATGCCCCATGTTTGGTGAATATCTGGTTGTTGGGGGACCAAGTCCAATCAAACCTAATCTAGGGGTTAGAGCACCACCAGGTGTGAACCCTCCAATATGGTGCACAATATGTCAAATAGATGGAAAACACCCAACATAATATTGTCCCAGGTTGCATAAATATATTCCAACAGAGAAGCAACTCTATTGCAAATTTTTTTTCGATCTATAAGCCATCATGAGAATCAGTGTCACAATTTTGACCTAATGATTTACCAAGCTACGACCTACATGAAGCAGTCATAAAATAGGGGTACATATTCACCCGCGTCACCTTATGGGTGCTAGGGATTTCAAGGTTGAGGGCATGGAAGAGGCGGAGGAGCTAATTGAGGAAGAGGCTAGATAATCTGTTATAATTGTGGAGAAGTCAGTCACTTTGAACATAATTTCAAAAACCTAACACAACAATACTATGGGTATTTTTGTACATTTTACCATGTAATTAAGGATTGTCCTATGTTGTTTTCGAAGATGTAGGAGAAGAATACTATGACACCTACATAAGACGTTCAGATGATGAGGGAAAAGTTGCATGATGAAGATCCTAGCATTAATTTTATGACCATAAGTGGTGTAATAGTTGGAAAAAACAAAGTGGAAGGTAAGAAACTTGCTACAGATGTCTTGGTTCAGAAAGCTCCTGAGAGGAAGGAAGTATTTAACTTACAAAAGGAAAAGGACACTTTTGATGAAGAAAATAATAACTTCATAGACCCTCATGCGTCGATGTCAAAAGAAGTGATTAAAACTGTTGTTATTATAGAGGAGATCGATCTAGCTAAGATAAAAATGTTCCTACAGGCTTGTATTAGGCTTTTATGAAATAAGAAGGCATTTGAAAATCTGTAGAAATTAATTGATAACTGCACTGAGAAATAATCCCTAAAGGGAAAACCTCAGAAGGAATGAAGGATGTCAACAAAATATACAAAAGAAAGATAATGATTGTATGGGAAATGTGCTTGAATACTCAAATAGGAGACTTTGAGATGGATCAAGTCATTCTGGATATGGGATCTGATCCAAATGTACTACTTAAGCAAACATTGAAAATAATGGGAGAACCTAAGCTCGAATGGTCCACAGTTCAACTACACATGGCTAACCAGCAGAATATTATCCCCATGACAAGAATCCATAGGGTAGTAGTTGACATTGAAGGAGTTAAGGTGTTTGCTGATTTTGAAGTCATTGAGATTGTTGATGATAAAAACCCGTATCCTCCACTGCTAGTATTAGAATGGGATTTTGATATGGATGTTATTATTAACCTCAAGCACAGGAGCATGGTATTTGAATGAAACAGGACAAGTTTATGGTCCCTTTGGATCTAGCAGAAGGAGCAAGATACACAAAGTTGTTGCATGATGACTATGACAAAGATGATGTTGATCATGTGCACAAATTGACTACGAGGGACAAGGATTGGATCAATCCCACAGCAGATGGCAAACTCAGTTGGGGGAAGGATAGTTCGTGATTATCAAACTCAGATGAATAATTGGGAAACTGGAAGAACTGCTTAGACGAAGTATCCACACTAAGTTGTAATCGGGTTACGAGATCTCTGCATGGTATATCTTCTGACGTATGTGAACTGCCCTATTATAATAGTATAGGTGATGTCAATTTGTTTTTAGATGTAATGGAAAGGGAATTTTTTGAGGAAAAATGGTTCCGCGCACTTGATTTAGCTCTGCGCTCAACCCAAATGCGCTGGTGGGGGACTCACAAATAAAATATTGCTACTTGGAAGGACTGCAATCTAACGATATGCCTGCGAGTTGGTAGCCCCATCACTCGACTTAAAGGAACATACTCAAGCATAGAGGATCCATGCATTCATTTAGCTGATTAGACTTCAGTTTGGGGAGAATAACCACAACCAAAATGGGTACACATGCTAATCCATAAATTAGGCAAGGTACTCATGAATTGGTACTTGGGTACTGAGCTACGACATGGTACTGCTGAATGGACCACCCTGAAATAAAGTTTCATTTTTACTTTCATATTTGAAAGATGGTTCCACAGCGTTGATGAGGTATTACAAGAGATTTGAGATGTTATATTTGATATGCAAAATAATCGGTGGTATGGGCCTCACTAGAATTGAATTCGCAATTTGAAGCTGAAGTTGAATGTCGAAATGTAACCGCTAAAGACAATAAGGAGAATCCAAGAAATATTAGCATTCCTAAGTTGAAGGGTCAGCACACAATTGTTAGACCTGAGATTTCATTTCCATATGTTACTGAACCTATTAAAACCAGGAAAAATAATATTGGGAGAGAAGATCAGCCTGAGTTTTCCAAGATAGGAGACTATTGGGATGAAGATACAATGGGTAAGATTGGATAACTTCTCACTGAGTATCAAGAGTTGTTCCCTACTAAATTGTCTGAGATAAAGGGGATTATTGGAGGTCTTGGTGTGATGAAAATTACTTTGAAACTAGATGCTAGGTTTGTCAAGCAGCACCCTTATAGATTGAACCTAAGTATAAGCAAAATTTTAAGGAATAAATGAAAAATAAGGTTGCTGCAGGAATTATTGAACCAATAGAAGAATCAGATTGGGTGAGCCTCATGGTAGTCCAAGAAAAGAAAAAAAAAGGTGAAATAAGGATCTATGTTGACTTGCGCAAATTAAATGATGCTTGTGTGCATGATCACTTTTCAACCCCATTCTAAGATGGGGTGTTGGAAAATGTAGGAGGGAAGGATGCCTATTCATTTGTAGATGGATTTTTAGGATATCATCAGATAAGGATCACGCTTGAAGATCAGAGAAAGGCTACCTTTGCGATGGAATGGGGTTTATTTCAATATATTATGATGACATTCGGATTAAAGAATGCGCCAGCTATATTTTCGCGCGTAGTAGTTGTTTCTTTCAAATAATATATCCATACATTATTAGAGGTGTTATTTTATGATTGGATTGTTTTTCGGATTTTGAAGAAACATGTTTCCAACCTACGATTGATTCTAGACACTTATTGACAGTACCATATCTATCTCAACTTGAAGAAATGTATATTCTGAGTCCCGTTTGGTATTTTTTTAGGAGATATTTTCTGTCAACAAGGAATAATGGTTGATTTATCAAATATTGTTGTCATCATCAATCTCAATTCCCTCGACAAATGTGAAGCAATTGCACTCGATCTTAGGCCATACTAGATATTATCGAAAGTTTATTCAAGCTTATGCGAAGAGAGCTGCATCGGTGGAAAAGATGTTGAAGAAGGGCGCCAATTTTTGTTGGGATGAGGACTGTTAGAAGAGTTTGGACATACTCAAGGAGAATATGGTAAGTGTGTCCATCTTGTTATCTCCAGATTGGAAAAATGAATTCCATGTACATGTTGATGCTTCATGTATCGCACTAGGAGTTGTGCTAGCGCAGCCAGGTGTTGGATATATCGATCATATGATTTCATTTGCAAGTTAGAATTTGTCAAATTTTGAGTGCAATTATTCAATTACGTAGCGAGAAGGGTTAGCCATGGTGTATTCACTGCAGAAGTTCCATCATTATCTTCTTGGATATCATTTCAAGATGTTCACCGATCATTCTGCTCTAAATTACTTGGGGAATAAGCGTGTGTTGGAGGGGAATATTTGCAATTGGATCCTTTTGTTCCAGGAATATGATTTTGAGGTTATTGTAAAACATGGAAGGTTGAAAGCAAGACCTGACCTGCGCATTGAAAGTAGTGAAGAGACAACTAATTTGAAGCAGGGATTACCTGATGCGCAGTTGTTCACCATTAATATCACTGACAATAATTTTGCAGATATTAGCCATTATCTGACCACTAGAACTGCACCTGTAGAATATATGCTTAAACAGAAGAAATAATTGGTCGCGTGCACAATAGATTTCACCCTGTTCGCAAGTGAGTTATGCAAGATGGGCCTTGATGAAGTCTTGAGGCTATATGTTCCTGAGTTCAAAAGACCTAATATATTATCTATAGCACATCGAAGCATTGTAGGTGGTCATTATGCTAGAAAAATGACTAAAAAGAAGGTGTTAAGGGTTGGGTTGTGGTGGCCTATGGTACACAATTATTCTAAGGAATACTTTCACGCTTGTGATGTATGTCAGAGGATAGGAAGACCCTCCCGCATAGACAAGATTCCACTACAACCACAGGTCTTTTTGCAGGAATTTCAAAAGTGGGTAATTTATTTTTTTTAGCAAATTAATCATCCTTGGAAGAATACTAGAGCATGATACATCATCACACCTACATACAATTTGACTAGGTGGGTGGAGGCTCAACCTGTGAAATATTGCATCACAAAAATGGTTGTGCGCTTCATTTTTTAGAATATTCTGAAAAGGCTTGGGTGCCCCAAAATCCTGATGAGTGATTAGGGTATGCATTTTTTCAATGAGACCATTTAGGCGCTGACCAAAGAATTCAGAAATCATCATCAAAAGAGCACACCCTACCATCCTAAGGCGAATGGAGCAGTAGAAGCATTCAATAATGTACTGGAAAATGCACTCAAAAATATATGTAACGCCAATCGAAATGACTGGTATGTGCACATACCTCCTATTTTATGGGCATACAGGACTACATGCAAGAAGGTGGTGAGACAAACACCTTTTCTTATGGTCTACGGGAAGGAGGCCATGATGATGATGGAATACATAGTCCCCATTCTGCACATCGTAGTAGTTACCAACATGATTTATCCTGACATTATGGAGGAGCGGTTATCGCAGCTTGTTGAGCTGGAATAAGATAGATTCATTATGGGGTTTCACCAACAGGTTCAGAAGGCATGTGAAAAGGCTTGACATGATTGACACATTAGACAGAATATTTTCAAAAAGGAGGAATTGGAGTTACTCTATGACAATAAGTTTGCGCGCTTTCTAGGGAAGATCAAGATGCACTAGCTTGGACCTGATATTATCAAGGAAATCAGAGAAGGAGGATCGATTCATTTGGCTACATTAAATGGTGAATTCGTTTTTGGATATTTTAATGGAATTCACCTAAAACCTTACAGGGATGACCCCATCCCTACGCGCACTAAATGACTATATGGTCGGAAGAATGTCTTAGCACTCTGGAAAGTTTCGAGAGGGCGCAAGAATCTAAAGAAGGTTGTCAAAAGTTGTAAAATTTATTTTATGCTACAAAGCTTAAGAAGGCATAGGTATCTGCGAAGCCAGCGTAGGGACTACTCTAGGAGGATGTTGCAGTTGCAGACTAGCCAGAAACTAGTCATTGGAACAATAAATATGGAAAAGAAAACTTCGTTACCTTTTGGAGGAGCAGATAACCTGTATTTATGGAGGATATTATGCCATATATGGGGTTTTTTTAGAATTCATGAAGCTGAATTAATGGACATAAGGCCTTCTAGTCTACGTCATCACTATAAATAAGGCAAGAAGAACCGCATTTTCTCCCTTTGATTTATGAGTACATTGATGTCTCTGCTCTTGCTTCCTCTTCTTATTTTTATGTCTGAATATTTTGAAACATTTCTAGAGGTTTTTTTTAATCAAGGGTTTGGTCACTTAATTTCCAAAGCTATGACTGCAACAGATCCTACCCCCTTTGCATCGCAAGCTGCTAAGGTGCAAGAACCACAAAAGCAGAAGAAGGGACAGTCGTCGAGGACTAAAAATTATCCCCTAAAGTAGGCTCCGAAGCCAAATACCCCTTGTGTAGATCATCAAAATAACCCTATGACAGAAGAACCAAAGATTATTATGGAAAAAGATATTGTTGAGGAAGGTGACCCGATCTCACGACTGCCGAAACACCTGGCCCCATGAAAATTAAAAGTTGAGGTGAAAAAGGACCAGGATAAGGAAAGTCACACATAATACACCTTTGCTTCCATAAAATGTGTCGTTTGAAGGTGAGATGTTGGAAAAGGTCCCCATGCTGAAGTTGGAGGATTGGGACTTTGCATAGTGCGAAAAGATTCCAAATCTTGCGTCGTTAGAATATTTGGAGCAGGTGCCCTATGACGAAGGTGTTATTAAATTTGAACCAATGAAATGGACCTTGGGATTGAAAATTTTTGGGCTCTTGAACCTTTTGACGGTTCCAAATTTTGGTCACAGCCCCATTGACGATATATCTCTACGCCATGTGATGGCCCTGGTGCACGAAAACTACCTTTAGTTGGGAACGCCCATTCCCATTGATGAGATGCGTATTCATCACATCACTAACTTTCCTTATCAAGGAGAAGACCCCACAGTAGCCTTTAGATGGAAGTACCAGGAGAAGAAGGTCACACATGATGTCAATAAGAAATATGGGATAACCAGAAACACCTGGACCTTTTTAGTCATCGCTATAAACGTCCATGCGGTCAAATTTTCCACATTGATCCTAGCATATAATATGATGAGAAAGTGTCACGTCAAGGAATTACCAGTGCCAAGTATTGTGTTGGATACGCGCTGCATCAAAGGTGTTCAATATAATTGGGCTAAATACCTCTTCCAAGAATTATTGGAGAATGTCAGAGAAGTGCAAGAAGATGATAAGCTATTTCATTATGCCTAGTTATTCCTTCTTGTCACATTGATTGGATGGAATCCATCAATGCAGTCTCAACTACCGGATATTGAGCTAGAGTTATGTGAAGTTGTGTGTTAAGCATCACTGTGGGTGACGAAGATTCCGTTGAGGGTGACAGAAAACAAAATCTTTTGGCTTCTCTTCGAGACAGAGGTTTACCAGGCGGTTCAGTCCAAGACGCAACTATCACCAACCTTATATGATCAATACAAGCACATAGTAGAATTCAAGGCTACGTTCCAAAACACATTTGCGCGAAGGCAGGCATGGCGGGAGTGTGGTATGACCTGCCATACCAGGTTGCAGAAGACAAGATCGCGTGGATTACAACTGGATGGCCTCGTGATTGGTTAATTGCAGTAATAGATGCTGGTGAAACCTCTTCTACATAGTAAAACCATCTAAATTCAATTCACGCAAAAATAAGAATTAGAAGAAGGACACACGGGAACCTACAATGATGATTAAGACCATGAACCCACCTAAAGAAATAGTAGATATTCTAACTGATGTTGAGATGGAGAATAGTGAGGGAGATATTTCAGATTCCCCCTCGACAAACACGTGTCGAGGAATAAAGAGAGGACCTCAGTCCCCACTAGGACATTTCCAGAAGAGAAAAGCATCCAAGAAGATGAGGATTGAACCATTGATATTAATAGATGGATATTTCAATGAGATCAAAAACACAATAAAGGAAGTCACCGAAGATGCATGGAGCAACATTGAGTCACAGTACAATTCCATCCCTGATGATGTGCAACAAGGACTCTAGCAGTTGAGAATGCAAGTAAGCGAGATACAAGTGAGTGTGCAGCAAGTGAGTGCCAGACAGGCAAGAGAATTGACCGTCGGCCATCCATCCACTTTAGAAAGCCAATTATTTCAAGTTTTGGGTGCAACACTCCACCTTGATGATCAAGGGTTTCACGCAACCATTCATGCATGGCCTGAGATTAGAGTTGACTTGGCCATATTTCCGAGTGGAAATTTACACTCCATACACACGATGATCACCGATGAGCTGCAGTACAAGGAATATAGGATGTTTCTGGCCACCTATTAAGCCCAGAAGAAATCTAACACATTACATAAGGGGAAAAATTTGGCTGAAGACGCTCAAAGCACCGTAGAGATCCAACACACACAATTAGAGTCCCTTATCAATCAGTTGTGCTCCGAAATTCCAGATTTGACAATACCCACCATTGCAGTGGCCAATACAAAGCTGGAAAGTTTTTCAGTTGTGCTTAAAGCCACGAAGTCATAGATAACTAGTGTGCATGCCGAGTTGGAGTAGAAAATTTGCAGATTTGTAGAAAAAATTGCAACCAGAGACACCACCCGAAGTTAGAGCACAATGTGTTGTAATCGTTCAGGAGGCTACAACAAGAATCACTGTAATTGTGAAGGCATGTAGCACTCTATTATAGGAGGCCATGGGAATCTGAACCTCCATCCAGAATGACCCTATATTTTAGCAGTTGAGGATGGACTTACAAGCTGAGCAACAGTTCAACGACATCTAGGTCGTTGCGTCGAACCTGGTACTAGCCAAATATTATCCTGACTGCAGGATGGTCATACCATTCAGACATAGATAGACGTGATACATCGGCGGGTCAGTTGCTAGAATCTTGAATGCATCCTTGGGCCAAGGAAGCACTCCAACTATCGCAGGCCATCGATAGTGCACTTTGTTAAGTCCCCTCAGTTTATGAAGGCTAAGAAAAGAAGCTAAAGGTGTAACCACAGACCAGATTTAGACTTGGTATTGAGCCCTACCAAGTCAGAGAGGGCTATCTCAAAATCAGTCTCACAACTAATGGAAATGACTAGAGAATAATGATTTTAGGCAATTTATAAGCTCAGTAAATTTTGATTAGGGTTTTTAATTTAAGTTTGTTGGATCAATATCATAGATCTAGGAACTAGGTCAGGGTTTTAAATGATCAATTGCAGAGATGAAAATGAGGCAAAGTAGGTATTTTTAGTGACATATTTAGGTTGTAATTTTGGTATAGGGTTGAAAATGAAGGATTAAAATGAGCATATGACTAAGAATTCATTCATCAGAATAAATTGAACACAAACATGAAGATATCATCAAAACATAGCATAAAAATTATGAATTATGCTTAAAAAATAATGATATGATCACATGAAAGCATGCATATTGTGGTAAGGAGAAATAAACATTCAAATTGATGATAAAATAGAGAAGAAACACTATCAATAAGCATACCATAAGAATATCAATATAATTCTACAATTGTCTTTGATATCACTATAAAATAGTGTACACAAGCTCCACACTATGATTACCAAGTATCCAACCCTCACAATGAGTTGATTTTGAGTACATATAGAAAAAAAAATATATATTCCACCTCTATGGGTCGAAACCTAATAAAAAACAGCTAATTAATGCACCTAATGACTCATAACCTAATTTGTAAGGGAGTATTTGTCTCAAGTCATTAAACACAAGATCATTTAACAAATATGAATGTAAATAGTCTCATTAACCCTGGAAAAACTCGTGAGACAGTTTTTACATAGACAAAATTTGACCTTTTACCTCCACGTGTCCAGAAAATTCATCAAACCTAGAAACGTACCGAAAAATTACAGAAGTGTAGTGTTTAGAAAAATAAGCATAACAGAAGTTTGGAAGGTTATTGAGAGGCCTTCATAGAGGAGTGTTTCGTTGAAAACAGTATGCTTGGAAATTTTGGAATGTCTTCTACACCATGGAATCATCAAGAACTAGAAAACATTGCTCCAAACCTCTTACAATTTGCCCTGAGGTCAAGTTGTCCCAGAAATGCAACGAAAAAATAGGGGTCAAAGATGAACTAATATCGTTTTAAACATAACATATTTTAAAAACCTAGGAGAGGTTTTTTTAGATAAGGTTGTTTTGGAGAACCTTCTCCCTTATTTTTTTAAATTCATTTCCATTTACTCAGAATCCATGTCACAAAATAATGTCTAAAATAGAGAAGAAATATTGGAGAATTTGATTTTCTGAAATAGGCCTCCAAGAAATTTGAATATCTCCCACACTATGATACCTTTGTAGAACATGAACGAAATTATTGTGATTTATTATGTTCTTAACAAAACACTCTTTTCGTTTTCCAAAATTCGTCTTCATTTGGTCAGAAAATTATTTTGAAAATGATGACCAAAAATAGAGTGAAAAGCGTAGCGAATTGCAAAGGAGGAAAATGAGAGGGAAGGAGGGTAGGAAAATTTCTAAAAAAAATTATCGAAGGTAGGTATACATGTTAGGAAGACACTGGAGGTGGAATTTATTGAAATGAGTGAGAAAAAAGGGGTGAAAAGGTCAAAACACAGACCTAGGGTAAAAGCGCGACAAAAAACTAGGGTTTTGGGGAAAATGGTGAAATGAGAGGGGAGGGGGTAGGTAGGTGTGGGTGTTAGGAATACAGGGGAAGTGAAATTTCTTAGAATGGGTGATGTAAGGAGAGGAAAAATGGGAAAACACAAGGAAAACCTGGAAAAGCCGCAGAAGCACAGTGTGGGCTTGGGTTTTTTGGGAGAAGTAGTGAGATGGGTAAAATAGGTATGTGAAATGGTTGGGGAGGGTCTATGAAGTGTATACAAGCATTTTTAGGCATAAAACATAGGTATTTTGTCCTTGGAAGAATGCAAAAATCATGAAATCTTAAAAACACAACATAAAACCCTAGGAGAGGGATTTAATCACTTTTTGAAGGAAAACACTACACGAGAGGGCTAATGAATGCTTCACTTACTTGATAGGAGTGTTGAAAAATTCTTCGATGAGGAATGAATTTTTTTTTACTTTATTTTACCTTCAAATTAAAAAACGCAGCGAATGTCTAGAAGCGTAACAAATGCACATGAGAAATACAATGAGCTGATAGGCAAGGCATTTATTGATGAAAATCGATGCTTTGATGGTTGAGATGGGGCACAATGGTGGATAGGAGATCTTGGAGGATGAAATTAAGTTCTTGAGTGATTGGATGCTCTTTTATTATCTTGAAACTTGATTTTTTTCATTGGTGGTGGTGTAACGTCATATGTACTTTTCAAAAATGACTTGATGAGGAGGTGAGTGTACCATGGCATAATTTCTTGAAAAGGAAATTTTAACTTTTTACTTTATTACCTAATTTTCTAACTCTTGTGATGATGACAAAAATGATGGACATGACTCCATTTTTTCTTTTTATGACTAACATTATGATGACAATCAAATGAAAATCCTAGACATGACCTATATGATGGCACATTAACTCTTTTGATGACCTAGGACACCTAAATGATGACATGACCATGATGAGTGATGATGACCATGAGCAAGTGAAGGGAGTAGTACTGACATAGACAATAAACAATGACCATATGAAAACAAAGAGATGTCAAATTTATTTGAATTTTTTTTTGAAAATATAACCATTTGATTGTAAGATCTTATCAATCACATGGAAAGAGTACATTTGATAACTGGTGACTCATATACACTAACATTGGCTCCAGTTGGGGATTGAATATAATTTAGGAGGTGTCAAGAACACCATAGAGAAGGTAACCTCATCCATTGGGAAATGGATTCAAAATAAAACACTTGACACTAAAATGACTAACTAACTAATCTCAGAAAAATGAAAATTGACTTGACTTGACTCAAATCAAACTAAAAATTGAACTCTATATCGTCAACTATAAACTCTACTAGAAACTGACATTGAAAAATATGCTTAGAATTTTGAGCTTATTCATCACACCTTACCTACTCTAACTGATCCATAAGTGATCTGATCAAGTGAAGTGAAACAACCAATGCAACCATACAAGTATTTTATCCACTGATTGTGATAAAAATATAAATTATGCATGATGATGGCTCCAATAAAAAATTGCAAAAAAATCCAAATTTGGTAGGATTGGAAAACTTGGATCCCCTTGTTGACTCCAAAAATGGTGCAAAAGTATCTTCAAACAAATGTGCACTAAATTTTATCTCATCCAACAAATTGTAATTCCGCTCTAGGTGGTTTGTATACCATGAATATAAACTTTCATTTTCATCCTTACTCTCGTGCAATTATAACTTGTAATTTTCCTGATATGACTTAAAATTTTCAGATGAGCTTAGTAATGAGACTCCTACTAAACAAGGCAATGAAGTAGGCTACCTGATCAAATTTTTATCATCTATGTTTTTAATCTAGTAGCTAGCTAATGGAGAAGGAATTTGAATACAGATATCATTCAGAACATTAGCTATTGGATCATGGAGAACCTAGGAAAACTACTGCAACTTGTTATACATTGGTTCTAATGAGACCACATGATTTTCTATAGGCTTTTCATTCTTTTCTTCAGAGATATTATCAAAAAATTTCTTCAAAATATGAAATGAATAAAAAATTAATGGTACAAAATGATCATGCATCAATTCATAATATGTTTCACATTCTAAGCTTAAATATTTGGTTTGAAACTCAATGTAACTCAGTGGCTGTGATTCTGGAGTGAAATAAGTTTCCATATCATGAGTGACATCGTCAACCGATTCATGAGAAGGTTTCCCATTTATACTATTGAAAAATTGCTTATATGCTTTCTTATAGTTTTATATTATTTTTTAAAATGAGGAGGAACACAAGGGTAAGGAGCCCCGATCAAGAATATCATTGTATTATTCATGTTCAATATCAAAACTGAAATACTGTTGATTTCTAATCTTGGGAAATATTTCTCTCAGAAATTGAAATGAAGTGAAACACAAGAGAAAAGAGCTTTCACTTACTTTGAAACTTTCTAGATTTTCTTCATTTCTGTCATGATTGATATGCATAGGTTGAGTGCTATATTTGAGTTGTTGTAATTGAACTTCCTCCTCCCAAAAACATGCCATTTATTTCCTTGAAGAGCCAGCCTCGATTTCGACAACATAGTTATCATCATATTGATCCTACTTGGGTAAATCATCAATATAAGCAATGTCATTAAGCATACACATTGGATCAACATATTTATTATCCACAGGTTGATGTACAAATCCATTTTCATGATTGTCCATAAATGAATACTTAGAACAATCATTTTTTGATATACGGTAACTGAGATTAGCAGGAAAATGGTTAGGGTCGATAATCTCTTCTTCAGAAATAAGTGGTACACGTTATTTTCAAATAAAAAATTCATCTCTCATAGTGATATTTTGCATCATTTCTTCCATTGTAATTACAAAAATTTCAAGTTTCTCTTCTGAAGATGTTAGGTGCTCCTTCTCTATGTTCTCCCTCTCTTCGGTCTTCAACTTTGACCTTTTGACCAGCAGATTAGCTTCCACAGCTATTGCAATATCCTTCATTTCTTTGAGTGTTGTAGTGTTCCTTTCTCTCAATTGAAATTCCATTTCAGGATCAAAGGCATCCGGGTACTGTAAGAGAGCTAAACCGAGAGGCAGTTTTATATTAGTAGACATTGAATGGTATACTTGATTGAACCTAGCTGAAAAGTGTTGCACTGTTTCTCCTAGCGGTCTTTTCAAATTATCATATTCTTCTAAAATCAGAAAACAATTCCTCTTGATCACATATTTATTAAGGGATACTTTCACAAACTGATGGAAATAAAAAATTCTTGCAGCTGGTAAGGCTTTGAGCCATTTCTTGGCTTCACCTTGCAAATATAGAGAAAAAATCATGATACTGACATGATCTTCTTCAAGCTCAAAAAGGTCAAGAAATTTTTCAAAATCCTGAATGTGTTCTTTAGTAGTGATGTTACCATATTCTCCATCAAACCTGGGAATATATTTGTAATAATTTTAAGGGAAATCACGGAGTATAGGAAGTAAGATGAGTGGCTTGTATCTATCTGGAATTTCACAAGGTATAGGAGTATGTACAGAAGGTGTAAGATTATTATTGATTCATTGAGGCTCATCAAGTTGAATATGGTCATCATAAGATTCAGAAGAAGGCTTTTGATCAAGATCAAAAGCATAAGGAGAGTTTTTATTCACAATCTTCAAAGGAAAGGAATTAAATTCATGTCTATGATATTTTCTCAAATATAATAAACATTGGAAAACCTTCTTGAAATTATCAGGAAAAGAGAAGAAATAATTCACAACAAAGAACATGATGTCTTGGATGAAAGTCCAAGTTGAAAACCTGATCTTCCCATATCGTCCTTTCATGTTTATGTTGGTGAGATTCACTCTTCATTGGAGTCTTTGGATTTTATTTCGAAACTGTATTTTGAGTCGCCAGGTGAATGATTTTTAGCCTTCCTGTGTCTGATCACTATCCACCATCAGCAAATCAAATTTGGTCCTTGTCGTTCACACCCAGGGAAAATTTGACCTTTTTCTCCCCAGAAATGGCACAAGAATGTTAGCTCCACTTTAGTTTCCCAAGGCTATATATTGAGTCTAAAGCTGGTATGTGGTTACCCCTTTAGCTTCCTTTCGTAGCCTTGGGAAATTGAAGTGGATTTAACACACTTAAGGGGATCACACAGACTTAGTGGAGCATTAGCTTAGCAGCATAAGGACCTACCATAGAGACGCTGGTTGGAGAAGTGTGTAACACGACATCACAAATCACTGAGACCATCCAACCACTATAGGTTGTTATCTAGGCGCTCAAGGACAAGATGCAGGAATCTAGACCTGAGTGACTCGAGGACGAGTCACAAGTTTTTGTTGAGGTTTGTTGGGCTAGGGTCAAATTCAAGTCAATTTTGTCTATTTTTTTAAAGTGCAGTGTGCAGGTCAAGGGGCTTTGGGGCAGGTCAAAGCTCCTTCATTTTGTGATGAGCTATAGTGTAAAACATGAGACTCAAACCACAGTTTAAGTCCATGTTTTTTTCACATTTTAATTATATAAATAGGAATGTTGAGTCAAGTTGAATAATAACATCATAACTTGATAGATGATTATGTACCGTTGATGTGATTTTGGGGAAGTTTTTGGATAAGTATAAGTAGAGATAGGCTCCTACAGTTGTGTGTGTGGAGACCTAAGTCCTAGGATGTGCACGAGGACTCTACAACTGTGTGCACAAGAGACTAAATTGTAACCATTGATGGTTTGCTAATAAAGAGAAATTCTTGAGAAAATACTGTTTTACTTGAACGATTGATGTTTATGTATTGATGTATTGATTTGCTATAGATTTTATGCGGTTTACATTATTGATGCATATCTATATGAATTGATTATATAATTGCACCAGATCTGTATTTGCTTATGTTTAAGGGTTTCTGTGAGATAAGAACTGGATAAAGTAGATCTCTATGACTGCACAAGTCTGTTTCTTTTTTGTTAAAAATAGATTTGAATCAGGCTAAAAGGCACTTGCGCACAACAGAAGTAGTTAGATCAGATTGGAAGGATTAGATTCACAACATAGTTCTCCCTTGGGGTGTGGAAACCTAGTTCTAGCACCCCCCCATACTTCTTCAAGTGAGACTTTGGTCTGCACAAGAGGATCACTGCCGAAAGGGCCAGTAGTTGGAGGGCTTTTTTAGTTGCAGATAACACTCTGAACCTAGTTTAGGACCCCTTAAGACAACAGTTACCACCATGCCATATTCCAAGAATGAATGTGGGATGACAACAAACACAACAATCACAATCAATCCAAGGCTTACAGAGTCCAAACTGCCTCAATCATCAACTAGTGATTGCATCTCACGATCATACATCACAAACATCATAGATTGGCTTCTATCTATGCTACTCCAGGGCTCTAGAGTGTTTATTGCAATGAGGCCTTCCAAGACTAGTAACTCAACCCCAACTGTTACAGGTATTCTAGAGCATTTTTCCAACCAAGGTTTCCAGGACATGCAGATAAGTAGTTTCTTTTGAGACACAGTCTCCGTGTAAAGTTGTAAGATAGGCTGAGGAATATAATTTTAGACTGAGTATTCAGCTATTGGCAATGTTGTACTTGACTGGTATTGCTATTTAATATGACAAGCACATTTCTTTGGATCCTGATCTAAAGCAGCGGTGATGTTTTCCTATCTCTGTATATCCCAAAATGGGAATACACAACAAATCCTGCTGGAATAACGCTCTCTTCACAAATTGGTGCACTAAAATGAGTTTTCAGCTCATGGATCCCTTAGATCAGTGGATCTAATGTCTAAATCCAAAAGGAGAGCAAAAAAAAATCAAACTAGGTGATATAAACAAACCTCCCACCACCTAGTATGGCTGAAAAACACCCAAAGAATGAGGCTGCAGTCATGCACAACAACTCTACTTCAGAAATAACACAGTCCCACTGAGTTAAAGTAGAATAACAATATGGAGGCTGAATAATTACATGTACATCAGTAAAACAAATTTATAATGTGGCCCATACAACATACAAGAGAAAAATAGAAGGTTTACAAGAAGAAACCCTCAAGATTGAGATGCTGCAACAACATATTAAGACTGCAAAGCTTGAAAACGTTATTTTATGGATTGAAGCAGCTGTATATTACATTTAAGATCTAGAATAGATCTGTGTACAAAATGATAGATCTATATTAGATCCGTACACTAGATGAGTTCCTTTATAGATTCCCCTTGGGGTTTTGAGCAAAACATGAAAGTACAAGAGTAGATCTGAGATCTAGAATTACAGATCTGCAACAATATTCAAGAATTCTACAACAAATAGAATCATAATTAAATCAGATCTGAAACAAACATGGAT
Source organism: Pinus albicaulis (assembly GCA_034641835.2). Lineage (NCBI taxonomy): Eukaryota > Viridiplantae > Streptophyta > Pinopsida > Pinales > Pinaceae > Pinus > Pinus albicaulis. Next base: position 1,672,197,509 of record CM076584.1, on the reverse strand, counting down.
TAGATGGCCAATCCATGGATCACCACAGTGAAAGGGATAATCCTATCACCAGATATCTCTCCTCCAAAACGTAGTCAAAACACCCTGCAACTGAATACTTGCAAATAACGCAGTTATGAAAGGAAAACTATGTTGTAGGCTATAGCACTGGTTTGGCCTGATGCCAAGATCTAAAATGGTAGCTCCAAGGATCCAAAATCCTCTTGCCAATGGGATAGAAGGATTTCCCACTGAAAAGAGCCTCTAGATTTTCCTAGATCTAAGTAGATCTAGCATCCACTTGCTGCAGCTTACAAAGACAACCAAATCCTCAACAGGATATGAATTGTGGTTGGAAGATGAAGCTTGGCCAACTTCTTGATAGTGGACAAGATGTAACAAGACTCCTCCAAGAGCTTCTCAAATGGAAGAGGTGGGATTCCCGACCGGGAACACCCTAGTGCTAAACAACACTATTCTCAACTAAACATCCAGAGAATGAGAGATGTCTAAACAGAAAATACCTTCAAAAATATCAAATCATCAACGCCCTCCTTAGTGTCCTCCTCTTTCTTTTATAATGTGGAAATATTGTCAAACCCTAAACCATCTTGATGAATTAGCTTCATTCACATGAGTGGCCTCCAACATGAACTACGTTGTTCCTCTAGGAGATACATTGCATCTATACAACGTTGTTGATTTGGTCCTTTTGACCCAGTCAAATGATCCAACCTCTTTCCCACTTAAGTGTGTTTATGAAAATAGCTCAGATTTAACTTTGTTCACATTGAGCATTGATTTATTTTGCTATTTAGGAGTTTTATTGATCCTCCTTCACAATTTTATTCATGAGACAGAAAGGTTAAAGAAAAATTGTATATTCCCATTAGCTTGGCTAATTGGGAATATTACAATCCTCCCCTCCAAAATGTTGCTTGTCCTCAAGCAACTGATAGGGTGAGTGTTGCAACACTTCTCCTTCCCCATTGGTGACACCATCAAGGATCCAGCTCTCTGCATAAGCTGAGTGTTCACCAATCGATCCTTCCATGATTTGTCCCTTCAAAGTCATTATGAGATGTACATGATCCATCCCACAAAGAGTCAAGAATTTTACTGAAACAAACATGGTTGAACCCCTACTCTCCCTGAAATATGTAGCAAAGTATACAAAGAGAGTCTCCATCCCATGTGGTACACACATGTCTCCTATTATTCCTCAATACAAATCCAAAAATAGGACAAGTACATCATCCATGTATGGAAGAAAAATTACAATTACATAAATAGAAATTTGAACAAGAGGAGGTGGGTCATAGTCCCACATATGGTACCAGCGCAGGGCATCTCCTTCCTGCATCAGATCAAGATGTGGTAAGTGGTCGTCCCACCACTTACTTTTTTCCCATGTTACCTCACTATGGATGAAAGTGTGAGATAATTTTGGTGCCTTAGGGAAGCACCCATCATGATAGAGAATCTCCCTTTGTTCATCAAGGGAGTGGCCAAATCTAGAAATTTGAGTGGCCCACTATTTTCCATGAGATTTACATGATATTTCACTCCTCCTTGGAGCTATGGCCTGCATAAACATGGTGAAAGAATATGTATAACCAAAAAATAAAACTTGACTTACATAATCAGATTCCTCACCATCAACACCTCTCATACACATGGAGTTGTGCATGGATCTTCCTCCTCTTCCCAAAGAAGGAAGATATGGCTAAAATAACCCCTTTATGGAGTCATTTTTCTGCCCCAACTCCACATACTTCATGCATCTTTGAAAATGTTGATACAACTCTTCTTTCAAACCTTCCCAATCAAAGCTCCTCATGATGATGTTGTAAATCCTCATGGAGTACATATGGATGAAATAGAATTCTCTGTAAGCTCTTTGTAGTATCTTCTGCTTGAGCGTGGAGGCTCTAGACAATAAGACTTTACCATGATGATATATGACCTCTTATTGGACTAAATAGCCCTCTTCATGCAGCTGGTCATCAAGTATCATACAAGTGTGTAGATCCTTGGAATAATCCACTAGAATTTGGGATTTCCAATATAGATCTAGACTGTTCAAGAGTGACAGCGCAGATGATGCATTAACAGAAATATCTGTCATGTTGCTAATCCCCTCCTTAACATCTCCTATGCCAAAGGTTTGTGTTGGAAGGCTGATGTTCCCATTTTTCTCCTCCCACAGCGCAGATCTAGATAGGAGAGTGGGTGGTGATGATAAGGGAACAATATCTCCCTTCTCCTTGAGCTTACCCAAGCCTCCCAGTGTTGTAGCTTTTTCTTCTAATGCTCCAATCCTTCTTGGATTCATGAGTGGAGCACCAAGATGTGATACACCGCCCACCAACTCTGAATCAGGTGGTCTTCCAGGTGGTTTTCCACAAGACAGTGATGCCTCATGTTTCATCCTCACATGCCTATCAAATGGGATCAACATCTCCTTACTTCCATTGTGTAAGTTCACCTCTGATTTTTGTGTGGAAACCCCATGATAATATGATTTCACTCTTAAAGATGCAAGAGCGCTTTTGATTGGAGCATTTTCTCCCTTCTCTTCTTCATGCACTAGTGGATCATCTCTTACTATGGCAGCGTTGTGACCCCTCCTTTGTTCTGTCTTATTGTCTACTAGCATAGACACTCGCTGCTCATCCTCCTCATGTATAGTATCCTTGGGGCCTTCTTGCAAAGATACAAGACCCCTCTTAGTGGAAGCAATGGATTCATCTCCATCTCTCAATAGAAATAGATCACCTCTTGTTGTCACAGTGCTGGAGGAACCTTTCAATTCTTCTTCTTTCTTCTCCTCATCAATGGAGAATGACTCATCAATAAGAGATCCTTTTTCTTGATCTCTCCTTGAGGAAAGGACACTCATGTATTCTTCTTGAGAAGAATGTTCTTGCTGAAGTGGGGCCTTTGCCCTTGGCAAATCATGTTGTAGATATTTAACCCCTTCAAAAATATTTAGAAATGGAGTAGGCTCTATGGATTTCTCAAACTCATGCAAAGATTCACACTCCTTTGGCTTGATTTTCTTTCTCAAATAATTTTCATCATGTACATCAAATATTTCCACTAGCCTCCTAGTAAACCTTGCATAAGAAGAAATGTTGACATTTTTCAAGGAGAATGACTCAAATAGCCACCAGGCATAAGCCTTACCTTGAAGATGCAGTGCTACTACCTTCATGGCTTCTTCTTCTAAGACTTGATGCAGCTACAAATATGTGTCAAGCTTCCCTACCCAAGATTGGGCTGAGCTCTTAGGTGATCCATCAAAAATAGGTAGAGAATATCTACCAAAAGTGGGCTGCATGCACCCTCTTCTTCTACTATAGCTATAGGATCTCCTTTCTTCTTTAAGCTGACAGAAATTTGGGAAAATGAGATGCTCTTTGAATCTCCTTGACTGAGATTCATACTCTTGGAGATATTCACCAAGATTTTCCTCCTTTGGTGTTCCTTCTCCTCCTTCTTCCTTTGACAAGAAAGTGGGCATGTTACAACGTTGTAGATTAGGTTGTGTGGTTGAATGCTCACACACATAATAAGAAGTACTAGGTCTCCCTTGATGTGAGAATATCCTTGATGGATCTACATGTCTTTCCCTCCTCATTCCCTATATTTCTTCCTTCAGCTCATGAATAGCTTGAGAAAGAGTGTTAGAAAACTCTTCTCTTTTAATCCTTCCAGATAACGGGGTTTCACCCTTCTCCTCTTTGTCCTCTGTGTAATATTTCTTTTGTCTTTCTTGCACTTCTCCTGGCAAGGAAAGTTTCTTCTTCTAGAGACATATTAGTCTCTGCATGGAAAAGACAGATTTTCTAAGAAATATAATCCGATGCCATCGTAATACCGGGTAAATATTCCGTTTTCAAGAATTCTGCAAAATGGTCCAAGGGGATGTTGTATAAGGAAGCCGCAAAAGGGGGACTTGGATCCCTTTGTTTATCCTTCATATATTATACTTCCAGAATATTAGCTCAAAGAAATAACCCTAGGTGGGTTATTCAGATCTCCTACCCTTGGGTATCTCAAAGAAGTGCTCAAAGAGCGAGCTACAACAATATATGAACACAATCATGAAACTCTGCAAATCTAAGCATGTCCATAGAGGGAATATGATTTAGCCAACATTATATTATTATATCAGCAATAATACACAACAAAATCACGAGGGACAAGTCACTCAAGCTATTGGAACCAACCTCCAATGATCAAACTATGAAATACATGAGTTGTTGCAACTGCAAAAAAAGCAGGAAGGTAGTGACTACGCAGTCTCTATGAGAGTAGAAGCTACTGAATACATAAAAAATGATAATGAGGCTGAAGGATACAAAGAAATTCCCAAGAATAGAAGAATGGGCTCCAATACAATATTTCTAGCCAATCTAGGAGAGATTGCTAGAAATGTCGGAGAATGTACAATGTGACAATTAAATTGTCACTGCAACTCAATCAAAATAGGAAATGCGGTTGTAGAAGATCTAATAGAATGATGCCATCCTCTAATACTGAATCTAAGAAAAAGGTTGATCCCTTTACTCAGAAACAACTCCTCCTGATGAGCTCTAATGAACTCTCCAACACTACCTGCATAAAATAACGTAGTTGCAGCCCTAGACTACCCTGTGAGAGATGGTGAGTGGTTGGACAGGTGTGAAATATATGAAAATAATCCCGGGAGTCTCCTCTTCTTCTCCTCCAATGAATATACAAGCTCTCCACCGAAGAACAAGCCAAAGAATGACTCTATGAGTTCCTTTGTTGGTGCACCCGGCAACACAACATTTTTTGCCCAACAGGAAAATGTTGTAGCTGCAGGAGGAAGCTTGGCCAAATTCCTGAATGAGGAAATGGAGCTCACAACCCTCTCCTTTCTTGAGGATGAGGTAGGGATTTCCGACTAGGAACACCCTTGTGCTCAAGAACACTGCAACCCTGCTAAATAGCCCGGGTATGCAAGTCTAAGCATACCATACAAAAATGATAAACCAATAGCATAATGAAAATGGGTTGCCATCTCCTCCTTATAAAGCAAATGAACTCCTCTCACCATGGGTCCCATCCACATTTTCCACCTAGCTCATGCAAGTGGAGACTCCTCTAAAACTGCGTTGCCTTGTCATGGAGATTCCTCCTCTTGGACAACGTTGTTGACTTAGTCAAAGATGACTAAGTCAAATTGATATCGATCATATTCACACCCTTAGGTGCTTAATCCAGCTACTTATTCACCCTCCTTTCACACAAGGAGTGTTATTTCTCCATCTAAGGGGGTTAAGGGGTCTCCTTACCCATTTTATTCAACAAAATAAAAATATGAAAACTATAATGTTCCTTTTAGCTTGAGGCTAAAATTTGGGAACATTACAGTCCTCCCCTCCCACATGTTGCTTGTCCTCAAGCAACTGCATAGAGAGAACAAAATTTCTCCCCCTTTTCCTTTGTGGCCTCCTCATCAACAATCTCCACCACTGCTCAAGATATCTTGCAACAAATCTATCCTCCAATGCTTCCTCCCAAGTATGCAAACCAGAATGGTGCACATCATGGAAAGATAGAAGGTGTAGGTGGAAACCTTCTTGCTGTGCTATGGCCTCCTCAAGGTAAGAGTGATGACATGCATGGGAAAATTTTGTCCCCAGTGATGTTCCTCTCATCCATGCTATCATCCAAATAGAAATCTCAACCCCTAGTTTATGCAAAGTGTTGGGGTTGAATGGAGAGTTGGGCTTTTGATTCCCAAGATGTTTCTCCCTCCATTTGTGGCACATATGGGGCTGCCTCCATCCTTGGGCTGAGATGGTATGGCCTCCAAGAATGGCCCAAGCTTCCCCATTAAGAAAATAAGCCATGAGATGCCCCCTCAAATTATCCAAGTGGTTTTTCCCACAAGAAGAGAAAAGTAGAAATGTGGCAGTCATGGTTTGCCCCTGGTGTCTCCTAAAATTTAAAACATGTACAATGAGGAGAATCATGCTCCCAACGGGTTGTCCCAATACCTCCAATTATCTCCAAGTAGTGCTCCCTATAAATTTATAACCATTATCAATACAAGGAAGCAACATGCAATGAGAACAAGTCGTCATAAGACAACTAGAGAGTGGGTCACTGCTCCACTCATGGGACCAAAACAGTGAGCCTCCTACCTGCATCAGAACTAAAAACAACAAGTGCTTTCCCAGCCACTTGTTTGCTGCCACAAACATCTCATAAGGTGAAAACATGAAAGTACAAATTGTTGCCAATGGTGCACACCAACAAGTATATGGCTTCCCCCACAAACCAACATGAAAATAGCCACTCCCATTGCTGCAATGGGCCACAAGTACATCATAATAAGGATCATAAGGAGATGTGATCATCCTTAGCTCAAAAATCTGCCCATATAAAGTAAATAAAGGTAAATCAAAATGAGATTATATACCTTCTTTACCATGTACTCTCGTCGTTGTACTCTGGTCCTTGAGTTGAAATGGCTCATCTGAATGCTCTCCCTCACCTCCAATGAGTAGGGAAATGGTTGTGCCAACCTATATAAAATCATCTGGGCTATGCATCTCTCCATATTTTGATACAGATCATGTCGTATGCCCTCCCAAGTGAACTCCTCTAGCAAATAAAAATATGCATCAAAGTGCATAGCTAGAAATCCCTCATGTGCTGCGTGCAACAATTTCTTCTTGAGCCTAGAAGCTTTGGTCAAGAAGATTTTTACATATGAATAGATGACCACATCCTCTACTATATATCTGTCACCTCTTCCTGGGTCATCAATAATCATGCATGCATCTAGATCCTTGGAGTACTCTACTAAGAGTTGAGACCTCCAATATGGATCTATCCTCTTCAGAGACAACATTGGTAATTTGCAAGGTGGTGCTCCCCTCATGCTGCTTCCTGCTAATTTGACATTCCCCATGCCAAATTCATCATCCAAAATGTTGTCATACCCACCATGTAGCTGCTCATGCTCAAATAGTGATGGTGTCCTTTGGGAGTTGGCCTCCCATGAGAAGCTTTCATCTAAAAGGAATCTCCCAAGCTGGGCCAAAGTAATCATGAGTGGCATCCATCCACTCCCATGTGTGAAAGATCCCGTTAGCCCCTTATGAATTCCTTGACAAGAAAGCAAGGGGATAGGATGTCTTATGAGCCTTCAAGGAATGCATTTCCCTTGAAAACACATCATCCTTGAAGCCTTTTTATAATTCCCTACCTTTGACTGTTTCCCTTTGCTGATTATGAAGTCAGTAAGCCTTGCTAATGATTAAAATTGCTCTCCAAAAGGCCCTTTTCTGCCCCTTGTACCTCTGTAGAATGCTTCATTTTATCCATTGTTCCCTTTTGCCAAAGTCCATTTTTTTCCCCCTAAATCCCCCCCTTACTCTCATAAAACCTCCCAAAATTCCCATGAAATCCGACCCTTGTCCTTCGTTTTCCCAATTTTCCCCTCTATCCCCCTATCGTTACCCTCCTTTGGTTTTAAAATGCACTAAAATGGGGTAAAAAACCCACTTTCCGACCTTATAATAGGCTTAAGCTCCTTTCCCGCCAGCCCCCTTCCAACTTTCCCCATATAACCCAGCGCTGAGACCAAGCGCTTAGTGCCTTAAGGGCTAGTCGCATCGGAAGATCGGAGTGGAGCGTTAAAATCCTTTGTAACATTGAAAAAGTTTCGATGCGATTGTTTTATTAACAAGTCCCGTGACTTGATATCCACCGTTGATTTGCCACATAGATCGGACGACCTGCGCAATATCGCAATCCTTTCAATCGCAAGACTTATGTTGTGTCCCCCAATCAGTCCATCGCAAATTTTTGCGATGTGATTGATCGCAACCCCTTCCGATCGCATCCCCCGCCGATCGCTTTCAACTCTGATCGATCGCGAGTCCTTCCCTCCGATCCCCGATCACACCATTTTTGGATTCGATCCCATCCATCCGTTTGATCCATGATCCGACGGTCATCACATTCTCCGCCTAATCACAATCGGAAGTTTTGTTATGTGTCATCCTTTGCATCCTCCTTTACATTGCGATCACGATGCTCCGAGTTAATCACAACCGTCCGTTGGACCTGAAGATCTGACGACTCAGATCTAGTCGCCTTCCACCTACGGCTGGGTCCCACCTCGTACGTCCACTTCCACGCATTTCATTGTGTTTTATTCCATTTCCTTTGCATTTTCATTTTTAACCAAAGTTTCATATTTTCATTAAAGGTTTCGTGTTCCATATATGTTCCATTCTATTTCATAAGGTCGTCCCTCTGATTGATCTCCGCTGTTGATCTTTGTCCCCGGACCACGATCTAACGGTTTGCGCTGCATTCTACCTCCAAACCCTATTGCTCATTGTTTTCACCATTACAATGCCTTTTCGCCGTTTTTCATTTTAAAATCACCACCGCCGCGCTATCATTTCTTTTGCCCTCCACTCCATCTGCCCCCCTATGCATGGATTTCATAACTCAGTCCCGTGTTTTACAGGGTTATCAGGTGGGAAAGGCCGCCATGATTACACTTTCCTTAATACAACGACAAGATTTCGCAGAAAGAGATATAAATGAAGCAGCAGAGAGCTCAATGCACAGAAAGCTAAGTCAGTAGGTTTTCACATAAGTAGATCATTCTAAAGGACAAAGCGCCCATACCAGCTTCGTTATTTACCATGTTCCTGAAGATTTCTGCCTTGACCATAGTCCCAAGCTACCAGAGCAGTTGTTAATGCGTTATGGCAGGCCATTCAGCCTTTCACTTCACTCCTTTGTTTATTTAGCAGAGTACTTCACAGTACTGCAGCCAGAGTACATCAGAACCATACCAGAGTAAATGGAAATAGAAGAAAACCATTATTGCATCCAAGACGTGCGAGAGATTAATGCTCAGAGTTTAAAACAGAATGGGATTCAGCCCTCTTCCTCTTTTGAGTGTTAATGTTGCCTTTAGTTTTCTACCTACCTCCTCTGCTTCTCTTCAGTTATAAAAATCATGAGAAAACTATTGTAAAGGTTGTTGATCAGTTATCAGATAATTGCAAGTAGTTTCTTTTGAGACACAATCTCTGTGTAAAGTTGTAAGATAGGCTGAGGGAGATGTTTTCAGACTGAGTATTCAGCTATTGGCAATGTTGTACTTGACTGGTATTGCTATTTAATATGACAAGCACATTTCTTTGGATCCTGATCTAAAGCAGCGGTGATGTTTTCCTATCTCTGTGTTTAATTCATTTCATTTCATTTCTACTGGCTTGCATTAGAATATTGGCATAGGATTTACCCTTGTTAGGTACCCTATGTTTCTACTCTCCTTGCCTTTGATGTTTTTCTTCTGAATGTGTTATCTAAGAATCGATTGCAGTTAGTTTAACCAGTGTAGTGGATGTTATTTCCTGCTCTATGATGTATGAATTAAATGTATCTGTTCTTAGATGTTTCTTGTTATGGATTTAGTTGGAAGATTTGGGAACACTGGGGATTAGAGTTAGCCCTGTCCACTAGGATCCTTGTGCGACCAGCTAGTCTTTAACTTTGTGCTCTGAATCTGTGTTATCTCCTCCTCTCCTACCTTTCCATATCACACAATCATCTTTAAGATCCTATGTTTTAGATGACTAGCCCAATTGAAAGCCTGCCTATTGATTAGCAAGCAAATCCTTTCCTGACTCCATTGCCCAATGATTTTGAATGCTGCCTGGAATACTTCACCTCTGCCTTATCCCTCTTTGCTCATCCTTGTCTTACATTGAACCCTTCTTTCCTGATAACCAAAAACCAAACAAAGAATCAAACAAACAAACCCGGTGCCTATAACTAGCCTAACATCTTAACATTTGTGCCTCAAAGACATATATACTTTTACTATCATAGAGAGATCCCTCTCTGGACCCAGGAGGGCTAGATCCTGAGGTCTGAAAGTGGTTTTCATGTTGTCTCATCTTTTGGTATTTCCAACCTTGCCAAAACATGGGAACCCCAACAGATCCTCCCTCAAAGGAAGTGTCCTCTCCAAATATGTGGAGCAGTCATCCTGCATCATGAAGATGTCATCCTCCATACCTGCAACAAACTCTATCAGCATAGTATAACTGATAAGAGTGGGTGATACTGAAAATGAGAGAATGTCTCCCTCCTCCTTAGGTTTACCCCAGACTCTCTACGCTGTGTTGGACTCCTCCAATGTCTTCACCTCTCCGGAATCCAAGAGTGGTGAACCAAATGACAATATGCCCCTCATCAACTCTAGATCAGGTGGCCTCCCAGGTGGAATGCCTCCATATAGTGAGACATTAAGTTCAGAAGTGGACTGTATGTATGAGTGGACTGATTTTTCCCTCTCTTCACTGCGCTGTACAGTCTCCTTCTCTTGTGAAAAAACTTTCCGGCATAGATAAGGGTGTATTATCCCTTAATCCTAATCCTTCTCTTCCTCCTCCACCTCACAATCCCCAATAACTGCTACATAAGACTCCAGAATTGTGCCATGGTTCCCACATGTTAAAATATTTGGAACTCCTTGAAAAGGTACAAGGGCTCCTCTAATGGAAGAAAAAGCTCCCTTTTCACCTCCATGTGGTGATGGATCTATGCCCAATGGGACAACGCTGTTAGATCTCTTATGCTCATCCTCCCCATCAATAATTGAGATTACCTCATCATCAAGGAGAGACCCTGGATCTTGGTCATCTCTTGAAGGAAGTACCTCCATGACTTCACAAATGGAAGAGGACCCTTCACACAATGGGGATATTGCCCTTAGCAAGCCATCATACATGTTTACATCCCCTTCAGAAATATGGAATGGAGTTTGTTTCATGGTTCCCTCCAATGCATGCAAAGTGTTTGATGTTTTGATACATAGAGTTTCACAGTGATTTTCAACAAATTTCCTCACCAACCCTTTAGTGAATCAATCATATGATTCTTCATTTACATGATAACATGAAATAGAATTTTCAAACCACCAACCATGAGCCATACCTTTGAGTTGCAGCGCTGCTCCTCCAATGGCCTCATCTTCTTCCTCCATTCTCCCTGCAATGCAAGTGGGAAATGAACTGCGCTATAGATCTGCATGTGTGGCTCAATGTACCCACCCATCATGATATTAGCTAGGGCTTTCTTCATCTTCAAACCCTCTCACAAACTTTCTGCAATTCTCCCTTTCTATCTCCTTGAGATCTTCTATGATAGCTTCCATAGTTTGGAAAAGAAGCAGGGAGATATCCTCTTCCCTCATTCCTCTTTCCCTATTTCCTTTTTACATATCCTCCACTAAGTGAGGATCTTCTCCTTCTAATGGAATATTATCTTGGGCTACAAAGGCTGAGCCAAGATTGATGCTCTGATACCACTGTAGTATTCCTTTTTCAGGAATTTTTGCAAAATGGTCCAAGGGGACGCTGTATAAGGAAGCCAATGCAAAAATAAGAAAAAAGGGGACTTGGATCAATTTTTTAATCCTTCATAAATTATACTTCCAGAATATTAGCTCAAATAAATAACCCTAGGTGGGTTATTCAGATCTCCTACCCCTGGGTATCTCAAAGAAGTGCTCAAAGAGTGAACTACAACAATATATGAACACAATCATGAAAATCTGCAAATATGAAAATTTCCATAGAGGGAATATGATTTAGCCAAAATTATATTATTAAATAAGCAATAATACACAAGAAAATCATGAGGGACAAGTCACTAAAGCTATTGGAACCAATCTCCAACGATCAAACTATGAAATACATGAGTTTTTGCAACTGCACAAAATACCGGAAAGCAGTGATTGCACAGTATCTATGAGAGTAGAAGCTACTGAATACGTACAAAATGATAATGAGGTTGAAGGATACAAATAAATTCCCAAGAGTAGAAGAATGGGCTCCAATACAAGATTTCTAGCCAATCTAGGAGAGATTGCTAGAAATGCTAGATAATGTACAATGTGACAATTAACTTGTCACTACAACTGAATCAATATAGGAAATGAGGCTGTAGCAGATCTAAAATAATCATGCCCTCCTCTGATAATGTCCTCAAGCAAAGGGCTGATCCCTTTTACTAAAAAACACTCCTCCTGATGAGCTCAAATGACCCTCCCAGCAACTACCTGCATAAAATAATGTAGTTCCAACCCTAGAATGTGTTGTGAGAGATGGTGAATGGTTGGCCAAGTGCCAAAGATCTAAAAATAAGCCCGGGAGTCTCCTCTACTTCTTCTCCAATGAATATACAAGCCCTCCACCAAAGAACAAGCCAAAGAATGACTCTATGAGTTCCTCTGTTGTTGCACCCAGCAACACAAGGTTTTCTGTCCAACAGGAAAACATTGCAGCTGTAGAAGGAAGCTTGGCCAAATGCCAGAATGAGAAAATGGAGCTCAAAACCCTTTCCTTCCTTGAGAATGAGGTAGGGATTCCTGACCAGGGACACCTTTGTGCTCAAGAACACTACAAGCCTGCTAAACAGCCTGGGTATGCAAGTCTAAGCATACCATACGAAAATGATAAACCAATAGCATAATGAAAATGGGTTGCCATCTCCTCCTTATAAAGAAAATGAACTCCTCTCACCATGGGTCCAATCCACTCTTGCCACCTAGCTCATGCAAGTGGAGCCTCCTCTAAAACTTCACTTCCTTGTCATGGATATTCCTCCTCTTGGACAACGCTATTGACTTAGTAAAAGATGACTAAATCAAAGTGATCCCAATCATATTTACACCCTTAGGTGCTTAATCCAACTTCTTATTCACCCTCCTTTCACACAAGGAGTGTTATTTCTCCATCTAAGGGGGTTAAGGGGTCTCTTTACCCATTTTATTCAAGAAAATAAAAATATGCAAACTATAATGTTCCCTTTAGCTTGAGGCTAAAATTTGGGAACATTACAATATCCAAAAATGTGAATACACAGCAAAGCCTGCTGGAATAACGCTTTCTTCACAAATTGGTGCACTAAAATGAGTTTTCAGCTCCTAGATCCCTTAGATAGTGGATCTAAGGTCTAAATCCAAAAGGAGAGAAAAAACAAATCAAACTAGGTGAGGTAAACAAACCTCCCACCACCTAGTATGGCTGAAAAACACCCAAAGAATGGGGTTGTAGTCATGCACAACAATTCTGCTTCAGAAATAACATAGTCCCACTAAGTCAAAGTAGAATTAGAATATGGAGGCTGAATATTTACATGTACATCAATAAAATGGATCTATAATGTATCCCATACAATGTACAAGAGAAAAATATAAGATTTACAAGAAGAAACCCTCAAAATTGAGGTGCTGCAACAAAAAATTGAGACTACAAAGCTTGACAGTGTTATTTTATGGGCTGAAGTAGCTATATATTACATTTCATATATAGAACAGATCTGTGTACAAAAATATAGATCTATCTCAGATCTGTACACTAGATGAGTTCCTCTACATATTTCCCTTGGGGTTTTGAACAGAATATGAGAGTACATGAGTAGATTTGAGATCTAGAATTACAGATCTGTAGCAATAATCAGGAATTCTGCAGTAAAGAGAAACATAATTAAATCATATCTGAAACAAACATTGATTGGATGGCCAATCCATGGATCACCACAGTGAAAGGGGGAATCCTATCACCGGAGATCTCTCCTCCAAAAAGCAACCAAAACACCCTGCAACTGAATATTTGCAAATAATGCAGTTATGGAAGGAAAACTGCACTGTAGGCTCTAGCACTAGTTTGACTTGATGCCAAGATCTGAAATGGTAGCTCCAAGGATCTAGAATCCTCTTGCCAATGGGATAGACATCTTCACCACTGAAAAGAACCTCTAGATTTTCCTAGATCTGAGTAGATCTAGCCTCCACTTGCTGCAGCTTACAGAAAAAATAAAACCCTCAACAGGATCTGAATTGTGGTTCGAAGATGAAGCTTGGCCAACTATTGGATAGTGGACAAGATGCAACAAGACTCCTCCAAGAGCTGCTCTAGGAAGGAGGTGGGATTCCCGACCGGGAACACCCTAGTGCTAAACAACATTATTCTCAACTAAACAACCAGAGAATGAGGGATGTCTAAAAAAAATACCTTTAGAAATATCAAATCATCAACCCCCTCCTTGGTGTCCTCCTCTTTCTTTTATAATGTCGAAATATTGTCAAACCCTAAACCATCTTGATGAATTAGCTTCATTCACATGAGTGGCCTCCAACATGGACTGCACTGTGCCTCTAGGAGATACATTGCATCTGGACAACACTATTTATTTGGTCCATTTGACCCAGTCAAATGATCCAACCTCTTTCCCACTTGATTGTGTTTATGAAAATAGCTTAGATTTAACTTTGTTCACATCGAGCATTGATTTATTTTGTTGTTTAGGAGTTTTATTGATCCTCCTTCACAATTTTATTTATGAGACAGAAAAGTTAAAGAAAAATTGTATATTCCCATTAGCTTGGATAATTGGGAATATTACAACTGTAGATGTTGATCCTAATGCCCTCTTTCACTTTCCTGCTTTTCCTTTTCCTTCTTGATCCAAATCACCAAGTATCCACACTCTCCAAGAGTGATCGAATAAAAATCTAAATATCTAAGAGTATGAGAGAGAGAGAGAATAATGAGAGAGCTCCAAAAGTGCACTAACCAAAATCTCGAGCCCAAAATCTTACGAACTGAGCCTCTTAAGTATTTTTATTAACAAGGCCTCTATTTTCTTCATTTTCCATTATTTTGCTACATTTTCATCCTCACATGCAAACTGTGACCTTTCACCTGCCTTTTCTCCTAATTTCCATTATTTTCAGTGATAAATGTCAATAAATGCCACTTTTCCTTTCTAAATCCTTTGCCATTTCCTTCACATATTTCCTTATCCATAATAAATCTACGTGAACACCTGTTAGAATTTATTTTCGTGAAATTCAACTTGGAATACGTGTCCCATAAAACGTGGTCTCATATATTTTTAACATGGATTTTTACCATGGGTGTTACATTGGGTGTCATGTAGCAGGTATATGAGGTCTTTCTAATTGTGTGGTGTTAGTTCCACGTCCTTAAGGTGACCAGGGAGTTTGAATCGGATCATAGTAGCCTCTCATAACATGTTTACCCCAGTTATCTAGTTACTTGTGTAGATATGGGAGGAGGGTGTTACATTATCAGTAATTCAGGAAGGGGGTGGAATTTATAGAGGAGAAATGAGTAAAAAAAAGGAGAGGGAAATAGACCTCAGAATAGAGTGGAAAGAGAGATATCGACTTCTATAGGAAATTATATCGAGCTGTAGGAGGTAGCACAAAAGAGAGGAGAGGAAGCATGCCTTTCTTTTTCTCCAAGTATTGTTTGTCCTTTATTAGATAGATAGAGGGTAGAGGAATTTTTCCTCTAGAACTCCTTATGCATTGGTGAATTGTTGAGAAACTTGTGGGTGGAGGAAGACAAACCTCTAGAGTCACTATTTTAGCTGGTAGAGATGTGTTTATTCCCTTGAGTAAGACCACCTTAGACCCTTGAAATATGGTGTTGGTCTGAGGAGTCTTGACCCAGGTTAGGAATTGAGGTTAACTAACAAACCCTCGTATGACTGGCATTTCGGAAATGGCCTACTTGCATAGGTTAAGGTGTCTCCTAAAGTAGTGTGGGAGGGTGCTGGAACCAGGTTTCTGCACCCCGAGAGAGAGAGAGAGAGATTTATTGAAGTGGGCACCTTAAAATATAAACAATCCTGCGCTGAGGAGGCCCTAACCAGAAACCCTTAACAATATTTGTAACTGAATAACTTGTGCAACTCGGAGATCATATGATAATTACTTAACAAGAGAAATATAACTCATATATATCCCTTCATTTTTATTCTAATCATCTATTACAGGTACACACTTAATCTATAATCAGAATTTACTATCATAGAAATAACGTGAAATCAACATGTAGCACAACCCATAACAGAACACAGAGATATTCCAATATCAGAAAAATTTCATCTCATTCATCAATGCTTCAAATTCCACTTACAAACTCTTCTACATACCCACACACACAACCAGTGGGGTACGCACATAGCAGGACTAGGGTTTCCGTGAACATAGCCAGCAGGTGCCCTTATCTAGACAAGTCTGCAAAAGAGTATCACAAATTCAATATTCCCATTCAGATTTCACCAAAACATATTTCTAGACTCGATCAATTCATCTCTTTATACTATTTTAGCCTGCGTCGCTCTATGTTCTTCAAACTGTGGTTTTCTTCCCCTTGGGCTACCCTTTGACCCATTAAAATTCATTAGGGGCTTTGACCCGCCCCAAAGCCCCTGCGTCAGACTAAACTATTACAAAATATTACAAAAATATATCAAAGTTTCAGTCAGGGGACCCCTCTCCAATAAACCCCCAACACAATCTTGTGACTCGTCCCGAGTCACAGGGGTTGTGGGGTATTCATCTTAGTCTGGATTTGATCGAAGTTGGTGAAAAATGGTTGTAGAATGCCCTCACTCTGTGCGGCTGCATTCTACTCAATCTCGACCAAGTTTTGGGAAGTCGGCACTGTTATCACTCTAATAATTCTAAAAGTTGTGAGATTTTTTAATATAGTTTAAAGAATATCATAGGTAACCACAAACCTAATTTTAAGCTTCAGGATCTAGCCTTCCTAATGCTCAGAGAGGGCTCTCTATCTATAATATTTAAATTTGTTTTTATATCTAATTTTAGGCTAGTTATATAGGGCAAATTGGTTTTGGGGTTTTAATTTGGTTTGGTGGGAAAATTACTTACTGATATGGATTGCTAAAGATCTATAATACATTGGGAACATGGAGTCGATGTGTCAAGTAGACAGATCAGGATCAAGGTCTAAAGGAAAATATTCACAGGGAAATATAGCAGAGTCACTTCAGATCTTCAAAGGCTTATGGTGAAATGGTTTTGATCGGGACAAAGAGAAATTAAGGGTTCTTAAATCCAGATAAGGAGTGAAAAGGTAGAGGTAAATCAAAATCAGGGAGCAATTAAGGGTTCCCTGGTCTGGATATCAATAGAAAACATTTAAATGAAAATCAATCAATAATAGAGTGCTTTTAACAAATTTTGAAATAACAATTCCTGATTTCACATTAAAATGTAGAACACATTCATGAATGGATGTAAAACATAAGAAAATACTTCACCTAAGTTTCCCAACACATGAATCCTGTAATATGATGTTTTATTTCCTTTGATTTAATCTTTTGACTTGAACTTGATACAAAAAACCCTTTAGGTTCAGAAAATATGGCTACAGAAATGTTCAGCAATTAATCCACACCTAATACTTCAAATGATGAAGTATTTATACAAAAGTAGTACAAAATATCCTAGAACAATATTAGGAATTTTTCTTGGAAAATAAAATATCTTCTTGCAAGAAGATAGTGATAACTTCCTAACTAATTGCTAGCTGTCGTATTTATTGAATTTGAATAGCTTTCTGTTTGGATTTGGGCTGCAGTTGGACAAATGAGGTGTCCCTCATGCTGGAAGTTTGATCTTAAATCTATTTTAAACTTCATCTTTCATCTGATACACTTTTTTGCTGATACTCTTTGACCTGATACACATTGACTGCTACAAAAATAGTTTTACTACTGAAATCTGTTCACTGCTGAAGTAAAAACAACAACTCTGTTTTTTTACTTTTCATGCTTCTACCTTCATTGTAATTTGATTTTTACAGTAAATTTGTTAAATTTTCCCAGAACTCAGCTTCTGGCACTTTGATATTCTTTAGTTTTCTTAGGTTTACATCAGCTTCAGTGTATCTTACAAATGTTGGTTTGACCACAAAAAGGTGTTTTACTTCATGCTGCAAGTAAAAATGTTTTTCAATACTCTTGCACAAAACTTTACCTATTGGGATTTCCTACCAATCTTATTTGTTTACCTATTCTTTATCAAATTCCCTTATCTTTTTGTTATAATATTCCCGTTTCATCATTTTATCATTTATTACCAGAATATTTTGAAGTCCTTTTTGCCTCAAAATGTCAAATTTTACCATGAATCTTGTAATTTCCATATCCATGTTTTGGCACTTTTCTTCCAATTGTTTCATCAAGTTCTTTTTGGAAATTACCTTTCTTACCTCAAGTATAGCTTCTGTTTTGTCTATTATTCCAATTTCATCTAATTCTTTCTTGTTTTTGGAATTGAGGATTTTAATAATTTCCAATGCCTCTTCAGGTTTTGTGCCTAGCTCCTCTTTGGTTATTTGTATTTATTCTCTTGCTGCTTTCAGTAAATCCTTATGTTCATAAATCACTTGTATTGATGGCCAAGTATCATTGACTGATTCAATGATATTGGACCATAATTTATTTTTAATATGTGCCATGGGTTCTTTCAAAGTCAACTCTATTTCCAATTTCTTGAGTTGTTCACTCAACCTTTTAGCCTTTTTCTCTTTAGTCTTGGCATTGATTTGTGCAAGCTTTTTGGCATCTTCCAGATTTTTGATTTTTTCTTTTAACCTGTTTATTTCATTGGTTTGTATGGACATGTCCTCCATTGCCTTTACCGATTTTTTGGCCTCATCTGATTGATGGACTTCTGAAGTGGAAGATTCAGTGGCAAAAGTGGTTGATGAAGTTACTGGAATTCCTGTGCCCAATAGAACCTTTGGAGATAGTTCTTCTACTAAAGTAGATGGCACTGTTGTTTCCACCATAGGAATTACAGTAGCAGGTATTTCTTGGGTTTTGGTGGCTTATTTCTCTTGGACCAATTTTTCCATCTCAATCTCCATCTCTTTAATCTGTGTTGTCATTTGCAATATGATATTCATCATCATATCATCCTTTTGATTTGATTCTTGTAAAGTCTCCTTGGCCTATGAATGCTCTGTAGGAGGTAATTTTAACTTTTTTCTAAGTGCAGCAATATCAACATTATTATTTTTAATTAGTTCCTCTGCAAATTTTACATTAGAAGGATCATAACCCACCTCAATCGCTAACTCCTCCAAAGATTTAATTCTGTTATCCTTAGCATATGATGAAGCTTTCTCAACTTCGAGCTGATCTCTTACATTTATCAAAGTATTCTAGAGCTGTTGAGCACTCATTGCTTTTGTAGTCATTGTGGAATATATCATTTATGAACTCTGTTTATGGAATTAATTTTGGTCCAAGGGATGAATGTCTTGGAATGGTACTTCAAAATTAACCTTTTTATAATGATATGTTGTTTTTGGAGTTGGCACTGTGGGTTGAAGTACTGTCATTGGCAATTTCTTGTTTTTATAATCAAAGGATGAAAGCAACCTGTTTTTTATGCTAGGAGTCTCCTTTAAGTATTGAGAATAAATTTCATTTCCTCATTTTTAGCTTTAATCTCTTTATAATTTTCCTTAATATCCATATCTTTGTCCTCTGTCTGCTTTGATGATGATACTTCCACACTATGTTGTTTCTCGATCAAATGTGTATTGGAAGTGGTAGGTAGTTGTTCATTTTCAATCACTATGGGAGACAATGTCCTTATCTAGAATCTCTATATCTATAACCTCAGTTGCTTCTTTTTCTTTATCTACAGGATTTATCTTTGGCTTCTTGTTGTACCTTGGTTTAAACTTTGTTTCTGTGGTAGTTTCAGCAATGTATGACCCTTCTTCCCTGTTTCTTTTATACCTCTGTCTTCCTGAGCCGAAGTCTGCAAAATGTGAATAGTATCACTTTGCTTATCAACTTCTACTAGTGTATTTTCTAACCATTCAGATTGGTTAGAAATTTTCTCAATTTCAGTCTTCTTTTCATGAATGTAGGGAGTTAATTTACACTTCACTCTCATTTTTATGATTATACCATAAGGATCATAGTACCAAAGAAATTTTTTTCTGAATTTGTACTCTAACAACTGCTTTTCTGCCTCTATACCTGCTTCTCTGTTATTACATATAAAGGGACCCACTTGGTTCTTTAGTTAAAATTGGGTTTTCTTCTTAGCAACCAAGAAATTTACAGAATCTGAGCTTAAAATCTGTGTTATATACTCTAAAGCAAACAACCTCATAGGTAAATACCTTGGCCACTTGTAATGAATGAGGGTTGTCCCATAAACTATGATATCAGTGTGTTTTTGGTATAAATACCAATCACCTATCCTACTTTATTTAGACAACTGTAAACCCCTCTTAATTTCATCATTGATCCTAGGTTGCACACTGTTTTTCAGTAGAATTACCAATGGATGGATGAAACAATCTGTAAAGTATGCATAAGTAAACTCATTTGACTTATTTTTTATCAAGGAGGTCCAGAAAATAACAGAATGTGGATTTCCTTCTACATCCATATTTTGAAATGTTAAAGGGAACTTGTCTAACTGAAAGTAAAGGAACATGTGGAAAATAAATGAAGTATACCTAAAGACACCTTCAGTAGGTAATTTGACAAGTTGTTTATGTATACTATCAACAATATACTGGGCAAAATTTTAGATAATTGCAGGGGGCTGACTAGGCACAAAAATGGACAGGAAACCAAGTATAGATGCATCAGTATGCTCATCTGTGAAGTATCCAAGGATAAATGACAACATAAAATAATGTGTCTAGTTCCTTCTTGGAATTTGGATGAGGAGTATGGAGGGTTGAGGTTGGGGATTTCCACATAAGAGGGCATGAATATTTGAAAAATTTGGAATCTTTTGGGACAATCCAACTCCAAATAGAACTTTGTTAGAGCTTCAATAGATAAGGGAAATACATTGGGCTCAGGCTGCAACTCAAGCATCCCGTTTATAGATTTAATTGTTATGGTAAATAATAATTCTTTTCCAGAATTGACAATGGTTCTTTGATCTAGAAAATAATGAGATTGGCATGATATGTTGGCTTTTGGGCATTGATCAGTGTGAGGAACAGCATACTTAGGAAAATTAGGTTCCAAATAAGCACATCATATACTTGGTCCAACGATTTCTCTTGGCTCCAGAAGTGGAGATCAAGGAGGTTAAACTCAGTCACAGGATCTGTGATTTTGTAGTCTGCATATGCCAATGGAGTATGTTCCATATCTACAACAGGAGGTTCTAGAG
Organism: Pinus albicaulis; assembly: GCA_034641835.2. Taxonomy (NCBI): domain Eukaryota; kingdom Viridiplantae; phylum Streptophyta; class Pinopsida; order Pinales; family Pinaceae; genus Pinus; species Pinus albicaulis. The sequence goes on along the minus strand of CM076584.1, from coordinate 1,672,176,439 downwards.
GGTTGATTAAAATTGTGCTTTTAAATGCCATTGATAGGTTTGTTTTATCAATGTTAACAATTTTGATATTTAAAACTATATTTTTAGGTTTGTGACACACTTCTGTAAGATTAAACTATTTACAGAAGGACTTTAAAATATAAAAAAGGTTTTATCTTGGACTGCAAAAGGTATAATTTTGGCTACTCTGACTCAAATTGTCAATTATGTATCAAAAACCAATTTCTTGATCTTTTTAGACTCATTAAAAGATATCAAGGGTTTACTGTAAATTTCTGTTGATGAAACAACCCTAAAAAATCAAACCTTATGCAAAAATGGTTTTTTGAGTACTGTAGAGAGACTTTAGATATCTCAAAGGGCTTCTTAAGTCTGTAAATTCCTAAGTTCACTTCAAATTTTCTTTTAAAACAGGTTGAGGATTTTAGAAACAGATAAATGCTCAGGGTTTACAGCAAAGATGAATTTCTGATGCAATATGGTTGTTCCTTAGGCATACAGGCTTTAAAAGGCTTCAATTCAATAGTATATTTCTTTCATATGGATGCATAGGTCTCTTTTCCTGTAGAATACTTGTAAAAATTTGAAATTTGTTGCGGAAAAGGGTTTGCTATGTTTTGAAAGCTTTCAAAAGTTTTCTTTGTTCTTTATATGTATTATGGAGACTTATGAGTGATTGCAACAGTTGATTTAGATGAATTCTGTTGGTTTATGAGTTGAAATAGGGTGACAACGCATTCTTCTTGTTTTGGAGAGGTTTTATGAGTAGAAAGGTAACATAAAGCTTGAAATAAGCACATTAAGTTGTTCTTATAATGAATTTTATTTAAACATTGAATGCATTAATTGCTAGTCAATTCAAATTATAGGAAGTTTGGGCATAGGGGGGGGAGAATTATTGGCAGTGGTTGTTGGGTGCACGAATTACACTTAAGAAACTCCTCAACACCTAATTTTTCAACCCGAGGGATTCATAAAATTAGAGACGAAGCATAAGAAATGTCAGAGATGGTATGAATCTTCCTAATATAAATCCCTAATTTCTTTAAAGGAAAGATTATCGAATCAAATCAAAAGAGAAAAAGGCAACTTGAACCATGAAAAATAATCTAAGACTGGAATGAGGAAGTATGCATTTGCAAGAGAGAATTAAAGATAAAAGGCAATCACTCCCACTAATGATTGTTTAATCTAAAGAGTTTGTGTTTTCCTTTAGAAGAGACACCTTAGCAGCCTCGTTAGATGGGCCCTTAAACATGCTTCTTTAGAGATTTCTTTCTTGCATTAATCTGTCCTGCACTAGTGCTTGCAATAGTGCAGGATCAGAGATTTATGTAGAAGGTATAAATAGTGTCTTTACTGAAGGCTTTTTACTTCATGAAAGGGCTCGAACTTTTCAAGGTTGAGAACATTCAGATCTTGTGGCAAGAGAATATTTTTTGCACCGGATCAGAGCTTCTTGCACTTAGCATTTAATCCTTAAAATGAGTGTTTAATTATTGCAAGTGCTAGTTTACTATCGAATCAAATTGCACACATAAAAGTGAATGTTTCTGATCTTAACAAAATGCAGAAATAAAGAAAAAATCATTTATCCTATCATAATAATTTAAAATAAATAAAGAAGATTGTGGAAAGTAGACTAAGAAAGCTTGTTGCATCACACCAATGTGCACTGGTGCAGGTTTGTTTCTCCTGCTTGTACCAGATGGATGAAAACCAATCTGAAATCAAGTGCAACAAAGTACATTGCAAGAAAAGAAAATGTATCTAATTCACACAACAGATCCATTTTCACTCAGACATGAATACATGTGCTGAAAGTTAAATCACACTTTGACAATATAAACACAAATTACAAGAAACAGAAAATGGGGTAAACATGCTAGGTTGGCTGGGCCCTAGCCAATCAGTGCATTTCCCTTTCAAGTTAAAACGTTGCTCAGTAAATTAGTCAATTCATTAGATTAAAGAAAAAAACACAATTTTTGAAACATGAGGTGAAGCTCCCTTTTATTAATTCATTGAGGTGAATACATGTGTTAATACAATGTCCAGCCCAGATTCAGGCGATAACAAAACAACCTGTTACTGCCTACTGAACTTCGCTCTAAAAAATATTCTCCAAAAACTCCCCTCTAAGTCCTATTTACATTTTACATTATATAGATCTATTGGCCAAAGGCTGAAACAAATCGTTCAACTGATTACATAACCATCACAGAATTTAGCATTCGGCCTTCAAAATTAGGCAGCTAACAAAACCGACTGTAGCTAATCTCCAGCTTTTCGCCCTTCATGGATTCAGTCTTGGCTGCCTTTGGATCAATCGTGCTGACGTGGCTGAAGCTAGTCAAGACAAGGTGGTGATCAAGGAGGGTTGTTTTGGAAATATTGAGAGGGGGGGTGAATCAGTATTCCTTTCAATTAGAAAATTAGTTAATCTTCAATTATTATCAGTGTTTGTACAATGATAGTAGCAAACAAGAGGAACACAAATGCACACAGTTTTTAAGGTGGAAACCCACTCCGGGACAAAAAACACCTAATGCTTATCTAATAATTATTTAATATTCAACTCCAATTGAAAATAAAGCTCCAACTTCCTAGAATCTAGAAAAGCATTCTTCTCCAGCTCCCACTGGATAGATGCTCCAAGGCCTGAGATTCTTCAGTAGTAAACTTTACAATGATTGTATGCAGTGCTGCCCACTTGAAGCTTCATATGATGAACTTCTTGCTACTGTTATGCACCTTGGTTTATGCTCTTGTCATGCTACCCTCTGCTGCACCTTGCTTTGATTTGCTTCCGTAGAAAGTCTGGTCCTTTGCAACCCTTGACAACACATGATCTAGCTTTTTCTTGCCTTCTAGGAGCTCGATATTGAATCTAGTGTATCTCTTGTATTTCAAATCCTCAATATCTGATTTTTAGTCATGTAGTATTCCTCTGGGTCATCTTTCCAATTCCACAGGTTTGACCCAATTTGGATTCTTCAACAGATATTTATAGCCAATCTCTCACAATGCCCGAATTATGAACTGTTTCAGTAGAGTGCAATTGTACGACGTGCCAAGTGTCACTGTTTCTTCATTTGGCTCTATAATTGATAGAACACAAAGTAAAGACTATGCACTATCTGCCACATTTTATAGAATTCTGATCTGATACTCAGAGAGAGATTTATGATGAATCTACCAAGGTCACTTCTTTGAGATGAATTTGAGGAGCCTGTAAAAAGCCTTAATTCCACAGATCATATCTCCAAAACTGTTGTGCATCTTGATCTGAAATTTTTACAGCAGCTTTCTCAGGATTTCCACTTCACCGCATAACAATTTCAGCTTTTGAACCTTCGTAGAAAAATAGTTAGATCAAAAATTCCATGATGACCTGTTTTAGATGGCTGAATCCCTTGCCTAAGGAGGAAACGAAGATCACAATTTATATAAATGCTTAGGTTGAGAGGGGCTTCAACAAGTGAACGTGGGAGAGATTTTAAGAGCTTAAAAAATATTAATTATGACTTTTCAATGACCCATTCCCCAACCCCATGGGGTTTTAGCCCACTAACTGGGGGTACAAACTTCAAACATGAATATCTCTCAAACAGTGAAGAATTATATGGCATGCCATATATCAACGGAAACATATTGAAAAGTAGAAACCATAAAAGTAATTATTTACCCAAAATATATTAATTTTTTAGGTCAAAATTCCCATGCAATAGTGGGTTAGCCCCTGGTGTTACTTGGGTTGACATCAATGACAACCGATAATCAACAATCTCCCCCTTTGGCATTGATGGCAACACAAGTACTCCCCCTGCGATCATGACACCTCTTCCTACAACATTCTCTCCCACTTTGACATCAATGGAAAAGGGTAACTCCCCCTGAAACACAACCATCCTACAGACGTGTACACACTTCCACTCCCACTGACACACAACCATCCTGCATACCTGTAATTTAATGAGAACTTGGGAGAATCCCAAGCTTTTGACGAAGATATTCAAATGCTTCACAAGGTAAAGGTTTAGTGAAGATATCAGCAATTTGTTCTTTTGTACAAACATACTCAAGTTTTATATTATTTTCAGCAACTTGTTCTCTAACAAAATGATATTTGATCGGAATTTGCTTTGTTTTTGAATGCATGACAGGATTCTTGGAGATGCTGATGGCACTAGTGTTGTCACGGAATATGGGAATAGGCTCAATGAATTGTACTTGAAGATCTTGCAAAGTTTGTTTCATCCAAATGACTTGAGTACAACATGATGCTGCTGCAATGTATTCTGCTTCTGCTATAGATAATGAGATTGAAGTTTTCCTTTTTCTCAACCATGATACGAGACAACCACCTAGATAGAATGTTGCTCGACTAGTACTCTTATGATCATCAACGCTTCCTTCCCAATCTGCATCTGTAAAGGCTTGAATAATGAGATTGTTACCCTTGGGATACCACAAGCCATATTCTTTTGTGCCCTTTAGATATCGAAGAATTCTTTTGACGGAAATAATATGCGATTATTTTGGTGCTTCTTGGAATATTGCTACTTGTCCAACTTCTTGCATAACATCTGGCCGAGAGGCTGTTACATATAGAAAAATATTAATCATAGATCTGTACAACCTCTGATCCACATCCTTAGATGAGTCATCTATGCTCAATTTGCAACCTGTTACCATCAGAGTAAGGACGGGTTTGAAATCTTCCATGTTGAATTTCTTGAGCATTTCCTTGATGTACTTGGCTTGACATATAAATATTCCTTTCTCTTGCTGAGATATTTGAAGCCCTAAGAAGTATGTTAGCTCACCAAGTAAAGACATCTCAAACTCACTTTGCATATTTGTAGAAAAGTTCTTACTTAGTCGATCATCATTAGTACCAAATATTATATCATCCACATATACCTCAACGATTGTTAAATTATCTTTATCTATTTGTACATAAAGATTGCTATCAACGGTACCTTTCTTGAACCCTTGTTGACGTAGATATCCATCAAGATGAGCATACCATGCTTTTGGAGCCTGCTTGAGACCGTATAGAGCCTTCTTTAACCTACAAACATAGTCTTCTTTTTGTGATAGTAGAAAACCTTCAGGCTGTTGGATGTAAACTTCTTCTTCTAATTCTCCATTCAGAAATGTTGACTTAACATCCATTTGGTAGACATTGATTTTTCTTGAACATGCATAGGAGAGAAACATTCGGATGGCTTCCATTCTGGAAACTGGTGCAAATGTTTTGTCGAAATCAATTCCTTCCACTTGTGCATAACCTTTGCAAACCAATCTTGCTTTGTTTCTGGTAACCTGCGCATCTTCATTCAATTTGTTCCTGAACACCCATTTATTCCCAATGAAATTTTTATCTTTTTGTCATGGAACTAATTCCCAGGTGTTATTATTCTCAATTTGATCCAATTCTTCATTCATAGCTTCTACCCAATGTTCATTCTTTCTAGCTTCCTCAAAACTACTAGGCTCAAAGGTTGCTAGAAAAGCAATGTGAGCTTGCTGTGATGAATGAAGCTGTCGACCTTCATTTATGTCACCAATGATTTGATTTGATGGATGGTTCTTTTGAATCCGCTCTTTTTTTCTCCTTGGAGGAGCTTCTTGTTGTTGTTTTGGTATATCTTGATGATCATTGTTTACTTCTTCCTCGTTGATAGTTGCTTCTTGTTCTACAACTTTATCTGTCTTTTTCAAACTCTGTCTCAAGTTTCAAATATTCTAGATCCTCATCATTACTCTCTAGAACACCATCTTCGTCAAATGTAACATTTATGTTCTCCACTATCTATTTTCATCTTAGATTATAGCATTTATAGGCCTTTATTTTGCATGAGTAACCAACAAAGATACCTTCATCAACACGTGAATCAAACTTACCCAGATTTTGATCTTCTCCTTTGATATGACATTTTCTTCCAAAGATTCTGAAATATTTTACATTATCTAGTTTTCCTTTCCATAATTCATATGGAGTCTTGTTAAAATTATTTCTGAGAAGACTTCGGTTGATAAGGAAGACCACCATATCAATTTCTTGAACCCAGAATTTTTCATCCAATTTTGAGTCCTTCAACATTGTTCTACCCATTTCCTGTATGGTTATGTTCTTTCTTTTAGCAACTCCATTTTTTTGAGGTGTTCGTGCTGTTGAAAATTGTCTCTTTATTCCATTTTTGTCACGGTATTTCTGAAATAATTTGGAAGTGAATTCTCCACCATTATCTGATCTTAAACACTTTATTTTCAAATCAGTTTCATTTTCAACCAACTCCTTATAGTTCTTAAAGCACTCAAATGCTTTATATTTTTTCTTTAGGAAACTGACAACTATCATCCTGGTATAGTCATCTATCATTAACATGAAATATAATTCTCCATCTAAGACTTTTGTTCTCACAGGACCACATAGATCAGTATGTATAAATTCCAATGGATGTGATGCAAAGAATTCTTTTGTTTTAAATTGGACTTTTGTCTGCTAGCCATGCCAACATGCCTCACATAGTGTGTGTGTGGTTCCAATTGATGATGTCAATTAGAGTTTAATTTAATGTCAACCCGGGAAGGTAAACTTAGAAGTGCTTATCTAAAATATATAGATCTAGAAAGATTCCTAATTTGTCCAAGATCTTAAAGTCCCCTTACAAGAACATATTCATTAAGATCTCTTTCAATAACTAAAAAAACCTAGATCTAATAATTGTTTCAGATCTATAGTTCCCTTACAAGAACATATTCTACAAGATCTCTTCCAACATTAGAACATCTAATAAGAACTTAAAAGTTGAAATGAAGTAAACCTAGATCTAATCATTGTCTGAGATCTTATGGTTCTTTTACAAAAACACTTTCAAAAAAGATCCTTCCAATATTAGAACATTTAACAAAACTTGAAAGCTAAAATGAAACAAAAACATAAAATAAATTATACCTAAAATAAGCAAATAAGCATGCAAGTGAGGCCATGGGGGCCCTCCATAACTCCACAAGCACACCACTTCAATGGAGACTCAGATGTAGAAGCAAAATTGAAGTATGATCCTTTATTTCAAAATCTCCATTACAAACCAATTCTAAGATTACAACTCTAAGCTTCTAAGATTACATACTCCAAAATTCTAAGACTACAAAAACTTCAAGATTCTAATATTACAAAAACTTCAACATTACAAATGGAGGAGATTGTACTCCTATTTATACAATGGGATGAGTAACAAACTCATAATGATCATCCACTAATCTCTCTTTTAGTTCCATAAATCTCTCAACCATCAAGACACATAACCCCTTTTGTCCTTGATCTTCTCCATGAGATCATAATCTTCTCCATGAGGTTTATCTTATCAAATTCGAATTTGATCCTTCAAGGCCACATAAAGGTGTCTTGGAAGCTTCCTTGGCACCTACACATGTCACAAAAACAACCCACTTTCCATATATAAAGTAACTTAAAAATGCTTTAAACTAAATAATATTTGGAAAATATAAATAAGACCCATTAATGGTGAATAATAGGGAAAATGAAGTGACATGGTGGTGAATAATGGGTGATAAAATGGAAGGATAGGTGAAAAATGTATGGTAATGAGTGAAATTTTGAAACCCAAACAGTGTGTTGTAAGGTTTTGATATTTTCGGTATTTCTCGTACTGCTTCTTTTTTTCTTATCCTGACAAGATTGTCAAAGTTTATGTGACTCATTTGTTTGTGCCCTAACCAAATTTCATCTTCTTTAGCTAGTAGACATGCTTTAGTTGCTTCATCCAGAACATATATGTCGTTTGGAGCTCGACTTGCTATAGCCACAATTTTACCATACCTGCCTTTCCTGATTTCACATTTTGTGGAGTTGAACAGCATTGTGTGTCCTTGATCACACATATGTCCAACACTGAGCATATTGTGATTCATGTTTTTGACCAATAGAACATTCTTGGCTATAACATATTTTCTTCCGAGAGTGATGGTACCTGATCCTATAACATTTGAAGATCCATCAATTCCAAAGGATATGGTTCCATCCTTCTTCTCTTTCAGAGATACAAATTTCCTTCTATCTCCAGTCATATGCATTGAGAAATCACTGTCAACATACCACACATATTTATTTATTTTAGCCTTGAGAGCAAGAGAAAAATTATCAGTATTCTTCTTCTTCCATGTTCGTTCATTCTCTGGCTTCAAAGATTCTTCTTAAGGATTTTCAAGTTTGCAGTCTCTGCCTATGTGTCCAAAGTTCTGACATTTGTAACATTCCATATTATTTCTTAAATGTTCAAATCTATTGATGTTTCGTTGAGCCCTGGGAGGTTCATATTTGAAGAATCTCTTAGAATTGCATTGGTTCCTAGGGTACGTGCGACATTCTATAGCTTTATGACCAAATTTTCCACATGAATAACAATAGACATGAAAAATATGTCGGTACCTAGATGAAAATCTTCGTCGAGGAATCATCTTCCAAATATGTGCTTGCGAATCTTGTCCAATGAAGTCTACATGTATGTTAGATCTCATAGGTTCATTGTATTTTGTTGTATAAGGTCTTGCTTCTTCTTCTTTGTAACCGAGGCCAGTTCTGTCGTAGTAAGATCGTTGATTGTTGATGAGTTCTTCCAATGCCCTTGAGCTATTGGCATAGTTTTGGACAGTTTTTCCCTTCTTCACTTCCTTGCGCAGTGAGACTACTTCAACTTCTAATGCTTCCCTTTCTTGGTTGCTTTCTTCCAAATTCTTTTGAAGTGACTCTTCAATAATTTTTTGTTCTTCAACCTCAATTTTGAGACCTTGAACTTGTTCTTCAAGAGTATTGGAATATATCTTCTCAGCATTGAGCTCTTTTATAAGCTTGATTCCCTCCTAATAAAATTCTTCTATGGTCAACCCTTCTTGTTCATTGTTTGATACTTCTTGTTTATTGTGCTTGGCAATAAACAATACTTTCTCATTGGCTTCTTCTTTGGTGTCACTTTCTTCATCGGATGATGAGCTATCTTCTTTAGAGAGAAAGTTCCTTTTGGATCCTTTCTTTTTTCCTTGCTTTTTGAATTTATTAAAGCCTTTCTTTCCTTTTGAGTTGCCATCACTTTTTTTCGGAAATTTTGCTACGAAATGCCCAACCTCACCACAACCAAAACATATCAATGGAAGTTTACCTTTGAATTTTCCCTTACTAGTTTTTAGTTTTCTCGTAAAGTAATCATATTCTTCATCTAAAAGACCTTCTCCATCATCTCCCTTTTCTTCACACTTGTAGGTGCATGTCATTTCAATTGAAGGTTGTTTGTCCTTATTGGTTTTCTTAGATGCAACGAACACAGTTTCTAGATTTGAAGTACCCTTTTCTTCATCAAGTCTCATTTCATATGCTATGAGAACTCCTTGTAATTCTTCCTTGCTGAGTTTGTCCAAATTTTCACAGTATTCTAAGACTGATACCTTTCGGTTGAATCTCCCTGGTAAATTTCTAAGAATCTTCTGTATAATAGTATTCTCATCAACTAGCTCTCCCAATCCTTCCAGAGTATTTGTTATTTCATCAACGTATTGGAAGTATGCAACAATGTTTCAATCTTCTTTCATTCTGAGTTGCTCAATTTTTTCTCTATAGATTTGAAGCTTTGCTTCTTTTAAATTTGAGTCACCTGCATATATATTCTCAACCTTGTCCCATACATTTTTGGCAGTTTTACAACCCAACACCTTATGATAAGTAGATTAAATAAGTCCACTGATAATAATATTCTTTGCTTTTGCATCATTTACCAAATTCTTCATACCTTGTTCATCTGCGGTTGATGTAAATCCATTTTGAACAGTGTCCCATACTTCGTAACCTTGCGGCAAGAGATAGACCTCCATTCTTCGTTTCTAGAGTGCATAATTATTTTCATTGAATAGAGGTACACCATTCTTGGTATGCTCCATGACCTCCTTCCAGTTGTTAAACTGCTATTGAAGGAACCAAGCTCTGAAACCAATTGTTGGAAATACTGAGAGGGGGTGTGAATCAATATTCCTTTCAATTAGAGCATTAGTTAATCTTAAATTATTATCAGTAATTGTACAATGATAGCAGCAAACAAGAGGAACATAAATTCACACAGTTTTTAAGATGGAAACCCACTCTGGGACAAAACCCACCTAATTCTTTTCTAATAATTCTTTAATATTCAACTCCAATTGAAAATAAAGCTCCAATTTCCTAGAATCTAGAAAATCATTCTTCTCCAGCTCCCACTGGATGGATTCTCCAATGCCCAAGATTCTTCAGTAGTTAACTAAATGGATGCCCCAACACCCAATGAGCTACAACTCACCCTAGCACCACCCTACCAACCTATAGAAGAATAAAAGAAGAATGGACTCTCATACCAAGGAAAATAGTTCACTTTACAATGATATAGAATGATGCAAAAAAAGAAGATATACTAGACCATAACCCCAACTTTGACACAACCACCTAATGATGATCCTAGACCTCCCAACACTGCCTCTTCAACCCTTGGCAGATAGACACTAGTACAATTTGTACAATAATGTATTTACAATGACTAAGTACAATGATACCTTTACAATGTTTGTATGCATTTTTTCCCACTTGAAGACTTCATATGATGAACTTATTACTGCTGTTATGCACCTTGGTTGCTGCTCTTGTCATGCTACCCTCTGCTGCACCTTGCTTTTCTTTGCTGTTGTTAAGTCCCTATATTAATAGTGTGGTCCCTTACTATGTTAGTGTAGCCCCCCTTATTTTTATTGTTGCACCTCTATAACCCCCATATTTTTATTATTGTGCCCTTACATTATTATTGTTAGGTCAGCTAGGATTACATTATGGCCCCACTAGGATTACATTGTGGCCCCATGGACTCCTATATATAGAGAGGAGGTCTTGTCATTTGTATCATCCAGGAATTTTTCATTCATGTAATGTATTGGAGGTTGCCCCCTCGAAGTGGCTTATTTCTAAGGTGTTGATATCTCTTTTCTTCTATTTTTGGAGCTGGTTTCACAACATTTGGTATCAGAGCTTGGGATTCTAGGGTTTCGCTACTCCAAATAGGTCATCGTGGAATTTTCGCTATAACTTTTTTTCTACGAAATTTCAGAAGCTTAAATTTTTATAGGGCGAAGCCCAAATCTTGAGGAACTTTGTCACAAAATTTTAGAGCTTATTTCATAATATTTTTGTAGATATGATTTGTGGAAGTTAGGGCTTTTTGTAGGCTTCTAAATTTCACTTAAACAGGTCATCGCGGAATTTTCGCTATAATTTTTTTTTTTTTATATGAAGGTACAGAAGCTGAAATTTTTAGAGTACGAAGCCACAATCTTGTGGAAAATCGTTGCAAAATTCTAGAGCTTGGTTCGCAATATTTTAGGAGAAATGATCTGTGGAAGTTAGGTCTTTTTCAGGCTCCTGAATTTCGTCTCAAAGAGGTGATTGTGGGAAAATATTCATAACTCTCTCTCTGAGCATCGGATTGGAATGTTGTAAAAAGGGACTAGAATTAAACAGACTTTAGTTTCCTGTCAATAAATTTCAGAGCCAAAGGAGGAAACAATGACACGTAGCAAGTCTTACAAGTTCACTCTACTGAACTAGTCCATCATTAGGTCATTGTGGGAGATTGGACATAACTTTATCTTGAAGAATCCAAATCAATTCAAACCTATGGAATTTGAAATATGCTTTATAGTACTACTACAGGGCCGAATTTCAGATATTTAGGATATGAAAATATAGAGATAATTCAATTTCAATATCGAGCTCCTCAAAAGAAAGTAAAAGGTGTGTATTTTTTTTCCGAATTGCATAAGTCTTGTTTCAAGAATCAAGTTAAATTGATTCCAAGGGCATATTGTAGAATATATTTCAGTATTGGGTTCTGAAATGCCTCCTAAAAATAATTCAACACCCATTAAATCTTTAGAAAGCTATACTATGACGCATGAAGAGGAAGAATTGCAATATGAGATATCAAAATTACGATACCAAGTGCAACAAATTTCGATCTTACGAAGAGAAATCGAAGATGACATAGATGGTTTAAAAGAAAAAATGGAGGCTAAGTTGGATGGTTTGAAGGATCAAATAATAGCTAATATGGATGACAAATTAGTGGAAGATCACATCGAGCATGAACAACAAGTTCTCCAATTCTCAAAGGATAACCTAACTTTGGTGCAGAATCTAATGAAACAACAGGAAGATCAACATAACATCGAAAGAAGTTCTGAAGCAGTCACAAAAGCAAGAAATCGACAAGTACAATCAATTTCATAGTATCTCAGCAAGTGGAAGAACTTTCCTGTAGAAGATTCCACATGGGAGGATGAGAATTTTACACAGAAGCATCAAGAAATAATCAAGTGTTGATGAAAACACTTGTTTGAAGGAGAGGGGCATGTTAAGTCCCTATATTAATAGTGTAGTCCCTTATTATGTTAGTGTAGCCCCCCTTATTATTATTGTTGTACCCTTGCAACCCCCATATTGTTATTATTGTGCCCTTACATTATTATTGTTAGGTCGGCTAGGATTACATTGTAGCCCCACTAGGATTACATTATGGCCCCATGGACTCCTATATATAGAGAGGAGGTTTTTTCATTTGTATCATCCAAGAATTGTTCATTCATGTAATGTATTGGAGGTTGCCCCCTCGAAGTGGCTTATTTCTGAGGTGTTGATATCTATTTTCTTATATTTTTGGAGTTGGTTTCACAACAGCTACCGTAGAAAGTCTGGTCCTTTGCAACCCTTGACAACACATGATCTAGCTTTTTCTTTCCTTCTAGGAGCTCGATATTAAATTTGGTGTATCTCTGTTATTTCAGATCCTCAATATCTGATTTTCAGTCATATAGTATTCTCTAAGTCATATTTCCAATGCCACAGGTCTGACCCAATTTGGATTCTTCAAGTGAGAGTTATACCCAATCTCTCACAACGCCCTAATTATGGATTGTTTCAGCCGAGCGCACTTGTACGGTGCACCACGTGTCACTGTTTCTTCATTTGGATCTGAAATTGATAGAGAAAAAATCATAGACTGTTCACTATCCGCCAATTTTTACGAAATTCCAATACAATACTCAGAGAGAGAGCTATGAGGAATTTACCAAGGTCACTTCTTTGAGATGAATTTCAGGAGCCTGAAAAAACCCTGATTTCCACAGATCATATCTCCAAAAATATTGTGCACCTTGATCTGAAATTCTTACAGAAGCTTCCTCAGGATTTCTGCTTCACCTCAGAAAAATTTCAGCTTCTGAACCTTTGTAGAAAAAACGTTATAGTGCAAATGCCAAGATGACTTGTTTCAGATGGCAAAATCCCTTACCTAAGGAAGAAATGAAGATCACAATTTATATAAATGCTTAAGTTGAGAGGGGTTTCAACAAGTGAACGTGGGAGGGATTTTAGGAGCTTAAAAAATATTAATTATAAATTTTCAATGACCCATGCCCCAACCCCATGGGGTTTTAGCCCACTAACTGGGGGTACAAACTTCAAACATGAATATCTCTCAAACCGTGAAGAATTACATGGCATGCCATATATCAAAAGAAACATCTCGACAAGTAGAAACCATAAAAATCATTATTGACCTAGAATATATTAATTTGGTAGGTCAAAATTCCCATGCAATATTGGGTTAGCCCTTGGTGTTGCTTGGGTTGACATCAATGACAACCACTAATAAAAAAAGAGAGCAAATTAGGGGGATAACAGTGGTTTTCGAAAATTCGAAAGGTAGTAAATGGTTTTTGTTGAATCGATGCAATCCAATAATAAAATGATGCTTGGAGAGATAAATGTTCCAAGCAACATTTATCGCAAATTTTATTTTGGTTATTGATCGCACAATCTAATTTGCGATTGGAGTTTTGCACTATTAGATTTAAAGGAATGGAGTGAACGGTCGGGATTTAATGATGAATATGCAGGGTAATGGGTGGGGCTCAAGATAACATTAATGTAGCGGGATTGAACTTATATATTAAAACATATATTTAATATATAGTTTATATATGAAAATAGAATAGGCGGGTATGATATATTTAACAAATGAAACGGATTTATGTGTAAGTTTAGGATAGGTGGGATATTTGTATAAAGGGATAATTTTAACCTATGGGGAGCGGGGAAAATGTATCACGTGGGGAAAATAAACCATAGGCTAAGAGTAAAATATGGGTTGGATTTATTTAATATAAAATGAATTAATATACTATGGGATGAAGGGTATTTTTGGGAGCTAATACATTATATTAGTGCGTTAATAATGAAATGTATGAGCGGAAATGAAAAAATATACTAAGTATAGTGTTAAAACATTATTTTAGATGGGATTTTCATAGTAGTTTCCCAATTTTAATATTTTAACACTTATACTTAGGATAAAAGCATTTTCTTTGGATTTTTTGAATGAAATGAGAATTATTTAAAGGGGTTTTTACTTTTCCTTAGTAAAAATGTATTTTAAACTTAGGAAAAGGGGATTTTGTAGGGTAAAATGAGTAATATAAGGGGAAAAAATGGCTTTTTATGAAGATGAAAGGATGAAAATGGGGGAAATTTCAATACCTTGGTGCCAATCAGTCATTAAGACGTGGGTCCGGTCCCACCAAAAGTTAGAGAAATGCTTTGAGTCTTTATAACTGAAGGATATAGTACTGGAACACATTGTAGGGAGGGAAATTAGTAATTTTCCAAATGATGTTTATCCATTCCTTGTGAAACTGCTTTCTTCCTACCCATATGTTACTTTAACATTTTTCCTTCATTTACCTGGAGTGCATTTGAGCTTACAAACCTTTGTTAATTTTTATTTTAAAACAACAAACTAACTAATTCTACCCTTATTTCTTCCAAGGGCTTATATTAAGCTGTTGAGCTCCTTATGTATTCTCTACCTAACTACCGATCTATCAAGATTAACTGTTTCACAATATGTTTATTCTCTATCTATCAACATGAAATTTAAAGCATGAAAATTCAAGATTAAGCTATTTAACTCATCATGGATTATGGCATTTTGAACAAATTGCACATAATCATCTATTTTGCAGTAAAAAGTAACTAGTAGTGGAATTTTTACTTTCATCACTTTCATGTCTTATTCTTATCTCTTTTTTGTTTGGGGTCCATTTTTCTATTATTTTTGATATTTTTCTTTTAAGTCCTTTGATTTTTCTTTTAGGAATTTTACCCTCTTTTCATTTTTTATTTTATAATATGGGAAAACAATTTGCAGAAAGCAAGGTATGTACATATTACAAGACTAATCAAATTCAATTCAAAAAATATGAATCCTATTATTATAGGACCCTAACAGTGGCTCCACATGAGAATGACATTTCTTGGTGAAATGTCAAGAACTTTGAGACTAGTAGCCTTTGAACTATGACTGTGTTGGCCTTGGAAATGTTTTTTGAACTCTGCAATTATTCATACTTATGATATTTTACCCTTCAAAGCTTAGGGCCTTCTCTCCAGGCTTCAAATTTGTTAGAAAAAACATCCTATCCGATATAAAATCTGTAATGTTATGTACATGAGTAAAGTAAAAAAGTTAACTACTTGTTATTGTGAAGAATAGTAATGCTTCGGCATTCTGCCATTGACAGGTCCACCTAGCAGATCTGATCCATCCATCTCTTTCAAAAATAAAGCATTGTTACCTCTGTATCCATAAATAACATAAGGTCCTTTCCGTAGGAAATCAAATTACCCATGTTTACCTTTCTCTTCTCTCCTTGAATCCCAATTTAGAACTTTGTCACATATATAGAAATCATCTTATTTTTCTCTTATCTCCTTGAATCCCAATTTAGAACTTTGTCACCTATATATAAATCATCTTCTTTAATCTTCTTGTCAAAAATCTTCTTAATCTTGTCTTGGATAACTAGAGACTTAAGATAAACCTCTTCTCTGGTTTTCTGCAAGTGTTTGGCTTGGTTAATCCTTCTTTGAATATCATTGGTCTCAACTTGTAGCTCTTGGATTATTTTCATTACAGGTACTCCTAAGAAAGATGGAAAAACAACATCCATTCCATAAACAAGTTGGTAAGGGAATGTACCAATAGATTTCTTAATGGTAAGTGTATCTGCCCATAAGGCATTAACTAACCTCTTGTTCCAAGTTTTCTTGTTGTCTTCTAGTAATTTCTTGATGATGTTTACACGGTTTTTATTGGAGGATTCAACAAGGCCATTACCTTCAGGGTAATATGTAGTAGAATGGCCAAGGATAATGTGGTATTTATGACAGAATTCAATTATCTTTTTGGATTTGAATGCTACTGCATTATCAGTGATGATATTTTTGGGGCATCCAAATCTTGAGAGTATGTTTTTTTCTAAAGATGAGATTATGAAAGTGTCAGTGAATTTCCTGGAAGGTATGGTTTCTATCCACTTAGTGAAATAGTCTATGGTTGTCAAGATCCACTTGCATTGGGCTGAGGATGGAGGGTGAATTTCACCAATGAATTAAAGACCCCATTGTTTAAAAGGAATTTATGTTGAGATGGGTTTTAAGGGTAGGGGTAGCAGTTGTTTATTTCATTCAAATATTTGGCACTTGAGACAGGAGGTCACATCATTTTTTACATCTACAAACAAAGTAGGCTAGTAAAAACTATCTCTCAATATTTTTTCTGCAGTAGTCTTCCAGTAGAGATGTCCTCCACAGTCACCTACATGAAATTCTTTCAAAACTTTGTCAGCGTCTTCTTTAAGAAAAATATTCAATAAAATTCCACCATGATCTTTCCAAAATAGTGCATTGTCTATGATACAAAATCCTCTAAAGTCTTTGATGGCCTTCACTAATGCTAGTGCCTGCTTTTCCATTATGTTATACTTTAAAGTGGCATCTCTGAGTGATTTTCTAAAGAAAGAAATGGGCTACTCATAGCCCTGGTCCATTTAAGTACTAAATATTTTTTCAACATATTGTTTAGTTCTCTGATTATTTCAGCTATATTTGAGATGAATCTTCTTATAAACTTAATTTTACCTAAGAAAGCTTGTAATTCTTTAAAGTTCCTAGGAGGAATAATGTTTAGAATGGCCTCTATTCTAGCTAGGTTTATCCTAATTCCCTCTTTAGATATAATATGTCCTAATAATTTACCTTCTTCCAATCCAAATAAAGTCTTCTTAGGATTTAGAGAGATGCAAAATTTCCTGCATTTAAGAAAGACTTGTCTGAGATGATCCAAATGTTCATTATCAGTCTTTGAAAATACAATAATGTCATCTAAATAAATTACAAGGAATTCATGAATTTTATTTTTCAAAGGTTATATCCATAGCTCTTTGAAAAGTTTCTCCTGCATTCATTAACCCAAAAGGACTTTTTACATACATGAAAGTGCCCCATGGAGTAGTAAAAGCAATTTTAGGTTGATCTTCTGGTTGGACTAGAATCTGGTTATATCCAAAGAATCTATCTAACAATGAATTTATAGAAGAACCAACCATCCTCTATAGAATGTGATCCATCATTGGTAGGGGGTAGTTTTCTTTTAAGGACACTTGATTTAAATGTCCGAAATCAACACAGTCTAATTTCTCCTGTCTTTTTCCTAGTGGGAACTAGGTTAGAAACCCAATCAGAATATCTAATTGGTGCAATTATTTGGGCTTCATACATTATTAATCTCTTTCTCTATTAAAGGCATCAAAATATGATTGATCCTTCTAAGATTCTATTTGAAGGGTTTTTGGTCTTCTTTTATGGGTATTTTATGCTATATTATGCTACTGTCATAGGATTTTAAGAAATCATAAATCCATGAAAATACATCCTGAAATTATTTAAAGAGAGCTATATATTTTGATTTTTCTTCTTGAGGTAAGGCTTTTGAAAGTTTAATCATCTTAGGCTTTAACTCTATTCCTATATTACACTCCTCAATATCAGATCTTAATGGCTCCATTTTAGGTTTTCTTGCAACATCATTAGAGTCAAAAAGGTCTTCTAAAGGGGCTAATCCTTTTGGTTAAAGGTTGTCTATGAGGTTTAAAATATTAGATTCATCATCTGCTAACTCTTCAATCTCTACTTTATCTAAATTATCTATGTCTAGTTGACTAAATTTAGTAGGTTTAGAAAAATATAAATTATTTACATCTACATTATTCAAATCAATCTCACTATATAAGTTCTGATCTACTGTACAATCTGTGTCTATATTACAACCCTGAAATTCTCCTTCATTGTTCATGAAATGATAAATCTGTTTATCCTGTGAGAAAATTTTCCAATATTTAAGGTTGTCTGGAATTTTAGGCATGTGTTTAACTTCTGCAGTATATCTATAATTTGGTTGAAATGGTAGATTACAGGTACTAGAAAAAGTTTCTAAACAGTGGGCCTGTATGTTATGTTTTCTTGGGATTGTAGAAAAGTCATATTCCAGCAGTTCCTTAATCAGATCTAAAAAAATATCTCTATATCGACTTAATCTTGGATTATAAACATAATATTCTCCAGTTATCTATTTCAAAATTAACTCTGAATCTCCCATAATTGACACTCTTTTACCTCCTAAATTCCTAACAATATGCAATCCTAAAATAAGAACTTCATATCTAGCCATGTTGTTTGTGCATTTGAAATTTAGTCTAAAAGCATGACCTTCTGCATGATTTTTTTCCATATATGTATCCAAAATCTTGCTCCTGCTCCTAATTTATTTACTGATCCATAAAAATCTAGGTGTCATAATGATTCATGAAAAATGTTTTCACTATCTGGTGCTTTGTTTTTCTCTTTTAGTTCAGTATTGTTTTCAAATCTCAGTTTTAGTGTTACATAAAATGAATGAATCCATGTCAGTAGGTATAGAGTAAATAGGATAATTTATTGGTCATTCTACACTACTAAACATATACTTCTTCAATGTTTCTCTGTAAAGTTTATTTGGTTGGCCAAAATCTGATATTGTTGCATAAGACATATCAAGTTGTAGAGATCCCTATAATTTAGCTCCCCATGAGCGAGAAAATAGCATTCCATACTTGGGAGGGATTTCAACTACTATAATGTCCATGACTATGCTTTTTCCATGATATTGAACTAAAGTAACACATAAATATTTTATTAAACCTAAACATTTCACTTTGCTAGAATCAAATGAGAAGATATCTTTGTAAGGTATAGTGATGTCTAAATTCAGGGTTTCCATTATTGCTTTTGGCATCAAATTGTGTGAAGCCCCTTAATATAGCATTGCATTATGTAAAATATGATCATGAACAGTTAAGCTAATGTAGAAAGGTGGAACTGATCCATCTTGGTGTTTCCCATTAACATCAGGACCAAATATTAATTCTTGTTGATCATCACTTAGATTTACTTAATCTTCTCCATCCTTCATATTCAAAGTTTCAGCGATAGGTGTTTTGTATAGATCATGTTTTACCAACTCTGTCAAAGGAATTCGTATCTTTAATTTGGTAATTTCAGCTTGGATATTAAATGGAGCTTGTGATTTTCCTTGCTGAATTATCTCTTCTTTTGTAACTGTAGTTTGGGTAGGTTTGTCTTCTTTTTCTTTAGTTTTTTTCTCATTTTCTGTTTGTATTTCTACTGTCTTACTGTTTTCAATTTTCTTTTTAGGGATAGTTTGAGAAGCAGTAGATGTCTTTGCAACTTTTGTGTTTTCAACAGGTGCTTTAACAATGGAAGCTTTTGGATCAGTAGTAGGTGTTTTGGAGTCTAAAATTGTTGTTTTAGCAGAATTAGTTATCTTGGAAGAAGAATTTTTTTGTGAATCTATTGATGGTTGGACAACATCATCTGTGACGTCAACAATTTTGGGACTAGGTGAAATTTTTGGGCTTGAAACTTTCTGAGTTGAACTAGAGTTTTTCTTGGTTTCCCTAGGAAGGATTTGTAGAAATTTAATGGTAGGAGCCTCTACTGTTTTCTTTGTTTGTGTTTGGAGAGATTTCTTAATAGAAGGCTCTATATTTTTCTTGCTCCTAAGGTTACATTTCTTATGTACTTCATTGATAGCAAACTCATAACCTTGCTTGTAATCAAAAGACTCACCAAAATCTAGTTGCAGTTGTTGTAATTCATATAACTCCTGGTATTCTTGTGTAAGAAAAATGGTGTTATCATCATTAATACCCATTAGATTTATGGTTTCTTCATCATCTTCATTTTGATGAGAAATTTCAGCATAGTTCTCTTAGAAAGGCGGTCTTATTATTTGGTCAAGTGTTGATTCTCTAGATTTTCCAGTATTGGTGTTTTTCCTAAAATTTGGATTTATAATCCGAGGTCCTTGTTGTTGGTTATCCCACTGTGGCTTCCTTTCCCTATTATCTAACGTATCCATCATTCTCTCTAATGTTTTTGCTAATTTATCTATTTTCAAATTTGAAGTAGATGTCTCTTCTTTTATTGTTACTCTTCTTTCATTCCTTAGTCTAGTTTTCTTTGCTAATAGGTTTGCCTCTACACTAATAGAATTAAATTGCATATACTCTAAGGTCACTGGATCTCTCTCTATTAATTGATAGGCTATATCTATATCAAATCCATCAAGAAATTTGATAAGGACAGATTCTGGAGGAGGTTTAAGATTACCAGGAATTGCATTATAAATACTGTTATATCTAGTACAATAATCTTGAATTGTTTCATTTGGTGCTCTTTTTATATTTAAAATTCGAATAAGATTTGTAGTGGATTTTTCTTCTTTTCCCATATTTTAAGAATTAATCTATGAAAAACTGCTAAATCAAAAATACTACCAGCATTTAAACCTTTAAACCACTTTTTTACCTCACCAGTTAAATTTTGGGCAAAAAGTCTCATTTGGACATCAACATCATCTGTTTCATGAAGTTCAAAATAGTCTGTCATCTTATTAATGTGTTGTTGGGAAGTGTAATGAGTGGTTGCATCAAATTGAGGTATTTTTCTTTGATAATCCCGGGTCATATCATGTAACTGTGCTGGTAGTAACAAGGGAGCATATCTTACAGCCATGGCTTGGATTCTAGCTTGGCTAGGAGGAAAGTTGGAAGTACTTAGAGAAGAGCTAGAAGTACTTGCTGATGTAGTTAAAGAACTTACAGATGAGATTGGAATATAATAAGATGTACTGGAAAATGTGGTTGAGATGCTGGAAGATGAAGTTGGGATATATGAAGAGGTGCTTGGGAATGAGAATCGTATTGGAAAATGCAGAAGAAAAACTAGTGGATGGACTTGAGGTAGTGGAGGATGGGAATAATATTCTAGGTTGAAATGGTTGTTTTGGAAAAAATGAATCTATGGAATGTAGTGTGGTGGAAATAATGGATGAAGTGGTAGTGAATAGAGATGAACCTATAGATTCTATAAGGCTGGTATTCGAATGAGTGGTAGAAGGATTAGGGGTATAAGCTGATAAACAACTTAATTCAATTGAATGTTGTAAATAAGCTTCATCTATTTCTTTAATCAAAGTAGCAGTTATTGCATCAATCTTATCATAAATTTCAAAAATATTTTCCTCAGAATCTACTGAAATTTTTTTCCTTATTAGTTTCAATAAATGAAATAAAATCAGGATCTATAACAGTACTATATAAGTCACTTTCTGATTTGGTTCTGAATAAAAATTGTTCAAAATTTAAATCAAATTCTATGTCTTTTAAACTTGATAGTTGTTTTGGAAGGGAATTTTCTTTCACTAATGAAACTTTATTACCTAAATCTTCTACTCTTTTGTTTTTCTTTCTAATTCTTTCAAGATTATCTACTATGAAAGAAGGTTGTGGATCTGGATTTGACCTGGTATAGTAGACTCTTCTGAAAGCCAAAATCACATTTTTTTATGAAAATATACTCATAACTTATTAAAATAGTCTTAAGGTGAAAATATAATGAAAATATTTCCTTTCAGATCTATTTTAAAACTGAAGATTGGTTAGTTCCCCATTGAAGTCGCCAGTATGTTATCACTCTAATAATTCTCAATGTTGTGAGAGTTTTTATTATAGTTTAAATAATTTCAGAGGTAACCACAAACCTACTTTTAAGATTTAGGATCTAGCCTTCCTAATGCTCAAAAAGGGCTCTCTCTATAATATTTAACTTTGTTTTTATATATGGTTTTAGGCTATTTATATAGGGAAAACTGGTTTTGGGGTTTTAATCTGGTTTGGTGGGAAAATTACTTACTGAGATGGATATCTAAGGATATATAACCAATTGTGTAGATGGAGTCAATGTGTCAAGCAGACAGATCAGGATCAAGGTCTAAAGGAAAATATTCAATGGGAAAGATAGCAGAGTCACTTCAGATCTTCAAAGGCTGATGGTGAAATGGTTTTGTTCGGGATAAAGAGAAATTAAGGGTTCTTAAATCTAGATAAGGAGTAAAAAGGTAGAGGTCAATCTAAATTAGGGAGAAATTAAAGGTTCCCTCATCTGGATATCAGTAGAAAAAATTTAAATGAAAATCAGTCAATAATAGAGTGCTTTTAACAAATTCTGAAATAACAATTCCTGATTTCACATAAAATTTATAACACATTCATGAGTGGATGTAAAACATAAGACAATTTACAAATAACATGAGAAAATACTTCACTTAAGTGGCCCAACACATGAATCCTGTAATATGATGCTTTATTTCCTTTGATCCAATCTGTTGACTTGAAATTTATACAAAAAACCCTTAAGGTTCAGAAAATATGGCTAGAGAAATGTTCAACAATTAATCCACACCTAATACTTCAAATGATGAAGTATTTATACAAAAAATTGTACGAAATATCCTAGAAAAATTTTAAGAACTTTTCTTGGAAAATAAAATAACTTCTTGCAAGAAGGTAGTGACAACTACCTAACTAATTGCTAGTTGTCCTATTTATTGAATTTAAATAGCTTGCTGTGTGGATTTGGGTTGCAGCTGGACAAATGAGGTGTCCCTCACGCTGGCGGTTTGATCTTCAATCTGTTTTAAACTTCATCTTTCATCTGATACACTTTTTAACTAATACTCTTTGACCTGATACACTTTGACTGCTACAAAAACTGTTTTACTGTTGAAATCTATTCACTACTGAAGTAAAAACAACAACTCTATTTTTTTACTTTTCATGCTTCTGCCTTCACTATAATTTGATTTTTCCAGTAAATCTGTTAACCTTTCCCAGAAATCATCTTCTGGAACTTTGATATTCTTTAGTTTTCTGAAGTATTCATCAGCTTTAGTGCATCTTACAAATGTTAGTTTGACCACAAAAGGGTGTTTTACTTCATGCTGCAAGTAAAATAGATTTTCAATACTCTTGTGCAAAACTTTCCCTATTGGGATTCCCTGCCAATATGATTTTTTTACCTATTATTAGCAAATTCACTTATATTTTTGTTATAATATTCATGTTTCATCAATTTATCATTGATTACCAAAATATTTGGAAGTCCTTTTTTCCTCAAAATGTCAAATTTTACCATGAATCTTGTAATATCCATATCAATGTTTAGGCACTTTTCTTTCAATTGTTTCATCAAGTTTTTTTTGGAAATTACCTTTCTTACCTCAAGTATAGTTTCTGTTCTATCTGTTATTCCAATTTCTTGCTTGTTTTCGGAATTGAGGATTTTAATAATTTCCAATGCCTCTTCAGGTTTTGTGCCTAGCTCCTCTTTGGTTATTTGTGTTTATTCTCTTGCTTCTTTCAGTAAATCCTTCTGTTCATAAATCAATTGTATTGATGGCCAAGTATCATTGACTGATTCAATGATATTGGACCATAATTTATTTTTAATATGTGCCATGGGTTCTTTCAAAGTCAACTCTATTTCCAATTTCTTGAGTTGTTCACTCAACCTTTTAGCCTTTTTCTCTTTGGTCTTGGCATTGATTTGTGCAAGCTTTTTGGCATCTTCCAGATTTTTTATTTTTTCTTTTAACCTATTTATTTCATTGGTTTGTATGGACATGTCCTCCATTTCCTTTACCAATTTTTTGGCCTCATCTGATTTTTGGACTACTAAAGTGGAAGATTCAGTGGCAGAAGTGGTTGATGAAGTTACTGGAACTTTTTTGGCCAACAGAACCTTTGGAACTAGTTCTTCTGCTAAAGTAGATGGTACTGTTGTTGTCACCATAGGAACTACAGTAGAAAGGATTTCCTGGGTTTTGGTGGCTTCTTTCTCTTGGAACAATTTTTCCATCTCAATCTCCATCTCTTTAATCTGTGCTGTCAGCTGCAATATGAGATTCATCATCTCATACTTTTGATTTGATTCTTGTAAAATATCCTTGGCCTATGGATGCTTTGTAGGAGGTAATTTTAATTGTTTTCTAAGTGCAGCAATGTCAACATTCTTCTTTTTAATTAGTTCCTCTGCATATTTTACATTAGTAGGATCATAACCCACCTCAATCACTAACTCCAAATATTTTATTCTGGTATCCTTAGCATATGATGAAGCTTTCTCAACTTTGAGTTGATCTCTTACATTTATCAAAGTATTCTGGAGCTTTTGAGCACTCATTTATTTTATAGTCATTGTGGAATATATCATTTCTGAGCTCTATTTATGGAATTCAATTTGGTCCAAGGGATGAATGTCTTGGACCGGTACTTCAAAATAAAAATTTTTATAATCAGATGTTGTTTTGGGAATTGGCACTATGGGTTGAAGTATGGGTTGAAGTATTGTCATCAGCAATTTCTTGTTTTTATAATCAAAGGCTGAAAGTAGACTATTTTGTATGTTAGGAGTCTACTTTAAGTATTGAGATAAATTTCATTCTTTATTTCCTAATTTTTAGCCTAAATCTCTTTATAATTTTCCTTGATATCCATATCTGTGTCCTCTGTCTGTTTTGATGACAATACTTCCACACTATGTTGTTTCTAGATCAATTGTGTATTGGAAGTGGTATGTTGTTGTTCATTTTCAATCACTGTGGGAGACCGTGTCTTTATCTGGAATCTCTGTATCTATAACCTCAATTGTTTATTTTTCTTTATCTACAGGATTTATCTTAGGCTTCTTGTTGTACCTTAGTTTAAACTTTGTTTCTGTGGTAGTTTCATCAGTGTATGATCCTTCTTCCCTGTTTCCTTTTATACCTTTGTCTTCCTGAGCTGGAGTCTTCAAAATGTGACTAGTATCACTATGCTTATCAGCTTCTACTAGTGTATTTTCTGATCGTTCATATTGGTTAGAAAATTTCTCAGTTTTAGTCTTATTTTCATGAATTTAGGGAGTTAATTTACACTTCACTCTCATTTTTCTAATTATACAATAAGGATCATAGTGCCAAAGAAAACTTTTGCTGAATTTGTACTCTAACAACTACTTTTTTGCCTCTATACCTTCTTCTCTGTTATTACATATAAATGGAACCGCTTGGTTCTTTAGTTTAAACTGGGTTTTCTTCTTAGCAGCCAAGAAATTTACAGAATATGAGTTTAAAATATGTCTTAAATACTCTAAAGCAAACAACCTCATAGATAAATACTTTGGCAACTTGAAAGGAATGAGGGTTGTCCCATAGAATCTGATCTCAGTGTGATTTTGGTATAAATACCAATCACCTGTCCTAATTTTTTTAGACAACTGTAAAACCATCTTAATTTCATCACTGATCCTATGTTGCACACTTTTTTTTAGTAGATTTACCAATGTACGGATGAAACAATCTGTAAAGTTTGCATAAGTAAACTCATTTGACTCCTTTCTGATCAAGTAGGTCCAAAAAATAACAAACTGTGGATTTCCTTCTACATCCATCTTTTGAAGAGTTATAGGGAACTTTTCTAACTGAAAGTAAAGGAACATGTGGAAAATAAATGAAATATACCTAAATACACTTTCATTAGGTAATTTGAAAAGTCTTTCATGTATACTATTAGCAATATACTGAGAAAAATTGTAGATAACTGTAGGGGGATGACCAGGCACAAAAATGGACAAGAAACCAAGTATAGATGCATCAGTATGCTCATATGTGAAGTATCCAACGATAAAAGACAACATAGAAATAATGTGTCTGGTTCCTTCTAAAAATTTGGAAGAGGAGTATGGAGGGTTGAGTTTGGGGATTTCCACATATGAGGGCATGAATGTTTGAAAATTTTGGAATCTTTTGGGAAAATCCAGCTCCAAATAGAACTTTGTCAGAGCTTCAATAGCTAAGGGAACTGCATTGGGCTCAGGTTGCAACTGAATCATATAGTTTATAGATTCGGCTGTTATGGTAAATAATACTTCTTTTTTAGAATTGACAATGGCTCTTTGATCTGGAAAATAATGAGATTGTCATAATCAGATGGCTTCTGGGCATTGATGGGCGTGAGGAAAAACTTACTTAGAAAAATTATATTCACAAATAAGCACATCATCTACTTGGTCCAACGATTTCTCTTGGCTCCAGCTGTGGAGCTCAAGGAGGTTAAACTCAGTCACTAGATCTGTGATTTTCTAGTCTACATCTACCAATGGAGTATGCTCCATATCTACAACAGGAGGTTGTAGAGGGTTGATTACAATTTTTCTTTTAGATGCCATTGATAGGTTTGTTTTATCAATTTTAACACTTTTGATCTTTAAAACTCCATTTTTAGGTTTGTGACACACTTCTCTAAGATTAAACTATTTACACAAGGACTTTAAAATATAACAGAGGTTCTATATTGGACTGCAAAAGGTATAATTTTGGTTACTCTGACTCAAATTGTCAATTCTGTATCAAAAACTAATTTCTTGACCTTTATAAACTCAGAAAAATATATCAAGGGTTTACTGTAAATTTCTATTGATAAAATAATCCCAAAACATCAAACCTTATGCAAAAAGGGTTTTCTGAGTACTGTAGAAAGACTTTGGATATCTTAGAGGACTTATTAAGTCTGTAAATGCGTAAGTTCACTTCAAATTTTCTTTTAAAATAGGTTGAGGATTTTAGAAATAGAAAATTGCTCAGGGTTTACATCAAAGATGAATATGTGAGGCAATATGGCTATTCCTTAGGCATATATGCTTTAAAAGGCTTCAATTCAACAGTGGATAGATCTCTTTTCCTGAAGAATACTTGTAAAAATTTGAAATTTGTTGTGGACAAGGGTTTGTTATGTTTTGAAAGCTTTCAAAAGCATGCTCTGGTCTTTATATGTAGTTTGGAGACTTTTGAGTGATTGCAGCAGTTGATTTAGACGAATTCTGTTGGTTTATGAGTTGAAACATGGGTAGCAACACATTCTTCTTGTTTTAGAGAGGTTTTATGAGTATAAATCTTGAAATAAGCGCATTCATTTGTTTTTATAGTGAATTTGATTTAAGCAGTGAATGCATTAACTGCAGGTCAATTTAAATTACAGGCGGTTTGGGCACGGGGGTGGGGGAGAATTACTGCTAGTGGTTTTTGCAAAGTCGAAAGGTTGTAAACGGTTTTCATTGAATCGATGTGATCAAACGATAATATGACATGTGGAGGAGAGATAAAGTTTCAAAGCAACCTTTATCCCAAATTTTATTTTGGTTATTGATCGTGCAATCTAATTTGTGATGGGATTTTTGCATCGTTAGATTTAAAGGAATGGAGCGAACGGTCAAGATATAATGATGAAGATGTGGGGTAATGGGTGGGGCCCAAGATAATATTAATGCTACGGGATTGAACTTATATATTAAAATATAGTTTTAATATATAGTTTATATATGAAAATAGAATAGGAGGGTATGATATATTTAACAAATGAAATGGATTTATATGTAAGTTTAGGATAGGTGAGATATTTGTATAAAGGGATAATTTTAACCTATGGGGAGCAGGGGAAATGTATCACGTGGGGAAATTAAACCATAGTCTAAGAGTAAAATATGGGTTGGATTTATTTAATATAAAATGAATTAATACACTACGGGATGGAGGGTATTTTGGGGAGCTAATACATTATATTAGTGTGTTAAGAATGAAATGTATGAGAAAAAATGAAAAAATATACTAAGTATAGTGTTAAAACATGATTTTAGATGGGATTTTCAGAGTAGTTTCCCAATAGTAATATTCTAACACTTATATTTAGGATAAAATCATTTTCTTTGGGTTTTTTGAATGAAATGAGAATTAGTTAAAGGGGTTCTACTTTTTCTAAGTAAAAATGTATTTTAAACTTAGGAAAAGGGGATTTTGTAGGGTTAAATGAATAATATAAGGGGGAAAAGGGCTTTTTATGAAGGGGAAAGGATGAAAATGGGGGGAATTTCAATACCTTGGTGCCAATCAATCATTAAGACGTGGTTTTGGTCCCACCAAAAGTCATAGAAATGCTCTGAGTCTTTATAACTGAAGGGTATAGTACTGGAACACATTGTAGGGAGGGAAATTAGTAATTTGCCAAATGATGTTTTGTGAAACTGCTTTCTTCCTACCGGTATGCTACTTTAATTTTTTTTCTTCATTTACCTGGAGTGCATTTGAGCTTGCAAACCTTTGTTCATTTTTATTTTAAAACAACAAAATAACCAGTTCTACCCTTATTTCTTCCAAGGGCTTAGATTAAGCTGTTGAGCTCCTTATTTATTCTCTACCTAACTACTGATCTGTCAAGATGAACTGTTTGGCAAGATCTTTATTCTCTATATATTAGCATGAAATTTAAAGCATGAAAAGTCAAGATTAAACTATTTAACTCATCATGGATTATGGCATTTCGAACAAGTTGCACATAATCATTTATTTTGCAATAAAAAGTAACTAGTAGTGGAATTTTGACTTGCATCACTTTCATGTCTTATTCTTATCTCTTTTTTATTTTGGGTCTGTTAACCACCTGTAAAATTTGTTATATCAAAAGGTCGCTAAATCATTTTTTGAGTCTTCAAGAAATAAGTTTTATTACTAAAAAATGTTATCTCTTGAAGACTCTTGAAGACATCCTGCCCTTTGTTCAAAACTTCACTGCTGTTTCCATTTTAAACTCTGAAATTCTACTAATTTTATGAAGAGAAAACTACTGCAAAACACCATTTTTCCTTTCCTCCACTCAAATCTAACCTCATTTTTTACCCCTTCATTTCCTATGAAATTCTTCTATTTTCCATTTTTTCCCCTTTTCCCCTTCGTAAATTCCTCTTTACAAAGTTTAAAACTCATTTTTAAACTCTGCCGAAACCTCCAAATCCATAAGAAAACTCTGAAAAAATCATAAAAATACATTTTTTGTATTATAGGCTTAAGCCCCTTTGGGCTAAGTCCTAACCCCTTCCCCTCCATATGCCTTGGTGCTGGAACCAAGCGCTAAACCCTTTGGCGCTTATCACATTGGAGAAATCAGAGTGCGCAAGTCTATTTTCCATGTTAAAACCTCCGATGCGATTAAGCCCTTTATTTATAAACCCCTGATCTTATTATTATTTCATGTAACCACATAGCTTGCATTTGGTGCTAAGCATTGTTTAAAACTCATCTCCGATGCATTTTTTCCCTTTGTAAATTCAATAAACCCATTTTTCCTAAGTTTTGGTCTAAAACCTGCCGGAGCAATGTTTTTACTATAAATGGGTAGATTGAAAAGCCATGCATCAAAGTTCTGATGCGATTAACCCCATTTGTATAAACTCCCACCCTCCGCTTTACTCCATATAACTTACGCCCAGGACCAAGAGTTAAATTCTCGAAGCGCTAATTGCATCGGAGAAAATCAAAATGGGTAGATTGAAAAGCCCGACCTTCTGATCTCGATTGGCCCTTATATATAAACCCTGGGCCTATCGCACTCCATATAAATCAATGGACCCGCAGACAAGCGCCAAGCCTTTCCAGGTATATATTACCCACCAGATACATAAAACCTTTGTTTTTTTGTTAAACTTTGGGTTTTCATATATTATAAAGGGGTTTCCACTGGTACATATTCTCAAACCATATCTGCCATATCTCCGATCCAACGACCCTTATTTGCTTCGATCATAAGCTCTTCCCTCCGCTTGGAACCCCTCCAATTCATTCTCCACCATCGATCTGATCTGCAGATCGACGGCCAGCACTAAATCGCATTGGCGCCATTCAGTTTCTTCCCCCGCCGATCGCATGCCTCTGATTGTATCTAGACCATCCACGTGTCAAGATCGGACGGTCTAGATTACTTTTCCCGACTTTGGTTAAATTCATGCGCCCCGCTTCATAAATTTCTTTGGCCAATCCTCGTCCATTGATCTCTGCAGATCAAGAACCCTCATTAACCCTTCTCTTCCCTTGTATGATTTTCATTCATACCCCAGATCACATCTCAACTATCGATTTGTTCCATCCAATGGCTCGTATTTAACCCGACAGGCCTGCCTCCTCTGGGTCCTTCCTCCCTCCAGATTTGATCTCCACCATCGATCTTTCGATTGGACGGTCCATAATAAAACCACCCCACCTTCTATAACCCGTGCATCATATCCATATCGCGCTTGCTCCCCCATCGTTAGATCTGAGGCCCCAGATCTAACGGCCTACGTTCTATATCGCGTAACTTTCAGCGCAAAGGTTAATTTCCTGAGGGTTGTGCGATATGAGATACTTTCTAAAGACACGTGATAGCCTCTAATGCATATCGCATTCAAAAAGGAAAAACTTCCTCCCCTCCTTTTCACTGCGCGAAACCCATGGTTTTCATCCCTGAAACCACTTTCCCTCTTTTCCATTGAGTTTCATAGTGTGCGCTCCCGGCCATTGATCTCCACAGATCAACGGTTTTGATCTATTTTCTCATTACACCATCGCCCTCTGCCTTTTCCAAAGGGCTTCTCAACATACAATCTCCGCTGTTGATCTCGTGGTCTGATCTCATCCGACGACCCACGATCATCTTGAAACCCCAATTTCATTTTTTGTGCATTTTACCTCCGCCAAATGAAATTTCGCCTATTTCCTTTGTTTTTCTTCTGAATTTCCATAAAATGACCATTTTCATTATGTTTTCTCTGATTAACCCTGACCGTCAATCTCTGCAGATCGACGGATCTGACTTATTCCTTCCCACTGCTCTCCTTTTGACCACTATGCGCAGATCTTCACTGTTGGATGCTGCCATCTAATGGCCAAGCTCCCACCCGAAACCTCCTAAGCAGGTTTTCCAAAATAACGCAGGATTTTATAACGTTTGTGTGTATTTTGTAGGTTTCAATGGTTTTTCCATTATATCAAAGGAAAATCAAAGGCTGGGGATGACGATCCCTCATGCCTTTGTGCCTATAGAAGGATCATTCCAAAGGGTTCAAAGTCACGTTTCATTAATGCTTCATGGGCATTGATGCCATATAAGCCCTTTGCAGCACCTGCACATCAACAAGACACAGAAAATTAAATTAAATGAAGAGTATCACTGTTGAAGAGAAAAACACAATAGAACAGAGGATTGAAGAATTTTTTCACAGTTTTGGAGGATTACGGCTAAGATCAAAAATAAAAAGCCTAATCCTCCAAATTAAAACACAATTAAAGACAAATCATAAACATTTATCCGCCAGAAAGGTCTCCACCACCACAACAGAGACCAATTGATTCCTCTCAGCTACCCCAGTGCCACATGTAGCCTCAAAACATTCAAACAGAGGCCAAGTAATGACCAACAGAAGATATTTGCCTCAACACGGCCGAAAAATTAATTCTACCAAAAGAAATTAATGCAAAATATTAGCACAGTTATCACAACATAAAACAGAGCCTTAAAGTCAACAAAAGCTACCACCAAGCTTAGTTCTTAAATGTAAAACAATTAATACATATAGAACATCTGTAAGCCTCTCCATCGAGCCCATCAAAGGCCAAGAAGTATTAAAGTCTGTATTAATTAAACCAGGAGATCTTTTATCAGATCCCACCTCCTCATTTCTTCTATAAATACTTCTGTAGAAAATGAGAAAATGTTGGTTGCATAACTTTGAAATATACTTTTGCTCGAAACTCCTACTTGTAAATAGTGTTCATGGGCTCTTGAAGCTCTGCTTGTGATTAAATAAGTTAGGCTGAGAAGTGAAGATGATTGCTGAACTGAAACATTGGACTTAAAGCTGTAACTGGTTTGAAGCATCAATACAAGCTGATTTATGGGATCCTGGTCTATGTCAATGGTGATGTTATTTCTTATTGTAAATTGTTATTTTATTTCTGTTTTCACTTTTTCCATCTTATCTAATAAAGAACAACAAGCATAGAGTTAGGATTTACTGTATATCAGTACCCTTCTTTGACTGATAAGCTTTATCTAAATGTTTTCTTCCAAATTGTGTTGTTTAGGAATGATTTAATTCAGTTTAAGGAGTTAGGAATGCTGGCGTTCCCTCATCCTACTGTCTAGGCTAATTTTTATTCTTGAATGTTATTTTCAGTTTATGTTAAGTAGAGAGGAACTAAGGAAGTTATGGCAAGCCCTATCCTAGTTTTATCCCCAAATACTGTCTAAAATTTTCCCTAAGAATGTGTTGAAAGCTAGCTAGTTTCAAAGTACTTACCAGATCTTAGAAATTTCTTCGTTATCATATGTGTTTTCCCTTTGTGTTTAAAGTATTTTTCTATTGAAATTGCATCAAAATCTGGCTAGTTTCAAAGTACTTACCAGATCTAAGATTAATTTTATGTCTTTCTTAAGTGTATGTCAAAAGCTGGCTAGTTTCAAAGTACTTACCAGATCTTAGGCTGCTCTTTGTTCTTCATTTGTTTAATTTACCCTTCTTGTTGTATCATTTCATTCCATAAAATCAACTTTGAAGAGATCCTTTGACATAGATGACTTGCCCCATGGACCACTCTTGCTCCTTGTTATTTCAATTAAACCCTATTATGACTCCATAGCCCAATGGACTAAAAACCAGCGTTATATCTATCTTTTCAGCCAAAGCTTGTTCTGATTGCTTGTAACTTCACACCTTTGAAACTCTTTCCACTTAGAACTTTCCACTCAAGCAATAATCATGCTCAACCATCCAAAAGAAACAAAAACCTTCGAACTTCATAACTAGCATAATATCAATACCCAATACTTTAAAGATAAATCCATCTTTGCACTTATTGAAGAGATCCCTCTCCGGATTCAGGAGGGCTAGATCCTAGAATCCCAAAGTGGTTGAAATAGTGTTTCTCCCCACAGTTGGACTTTGCCAATCTTGCTAATTATAGGGAGCTAACATCTCTGGCAACTCCACTAGGGATTTCAAGTGTTTTTTCGCCCTAGGTACCTTTAAGACCTCATAAGACCCTTGATTCAAGAAAATTATGCAATGAGTAAAAATCCACCTCTTCAAGCACTACCAAACCAATGGTAATCATGGTAAAACTTGTTTGAATTAGTGACAAACTAGGAAAAACCTAGGATTCTCCTAAGAGCTTATCTAACCTTGAAGGATCAGCTGGCTTTGCCATAAGAGCAGATTGTTTCTGTCTCATAACCGTAGCTAAGTTTTGAAACATATTTAGGACACTCTTAACAACCAATATGACTGAAAAATAACTCAGAAAACCCAAAAATATTTCAGATTGGTATTTAATAAACATGGTGGTGGACCATAAAACCTTTTACCTCCAAAAGAGCTAAAAACTTCCACTTGGCGACTCCACAATCCTTAACAGACCTTAAGACTCCACTGGGAAGAACCATTATATTTTTAATATCATTCAAACTCAATTAGAGGACTATAGGATTAAAGTTTGTGTAAAAAATATTAGTTGACCTATTAAAGACTGTCATATTTGGTTGAACTTTTATGTTTATTTGGGTCTAAAAACACAACATAGTGGCTCCTAGAAAGATTCATACTAGAGCCTATCCTAACCTAGATCCACCTAAGATAGTTGACAACCCAGAAAGTATCCTTAGGAAGTCTCCTAAGATAAAAGTTTCAACTATTTTCAAATCACCCTTGAGAGCTAATTTAGTTCCTGAAAATCTTTCAGCTCTACAACAATCACAAGTAGACTTAAGAAATCCATTTAGAACTAGGTCTCTTGATGATTTAGATCAGCTAGATTCTGAGTCTTCGCTTTCATCTCCTGAAACAAGTGAACATCCTGGTAGTAGAGAAACAACACCACCTGATTCACATTTCCTTTCCAATTTAGGTGTCTCTCATCCAAGGTCAGCTCAGCAATCTATTCCTGGTCCATCCACATCTGTTCATCCTACATCCACTGTTCAAACCACTCCACTTCATCCCACTTTTTCTCTTATTAATCCACCTCTTGTGAATCCACCTCCACCACATATCATGGCAGCATGGTATGCTCCCTTAGTCCTTCCTGTACCCTTAGTCAATCTTCCACAGGACTATCAGTCAAAAATACCATTGTATGATGCCAGTAATGCTACCACTACATCACAACATGTGGATAACATGAATGACTACTTTGACAGAAATGAAATCGATGATGAATCTGTCAAACTAAGACTATTTTCTCAGAGTTTGGGGGGGGAAAGTAAGAAAATGGTTTAAAGTCTTAGCCCCCCATAGTATAAACTATCTCCAAGCCTTCCATCAGACCTTCCTAAAAAAATGGGAAGTAAAGAAGAATCCTCTCCAAATCCTCTCTGATTACAAGAACCTCCACAGAAACACTGGGAAAGTGTACAAGCTTATTGTACCAGATTTAACAGTGTGTATATTGCACTTCCCCCCGATCTAAAACCTCCACAAGGCTCAATGTTAAACAAGTTTCCTGAAGGGTTTGACCCTGAAATGGCCTATTAGCTGAGAGAGAGAGATCCTGCAACTCTTGAAGATATGAAAAAAGGAGCTCTTGCTGTGGAAGTTAACTTGATGGAGAAAAGAGCAAGAATGAAAAATGAGAAGAGAGTATCCTTCAGAGAGGAGGCTACACCTTCTACTTCCAGCTCTAAAATGGAAAGAGTGATGGAGGAGATGATGAAGAAAATGAGCATCCCTGAGAGAGCACAAGCAAGTCAAAACCAAGCTGCTCCTCAAAATAGAAACCAGATCCAGAATCAGAATTTTAGAATGAACCAACCTCCAAATAGACCTAGGGAATATGATCAACAGAACACTCCTCCCTTTCATCAAAATTATGTAAGTGAGGTTGAGGAAACAGATGAAATAATAGAGAAACAGGATATCAACATGTTGGGAGTAGATAATGATGACTTTGAGGTTCATTATGATAGAAAACAAGGTCTTTACACACCCTATGATGACAAAAGAGATGATGATGAGAGTTATTATCAAGACATGGAAAATGTCATCATAGAATTTCAAAGGGAATATGACCTTAGAAGTAAAACCAGTCAAAAAAATCCCAACACCAAAACCTCTGACAAATATTCACAAAACAACACTGTAAACAAGCCGAAGGTTTTCAAACAGAAGGACAAAACAGTAGCTATAAATTCTGATAAAGGTAAAGAGAAAGGCACTCAAAACAAGGAAAAACAGAGTGCAGACCTTAGCAGTACTAACACTTCAGCTAGTACTCCTGTTAAAACCATTTGGTCAAATATAAATAGAGCAAATCAGCAAACAGATTTTGCTGACAGAGTGGCAGCTAATAAGGCTGAGACAAGCATTTCAAAGAATCAAATTCCTTTCAGCCTGGAGCAGGAAATTTCCAAAATTAAAATCTCTATTCCCCTGACTAAGTTAGTTTCCCAAAATGTATATAGGACCCAAATTTTGAAGGCTTTAAATGTAGAAGACAATAATGACATAGTCAATCTTAACGATGACCAGCCTGAGCTTATTTTTGGTCCCAAGTTTGAAGGTAGATATGAAGAGGGACTTGTTCCTCCCTTTTATGTAAGTTTAAACATCCATGACAAGATTTTGCACAACACTATGCATGATTCCAGGGCCTCTCACAATTTAATGCCCAAAGCAGTGATCGAGAGCCTGGGTCTAGAACTCACCAAATCTTATAAAGACCTTTACTCCTTTGACTCGAGAAGAGTAAAATGTTTAGGATTAATAAAATACCTCTTCGTTAACTTAGCACAAATTCCAGCCAAATGTTTGGTCATAGATATTGTTGTGGCTGATGTACCCCCAAAGTATGGAATTTTGTTATCTAGGTCCTGGGGGACTAAGTTACAAGGAACTATGTAGATGGACATGACCTACGCCACCATCCCTATGTTTAATCAAACAAGAAAACTGTACAGGGAGTCCCATATGTAGTACAAGGTTACTAGTCAAGACAGACCGCAAAACTCTCCTCTGTATTCTATAAATATAGGCCTTGATTCATTTATCATGTTTAACAATGAAACATTCACTGAACAAGTGACTTTGACATAATTAATGGCCAATAGAGAGGAAGAGGTAAACAACATAGAACTGTAAAAACAGTTTGTTGAACCTTTAAATTTTAGCAAACCAAACACGGGTCTTGAGCTACAAATCATGCGTCCATCAGTTTTTAACCTTGACAGTCGAGAAAGCATTCCTCAAATAAACAAAAATATTGAGGAATAAAAACAAATTCAACTAAGTGCTTTAGTTGAAGAGGACAAATGCCAAACAGATGAAATTGAAACTAGTCCTCTATGGAGTATGAACTTTGACGGGTCGTGCACTAGAACTAATGCTGGTGCTGGTGTCTGGATATGCAACACTGAGAACAACCACACAAAGAGCATTTCTTGTAGATTAAAATTTCAGTGTTCAAATAACATAGCGGAATATGAATCCTTGCTTTTAGGCCTACATTTGTTGAAAAAGTTAGGAGCCAAAAGAATCAAAGTATATGGGGATTCAGAGTTAATCATAAGGCAGGTCAACGGGGAATACAATGCAAATCACCCAAGACTTAGGGCCTATCGAAATGATGTCGTGGACCTTTTAAAAACTTTTGAGGAGTCACAGTTAATTTTTGTCCCAAGAAAAAGAAATAGCATGGCCCACAGCTTAGCTTTCGCAGTTAGAACATGCTTAACGCCATATGAAACCAAAGAATGCACAACTCATATTAAATTCAGACCAACCGTTCCTGATAATGAAAAATATTGGCAAGTGTTCGACGGAGACAAATAAATAGAATACTTCATGCAATTCAGAAATGAATTTGAACTTCACAGTTCAGATTCAGATTATGAAACAGAGTGCAATAGTGAAGAAAATTTTCTTGGTGAAGAAGAACAATCTCCTGACGTTACCAATATTAATCTACTGTCTAGAAAACTTGAAAGCACAACAGAAATGATTGCAGCGTTAGAAACATTAGAGTTAGAAACCTTGCAGTCTAAAGATCACAATTTTCCCAAGGGTCTGGCCCCTTTAGAAGAGTTGTTTGATTTTAACAATGTGGACAAGAAGCCAAAACTGGAGCCTGTAGAGACTGAAGTGGAAGAGTGCAATATAGGCAGTGAACTTAAACCAATGATGATTAAACTGTCTAAGACTTTACCAACTCACATTAAACTCAAATACATAGAGATGTTTAAAGAATTTTCTGATGTTTTTGCATGGAGTTACAAAGATCTTAAATCCTATGACACTGAAATAATATAGCACAAAATCCCTCTCAAGGAAAACCAAAAACCATTCAAACATAAGCTGCACAGAATTAACCCTGTTCAGTTGCCTTTGGTTGAGAAGGAGATTAAGAAAATGTATGAAGCTAGTATTATTGTCCCTATTATATATTCTGAGTGGGTGTCTAATCTAGTGTCAGTTAAGAAGAAAACGGGAGAGGTCAGGCTTTGTATAGACTTTAGAGACTTATAAAAGCTTCGTTGAAGGACAACTACCCTTTACCTAAGATGGATCATATTTTACAAAAGGTGGTAGGGTCTAGAAGAATTTCTTTGCTTGATGGCTACTCAGGGTATAATCAGATATTAGTTCACCCTGATGATCAATTAAAGACATATTTTACTACATCGTGGGGCACTTTCATGTATGTGAAAATTCCCTTTAGTCTAATGAATGCTGGTGCAACATTCCAAAGAGCCATGGACATAACATTCTCAGAAGAACTAGGCTACTTCATCATTATATACCTTGATGATGTTACTGTTTTTTCAAAGATAGATGAAGAGCACTTAGAACATTCAAGAACAGTCTTCAATAGATGCAGAAAGTTTGGGATATCTTTAAACCCTAAGAAAAATCTATTCAGTCTCTAAGAAGGTAAACTTCTTGGGCACATTATTTTAGAAGAAGGTATTAAGATAGATCCAAAGAGAATTGAGGCCATATTTCAAATCTCTCATCCTCTAAACATCAAGGAGTTGCAATATTTCATTGGAAAGATTAAATTTTTGAGAAGGTTCATCCCCAAATTGGCTGAGCTCCTTAGGAACATTACAAACATGTTGAAGAAGGAGCAAGGGGTAAAATGGACATTAGAAGCAAAGAAGTCCTTTGAGCTGGTGAAACAAGCGTTAACCAAAACACTAGTTCTAATAAGTCCTGATTTTTCAAAATATTTTTATATTTTTTCATTTGCATCAGAACATACAATAGTTGTTGTCCTTTTACAGAAAAATCCACAAGGACAAGAGCAGCCTATTGCATTCTTTAGCAAGGTTTTGAGGGATGCCCCTTTGAAGTATAACATTATGGAAAAGCAAGCCTTTTCTTTGGTTAAGGCTTTAAAAGACTTCAGAGTATACATCTTACACTCACACATCATTGCCTTTGTCCCAAATTCAGTTGTGAAAAACATTCTAACACAGGACCCAAATGGTAAGAGAGGTAAGTGGATAGCTATTATTCTTAAATATGATTTAGAAATAAAACCCACTAAACTCATCAAAGGCCAAGGTCTAGCTAGATTAATGGATGAATCCAATTTTGAAGTTCTTGATATTAATATGATTAATGCTTTAGATAATCAAGAGGAAATCTTAATTCTCATTGTTGAAGAAAATTTTATGAGTTCTTCTTGGTATGCGGATATTCTTTATGTTTTTCTTAATTTGAATACACCTTCCGATTTGACAAAAACAAAAGCAAGGTTTCTGAAGTTAAAAGCTGTAAACTATTGCATTATAGATAAATGTCTTTATTGGAAAAATGCAAGTAGGATATTGCTTAAATGTTCGCCTGAGTATGATGCAGAGAAGGTTAAGCATGAGTTCCATGAAGGAGAGTGTGGAGGCCACCTATACTAGAAGACAACAACCGACAAAATCTTGAGGGCTGGTTATTATTGGCCTACTCTTTTTCTTGATGTGCATAAGATGATAATTGCCTGTCATAAATGTCATCTTTTTGAAGGCAAAGGGAAGCTGCTACCCTTACCTCTGCATCCAATCATTGTTGAAGCCCCTTTTCAACAGTGGGGACTTGAATTCATAGGAGAAATCCATCCACCATCTTCTGCTCAGCATAGATGGATTCTCACTACCACAGACTACTTCACTAAATGGATAGAAGACATCCCTTGTAGGCAAGCCAATGATTCTGTCATTATAAAATTTATGGAGACTAATATTCTCTCTAGATTTGGCTGCCCCACCAAGATCATCAATGATAATGCAGCAGCATTTGGATCAAAGAATATGGTTGAATTCTGTCACAAGTATCAGATTACATTGGGGCATTCCACAGCCTATTACCCTCAAGGTAATGGACTTGCATAATTCTCAAATAAGAGTTTGGTGAACATAATCAAGAAGCTATTGGAGGACAACAAGAAGTCTTGGCACAAAAATCTTGTTCATGCACTTTGGGTTGACAGACTGACATTGAATAAATCTATTGGCACGCCACCCTACCATCTTGTGTATGGCACTGATGCAATTTTTCCAACCATCCTTGGTGTGCCAATTATGAATTTCATTCAAGAGTTTTAGTCTGAAGACAATGACATGATCAGAAGGATAAATCAAACTATTCACCTTCAGCAAACCAGAGAGGAGGTTTATAACAAAGCATTGCAAAAGAAAGACAAAAACAAAAGAATTTTTGACAGAAGAACAAAGGACATCAATTTTAATGTTGGGGACAATGTTTTAAAGTGGGACTCAAGGAGGGAAGATAAGGGCAAGCATGGAAAATTTGACAAATTATGGCTTGGCCCTTACTTCATTCATTTAGTTGTTGGTAATAATGCTTATTTTTTGCAGGAGTTGAATGGAGCAGAGCTGTTTGGGGGTCCTGTCAATGGCAGGATGCTTAAGCATTACTTCTCTTGATCCATGTCATGTTCTGAAGCCTTTTATCTTTTTTATCATTATAAATATTTCACCCATCATTGCATTCAAAGTTAGAAAAATAAAAAATACAAAAACAGTGAAAGAAATAAAAGTGGGTAGATTGTAAAAACAATAAAGGTACAACCCCATACCACCAAAAAGAGAAACAAATCTGAAAGTGTGCAAGCTTAAATGCCACTCTTGGAAAACACACTCCTAATTAGTTATACAACCTAATCTTGACTAATTAGTTTTAAATTTACTGCTAATAGGATAGTGAATTCGATTTTTCAAACAATTTAATCTTGGCTTATCATTAGGTAGATTAGGCTAGAAATTAAAAGGTTCAAACATGCTCAAAATCTGAACCTAATTTTTCAAAAATAGAGTGACTCCAATATGTTTTAAATTTCTGAGTCAAAACAGAGGAATAACTAGTTCTAATCATCTCAAAATCTGAACTATATTATAAATAAAAACAACTCACATAGTAGTAAAAACAGAGCTATAACAAGATGAAGGAAGTGCTTTGAACTTTCAGATCTTAAGCCTTCCATTTTGATTTAATTTTCTACAAAATAAGATCTATGTGTAGCTTGTTTTTAATGCCATAGATCAGCATCAAATTAGAATTTTTAATCCTGACTTGTATGCTTTTAAATTTTCGTTTTAGAAACTAGAGAATAAAGTCTGTTAGACTGTTTAATCCTAACAAATTGGTAGATTAGGTAGAGAAGCATATGGACTCAACTGTTTAATCTGAGTTCATGGAGAAATAAGGAGTAGAATTAGATTAGTTTTATGCTTTCAAAAGAATAAAATGTTGTAAAAAGAGTTTGCCAATCCAAGTGCACTCTAAAG
The DNA here is from genome assembly GCA_034641835.2 of Pinus albicaulis. Classification (NCBI taxonomy): domain Eukaryota; kingdom Viridiplantae; phylum Streptophyta; class Pinopsida; order Pinales; family Pinaceae; genus Pinus; species Pinus albicaulis. The sequence continues at coordinate 1,672,135,411 of CM076584.1, read as the reverse complement.
AAGAAAAAATGTTAGATCAGTAGGATTGGGTAGGTAGAAAGTTTGTGTTGATGAATATCCATTGTTTTTCATGACTACTAATATGTTTTCAGAGCAAAGAAGATCATCCAAGAAAAGAAAGGCAGCCCAATGGATAATGCACTGATCAGCCTCCCAGAGAATGCAAGTCTAAAGTTCTTAATGCCTTCAAGAAGGCACCATCCCCAAGTGGAGCCACTGTTAGCCACCTATAAAATTTGTTATATCAAAAGGTGGCTAAATCATTTTCTGAGTCTTTAAGAAACAAGTTTTATTGCTAAAAAATGTTATCTCTTGAAGACTCTTGAAGACATCCTGCCCTTTGTTCAAAACTTCGCTGTTGTTTCCATTTTAAACTCTGAAATTCTGCTGATTTTATGAAGAGAAGACTGCTGCAAAACACCATTTTTCCTTTCCTCCACTCAAATCTAACCTCATTTTTTACCCCTTCATTTCCTATGAAATTCTTCTATTTTCCATTTTTTCCCCTTTTCCCCTTTTTAAATTACTCTTTACAAAGTTTTAAACTCATTTTTAAACTCTTCCAAAACCCCCAAATCCATCAGAAAACTCTGAAAAAATCATAAAAATACACTTTTTGTATTATAGGCTTAAGCCCGTTTGGGCTAAGTCCTAACCCCTTCCCCTCCATATGCGTTGGTGCTGGAACCAAGTGCTAAACCCTTTGGTGCTTATCGCATCGGAGAAATGGGAGTGCACAAGTCTATTTTCCATGTTAAAACCTCTGATGTGATTAATCCCTGTGTTTATAAACCCCCGATCTTATTATTATTTCATGTAACCACATAGCTTGCATTCGGCGCTAAGAATTGTTTAAAACTCATCTCCGATGCATTTTTTCCCTTTGTAAATTCAATAAAACCACTTTTCCTAAGTTTTTGTCTAAAACCCATTGGAGCAATGTTTTTACTATAAATGGGTAGATTGAAAAGCCCCACATCAAAGTTCCGATGCAATTAAGCCCCATTTGTATAAACTCTCGCCCTCCGCTTTACTCCATATAACTTACACCCAAGACCAAGAGTTAAATTCCCGAAGCGCTAATCGCATCGGATAAAATCAAAATGGGTAGATTGAAAAGCCCGACTTTCCGATCCCGAATGACCCTTATATATAAGCCTTGGGCCTATCGCACTCCATATAAATCAATGGCCCCGCAGATGAGCGCCAAGCCTTTCCAGGTATATATTACCAACCTAATACATAAAACCTTTGTTTTTTCGTTAAACTTTGGGTTTTAATATATTATAAGGGGGTTTCCGCCGGTACATGTTCTCAAACCATATCCACCATATCTCCGATCCAACGGCCCTTATTTGCTCCGATCATAAGCTCTTACCTCCACTTGGAACCCCTCTGATTCATTCTCCACCATCGATCTGATCTGCAGATCGACGACCAACGCTAAATTGCATCGGTGCCATTCAGTGTCTTCACCCTGCCGATCGCATGCCTCCGATTGTATTTAGACTGTCCACGTGTCTAGATCAGACGGTCCAGATTACTTTTCCCGACTCTGGTTAAATTCATGCGCCCCGCTTCATAAATGTCTTTGGCCAATCCTGAGCCGGTTATCTCTACATATCAATGGCCCTCATTAACCCTTCTCTGCCCTTGTATTATTTTCATTCATACCCCAAATCACATCTCAGCCATCGATTTGTTCCATTCAACGGCTCGTATTTAACCCGACAGGCCTGCCTCCTATGGGTCCTGGCTCCCTCCAGATTTTATCTCTGCCGTCGATCTTTCGATCGGGTGGTCCGTAATAAAACCACCCCGCCTGCTATAACATGCGCTTCATATCCATATCGCGCTTGCTCCCCCACCGTTAGATCTGAGGCCCCAGATCTAATGGCCTATGTTCTATATCACGTAACTTTCAGTGCGAAGGTTAATTTCCTGAGGGCTGCGTGATATGGGCTATTTTCTAAAGACACATGGCGGCCTTTAATGCATATCGTGTTCAAAAAGGCAAAAAAACCTCCCCGCCTTTTCACTGCATGAAACCCGTGGTTTTCATCCCTGAAACCACTTTCCCTCTTTTCCATTGAGTTTCATTGCGCACTCTCCCAGCCGTTGATCTCTGCAGATCAACGGTTTCGATCTATTTTCTCATTACACCATCGCCCTCCTTCTTTTCCAAAGGGCTTCTCAACATACAATCTTTGTCGTTGATCTCGTGGTCCGATCTCATCCGACGGCCCACGATCATCCCGAAACCCCAATTTCATTTTTTGTGCATTTTACCTCCGCCAAATGAAATTTCACCTATTTCCTTTGTTTTTCTTCCGAATTTCCATAAAATGACCATTTGCATCATGTTTTCTCCTGATTAACCCTAACTGTCGATCTCTACAGATCGACAGATCTGACTTATTTCTTCCCACTGCTCTCCTTTTGACCACTATGCACAGATATTCACTGTTGGATGCTGCCATCCAACAGCCATGCTCCCACTTGAAACCTCCTAAACATTTTTTCCCAAATAACGCAGGATTTTATAACATTAGTGTGTATTTTGCAGGTTTCAATGATTTTTCCATTATATCAAAGGAAAACAAAAGGCTGGGGATGACGATCCCTCATGCCTTTGTGCCTATATAAGGATCATTCCAAAGGGTTCAAAGTCACATTTCGTCAATGCTTCATGGGCATTGATGCCATATGAGCCCTTTGCGGCACATGCACATCAACAAGACAGAGAAAATTAAATTAAACGCAGAGTATCTGTGTTGAAGAAAAAAACACAGCAGAACAAAGGATTGAAGACTGTTTTCATAGTTTTGGAGGATTACGGCTAAGATCGAAAATCAAAAGCCTAATCCTCCGAATTAAAACACAATTAAAGACAAATCATAAACATTTATTCACCAGAAAGGCCTCCACTGCCACAATAGAGGCGAATAGTTTCCTCTCAGCTACCCCAGTGCCACCTGTAGCCTCAAAAATTTCAAATAGAGGCCAAGTAATGACCAACAGAAGATATTTTCCTCAATGCAGCTGAAAAATTAATTCTTCCAAAAGAACTTAAAGCAAAATATTAGCAGAGTTATCACAACATGAAACAGAGCCTTAAAGTCAACAAAATCTCCCACCGAACTTAGTTCTTAAATGTAAAACAATTAATAAAAACAGAACATCTATAAGCTTCTCCATCAAGCCCATCAAAGGCCGAGAAGTATTAAATTATGTATTAATTAACCCAGGAGATATTTTATCAGATCCCACCTCCTCATTTCTTCTATAAATACTTCTGTAGAAAATGAGAAAATGTTGGTTGCAGAACTTTGAAATATACTTGTGCTCGAAACTCCTACTTGTAAATAGTGTTAACGGGCTCTTGAAGCTCTGCTTATGATTAAATAAGTTAGGCTAAGAAGTGAAGATGATTGCTGAACTAAAACATTGGACTTAAAGCTGTAACTGGTTTGAAGCATCAATACAAGCTGATTTATGGGATCCTGGTCTATGTCAACGGTGATGTTATTTCTTATTGTAAATTGTTATTTTATTTCTATTTTCACTTTGTCCATCTTCTCTGATAAAGAACAACAAGCATAGAGTTAGGATTTACTGTATATTAGTACCCTTCTCTAATTGATAATATTTATCTAAATGTTTTCTTCCAAATTGTGTTTTTTAGGAATGATTTAATTAAGTTTAAGCAGTTAGGAATGCTGGCGTTCCCTCGTCCTACTGTCTGGGCTAATTGTTATTCTTGAATGTCATTTTCAGTTTATGTTAAGTAGAGAGGAGCTAAGGAAGTTATGGCAAGCCCTGTCCTAGTTTTATCCCCAAAGACTGTCTGAAAGTTTCCCTAATAATGTGTTGAAAGATGGCTAGTTTCAAAGTATTTACCAGATCTTAGACATTTCTTCGTTATCATACGTGTTTTCCCTTTGTTTTTAAAGTATTTTTCTATTGAAAGTGCATCAAAATTTGGCTAATTTCACTGTACTTACCAGATCTTAGATTAATTTTATTTCTTTCTTAAGTGTATGTCAAAAGCTGGCTAGTTTCAAAGTACTTACCAGATCTTAGGCTGCTCTTTGTTCTTCATTTGTTTAATTTCCCCTTCTTGTTGTATCATTTAATTCCATAATATCAACTTTAAAGAGATCCTTAGACATAGATGACTTGCCCCATGGACCACTCTTGCTCCTTGTTGTTTCAATTAAACCCTATTATGACTCCATAGCCCAATGGACTAAAAAACAATGTTCTATCTATCTTTTCAGCCAAAGCTTGTTCTGATTGCTTGCAACTTCACACCTTTGAAACTCTTTCCACTTAGAACTTTCCACTCAGGCAATAATCATGCTCAACCATACAAAACAAAAAAATACTTCGAACTTCATAACTAGCCTAATATCAATACCCAATACTTTAAAGATAAATCCATCTTTGCACTTATTGGAGAGATCCCTCTCCGGATTCAGGATGGCTAGATCCTAGAATCCCAAAGTGGTTGAAATAGTGTTTCTCCCCGAAGTTGGATTTTTCCAATCTTGCTAATTACAGGGAGCTAACAGGTTCCATTTTTCTATTCTTTTTTATATTTTTCTTTTAAGTCCTTTAATTTTTCTTTTAGGACTTTTACCCTCTTTTCATTTTTTATTTTCTAATATGGGAAAACAATTTGCAGAAATCAAGGTATGTACATATTACAAGACTAATCAAATTCAATTCAAAAATTATGAATCATATTATTATAGGACCCTAACAGGCCCTTCAGTAGCTGCAATGACACTGCCCAATTTCTGATTCACCTATTTGACTACTACGTCTAGGTCCTGTGAGAGTTTCAGTGCTTCATCCGCCTAGGGATTCAGATGATCACTGAGTACTTTCTTCTTGTGGAAGATAACCTCGATCTCATCCCTTAGAGCATGAAAGGTGTGAAGGAATGCTAGGCATTGGGCTGTAACAAGGGTTGGCATGGTTACTTCCATTTGCTCAAATTCCTGCTCCTTTTGGCACAACTCCTGATTGAATTTCTGGACAAGGGGGTCTCACTGCATGATTAACAACAACTCCATAGAATTGTCTAGAAACTTGAAGCCCTTAGATATGTGTGCAAAAATGCTTCCTTTCTCTTCCTTCAACAGTGCATCTCATTGGGCTCACACCTTCGGAGGGGTTTCTGGCTGTAACTTGGCATGTGGTGCAGCACTCTGTTGTTTGACGTCTGCTTTCACGGTCTTCACTTCAGTTCTAGATGCTTTTAACACAACCACCAAGCTCTCAATCTTGGCCAGGGGCGCAATAGAGGCAGGAATTACTTTAGGAATTTCTCCACATAACTGGTCAATGAGGTTCTCTAAATTTTCTTGTTGTGCGACTGCCACGTGCTACGTTGCCTGTGCTTGGGAATATTTGGGAGCCTTGGTAGCAATTGTCTACTCTGCCTCACTCAGTTGTTGTTGTGCACGCGCTTCTCTGCTCTGGAGCTTGGGAGATACAAAAATTTGGAGAGTGTGTAGATGCCCTCTCATTATTCTTGTGATGTCAAGGCAAACCTCTGCACATTCTCAGACGCGTGCACATAAAGCTGGTGGTTCTATGGTCAAGGCTACACCCGGGAAGGGGAAAATCTTTCTCTCAGTTTTTGCGACGATGGTTGTGGCTGCCGCTGGTAGGCTCTCTTGAATCAGCCTTGCCTGGTTCACACTCGCTTGTAGTGTGTCTGCCTTCAACTGTAGTACCTGAAGCCCGGACTACAAGGCCTCCACCACAGCCTTGTGATGATCTTCTAGGGCATTCCATCAATCTTCAAATTCTATGGTGCTTGCATCCACTATCTTATCCAAATACTCCTCAGTCAAAGTAACTTTTGCTTCTTCCTCGTAATCATCACCCTTATGTTTCTTTCGCTGAAGTTTGGGAGGCTTTCCAGTGTGCTTTGTTCCTCATGGGTGATCCATGCCCTCCCCACCAACTCCTTCAGTCTCAAAATTATGTTGTGGCTTTTTCTCTGCCCCCTTGGTGGTGTCCTTGGGGGTATCCTTGATGGTTGTCTTCTCGGTGGAGCGCGGCTCAGTTTCCTTCGTTGTGCTTGGTGGGATGCTATCCTTGGGTGCTTCATCTTTTTTGGATGTGCCCGCTATGACTAGAGCAGTGTATTTGAGGCTAATCTTCCATGCAGGTGGCCAAGTTGTGATGACTTGGTTGACCTATGCCTCGGTGATCATATAAGGGAGGTTGTACCACACGAGATCATTTCGTTCATTAATTTGCACATTATGCATGGTGACATGAAATTCGGAAATGCACTTATATTTATCATATACAACAGGTGAAAAGTGCGGCATGGAATGTAAATTTTCCACTAGCAAACCATCAAATAATACCCAGAAGGATTTGTTCTACTTGATGCTGTAATATCCCCAAATGGGAAATGTAGGAATAGAGTGCATAAAAATGGAAATATGCAGAAATATAATAGATCAAAGCATGAGATGACAGTAGATCCATTCCATTATGATTATAATAGCAAAATAGGTGCAAGATCTTGAGTATAATATCACTCAAGTGGGCCAAATAAGCCTCTCATGAAAGCATACACCTAGATCTCAGTTTCTGTTAATACATGAAATACATGAACCTAGAAAACTGTGATGCCTAATAGAGAATAGCAGTTGAAAGGTATAAAAATATATTACTTCCAATATAATGCTCCAAAAATTGTAAGGCTAGAGATCGATGCTCCAAAACAGAATTCCAGGACAACCCATAAAAGGTTTTCGGAAATACGCGCTATACAAAATATAGCAGATTTGGCCCTAGGGCTGAATAATCTCTGCAAATAAATCACTAATGGAATATGGTTGATATAATATACAATATGGTTGATCCTCCTCCAACAATTCTCCTAAATGAAGGGTTTATCCCCACACAGGAAACCCAAACACTTTGATTAGGGCAACTGTTGACACCTAATCCTATGGATGGGTGTGTATATGTATTTTTGTATATTATTTATTATTAGGAAATAAGGAAGGCCAAGAGTCATTGGGAGATGAATCCCAATAGCCTCACCTCCCATCTATATAAGCATGTACATTCTTCAGCTAATACACATTCTAGTTTTGAGGAGTTACCTCCTGGTTTGACATGGTATTAGAGCCAGCCCCACAATTGGCATTTCTGCCCTGTGGTGTAACTCCCTATCCTTTGCTCAGTCATATTTTTTAATAGTTTTCTGCTGCTCTTAATTGCTAGACTGTTATTCTACATTTTTTTTCCCTATTTAGCACTGACATTTGTAGCTCCAGCTCCTGCAGCTCCTGAAGAGTGCAGGCTCTGTCAATCTGAAAATTGCAGGCTCTGCCATTCTGCAATTCCAGCAGTCCTGCAACTCTGTCATTCTGCAGATTCAATTTCAAATTTTTTTTGTAACGCCCTTTTGGGCCTCCTCCTCTCCATTCATTCCTGCGCTCCTCCATCATTCTCCATCTCCATCGACTTATCTCTCCTACCTATGTTCCTCACACTCCCCAACGCCTCCCCTCCTCCATTACCTACTGCGCCCTCCCTTCTGCTCGTCCCTCATATCCCCAATAAACAATAGCAACCGGCGCATACATTATCACTGTCCTGCATTCCCATACTCTACATAATCCAGCGCTGTCATATTTTATAAACGCCCTCCATTCCAGAAGCATACATCATGCTGCCTCAATTCACAATACGTTCTTGACTGGTGCCTCCACGCCTGGTGTCATAAGAACGCTGCCTCATGGTTTAATGCAGCGCTCATATGTTATTCCTGGTTTGACATGGTTATGTTATCAATGCATTTGACATGGTCCATATGCTGTCTGCTTTACAAATATCGCCACAGTTCCACATATATCAACGCCCGACTAAACGTTGTCCATTGTATATTCAATAAGCTGCCATTTATGTAATTTACATGTTTTATGTTCCATATATACCGCCATTTTAACGTTGTCTGCACTATTTGCCTGCGCTGTCTGCACGTATTTGTATATACAACGATTTTAAAATGCTCTCTGCGCCATATAACATTCATTCCATGTGTTATAATATCCACTTTACAATATAACCCTGCGTTCATATATGTGTGTCCATTCATCGTTTGCATAACACATTTTTTATATGTGTGTCTATTTAAACGCTGTACATTGTTCATTGTATATACATAATACGCCGGCCCTCCTGCTCTCTCAACCTCCGCCTGCACAAACCACAGGAAATACCATTATACAACGCCGCCGGTTTCATAGACGCCGCTTTCATATGTTGTAATACCACCACTGTTCATATATTAATACGCTGTCTCTTTTTAACAACACGCCATTCCATCGTTTAAGTCCAACGCCATACTTTGCATTATTAATACGTTACGTTGTTAATACCTTGCAGTGTGTTTAATACGTTGATATCTGTGTCATATAAGTTGGAGGTCTGTCCATACAGCGCTGTCACCTTATTCACAATTCCGCCCCTCCCATCATTTAATACCGCCCCTCCATAATATACTGCCCCTTCCACTTTTGAATAGTCAATACCGCCCTATTGTTCAATAGCTTTCCCCATTCATATGCTATTACGCCCTTTTCAATACCATTCCACCCTTTACAATACCATTCCACCTTTTTCATATACATTTTTTCCCAAAACAAAACAAAAAAATACATTTTTTTGTGTGCAGAATTCAGATTTTTTAGCAAAGAGCTTGTGTTTTTAGAATCAGCATTTTTAGCAAAGTGTTTCTGTCCTTTTAAAATTCAGCATATTTGCTGCAAATATTTTTTTCAGTACAACTTCCAGCAAAGATTTTTTTGTTTTCTCTCCTTCAAGAGAAATTTTCCAGCAGAGTTTTTTTCTCTCCTCCTTCAAAAGAAGATGACAGTCCCTTCATCTTCTAAAGAGGCTGCCTACTTGGCACAGAGAGAAAAGAGACATGCTTCAGGTCCATCCAGAGGAAGAGAAGGCAGAAGACGAAGAAGAAACTTCAGAGAAAAGGGGGGTAGACAATCTAAAGCTCAGCAGCAAACAAATCAAGACAGAGGTAAAACCGATGACAAAGACAAAGGTAAACCAGCTGAATCAGCTCATTCTATTCTAGCACATTGTAACAATGGAGTAACTGAAAACCTATTTGATGTTTCATTTACTTCATGGAGAGATGATTGGTTGCTAGATTCAGGAGCAACATGTCACATGACATTTAGAAAATATTTTTTTGAAGAATTCACCGACAAAGTTGATGGAGCAGTATATTTCGCAGATAAATCCAAACTCAAGCCATCAGGGCTTGGCACAGTCAGGCTTAAACTGCCTGGTCTTCCTGATCATATCCTACATGAGGTTCTATACCTCCTGGAGTTGAAGAGAAACTTGCTGTCCCTGATCGAAATCCGGCAGCAAGGACACTCAGTTCACTTGTTTGATGGCAAGGCAGAGGTCAGATCAGCATCAGATCACTCACTTGTCATGGAGGGAATAGAAGAAGGGAGACTCTTGAAGCTAAAAGGTTCATCTGCTCATGCTCAGAACTTTGCATTCAGTTCATATCATGATGAAGGTACATTTCCATCAAGTCTTTTATGGCATGCTAGATTTGGACACTTAAACTATGACAACCTTCGTTTGTTGAAGAAAAATGGTGTTGATGGACTGCCTACAATTCCTAGAAAACCTAAGGAATGTGATGCTTGTATTCTAGGAAAGCATAGCAAACAGCCATTTCATGATTCACACTCAAGAGCACATAGAAAACTTGAACTTGTTCATTCAGATTTATGTGGCCCTATGCCTATTGCTTCTGCAAATGGAAACAAATACATGATGACATTTATTGATGACTACAACAGAATGTGTTGGATTTACTTACTGAAGAATAAGTCTGATGCTTTTCAAACTTTCAAGAATTTTCATGCATGGATTGAAAATGATGCAAAAACACATATTGGCTCTCTACGTACTGATAATGGAAAAGAATACACTTCAAACGAATTTGAAAATTATCTTCGTCAACATGGAATCAAACATCAAACCACTATGCCATATAATCCACAACAGAACGGTGTAGCTGAAAGAATGAACAAAACCATTTTAAATATGGTCCGCTCCATGTTATTTTTCAAGAATGTAAAATTGATGTTTTGGGCTGATGCAGTTCTATGTGCTGTTTACATAAAGAATAGGTGTCCTTCAAGTTCAATTAGAAACAAAACTCCTTTTGAAATGTGGCATAGCCACATTCCTTCGGTAAAGCATTTCAGGGTCTTTGGGTCCACCTGTTATGCCTTGATACCCAAGGGTCAAAGGAACAAACTTGGTGCTAGAAGCAGAAAGTGTATCTTCTTGGGGTACTCCAATACCTCCAAAGGATATCATCTCTATGATGAAGTAAATAAGAAGTTTGTGATAGCAAGAGATGTCATATTTCTTGAATCTTCCAAGAGTGACAAGGTTGTTGAGTGGCAACTTGATCGCTTGGACAGATTCACACATGCAAAGTCTTTCCAAGAATTTGATAATGTGATTCCACACCTTGAAGGGTGGATTCCGATATTGAATCAAACTGTGGAATCATATCCTGAAGAAATCTCTCCCCCACATGAAGAAACAACCACGGATGACACATTGGATGATGTGATTGACAGAATTGGGAGATTGAATCTTGAATCAATCCCAACTCAGTCAAGTGACCAGTCGGGGCCATCTCAGAAAGGTCCTCCCAAATGGCTGACAAAGACACTGGAGGATGTTCATCCTGATGAGGTTGGAAAAACAGGAACAAGAAGTTCCACTCAAGAAATCAAAGGTGATGTAGATAATTCTGATTCTCTTGTTGATATGGATATTGCTTATAACTGTGAATTGAGTTTGTCTACAGATCATGAACCAACTTCCTTCAAAGAAGCCGCTTCTCATGATGAATGGAAAGAAGCGATGCGGAAGGAGTATGATGCCTTGATAAAGAATGGCACTTGGAAGCTGGTTGATCCGCCTTTGGGAACGAAACCAATTGGCTGTAAGTGGGTCTACAAGAACAAGTACAAAGCAGACGGCTCACTTGACAAGCACAAGGCCAGGCTTGTGGCAAAAGGATTCGCACATAAAGAAGGAGTCGATTATGAAGAAACTTTTGCTCCCACAGCAAAATGGACCACCATCCGGACTCTCTTTGCCTTAGCAGCTCAGAGTGGATGGAAAGTCCATCAGATGGATGTAAAAACAACCTTCTTGAATGGAGATATGAAGGAGAAAGTTTATATGTCCCAGCCAGAAGGATTTGTGATAAAGGGTCAAGAACACAAAGTTTGCAAACTTGTAAAATCCTTGTATGGCCTCAAGCAAGCACCACGAGCCTGGTATGAGAAGTTGACCGAGCATCTTCTGAAACTTGATTTCAAACACTTTGATCTTGATGATGCAACTTTGTTTGTTAAGAAAGTTGGGAAAACAATTGTATATCTTGTGGTATATGTAGATGATCTTTTGATAACAGGAAACAATGAGAGCTATATTGCATCCATGAAGAAAGAGTTGAAGAAAGGTTTTGAAATGACTGATTTGGGTCATGTTCATTACTATTTGGGTATTGAAGTAATTTAACATCCTAAATTCATATTTCTTTCTCAAAAGAAGTACATTGGAGATCTCTTGAACAAATTTGGCATGGATGACTGTAAACCCTTAAGCACTCCAATGGAACAAAACTTGAAGCTCACATCTATTGAAGGAAAGGAATTTGAGGATGCAACTAAGTATAGACATCTTGTAGGAAGTCTTATCTATCTGACCACCACCAGACCTGACATTTCATTTGCTGTTGGAATCCTCTCAAGGTTCATGCAAAAACCTTGTGAAGGACATTGTTCTGCTGCAAAAAGAGTGCTAAGGTACTTGAAGGGGACTCAAGACTTTGGACTCAAATATACACAGGTAGGCGACTTCAACTTGATCGGATACTCTGATTCAGACTTTGATGGCGATAAAGAAACAGGGGTGTCTACTACAGGTTACACCATGAGTCTTGGATCAGGAGCTGTCTCATGGAGATCACGCAAACAGTCAGTTCCAACAGATTCCACGACCGAGGCAGAATATGTGGCAGCAGCTGAAGCAACAAAGGAAATTGTGTGGCTCCGGAAAATCTTGGAAGATTTGCAGATGAAACAGATGTATTCCACTCCACTCATGATCGACAACACTTCTGCAATAAAGTTGGCCAAGAACCCAAAGTTCCATGATCGAAAAAAGCACATCAATACAAAGTACCATCTCATTCGACATCATGTTCAGGCCAAAACCATCCATCTACATCATTGTACCACAAATGAGCAAACTGCTGACATCTTCACCAAAGCACTTGGAAGAGAAAAGTTTGAAAAGTTCAGATCGATGCTTGGACTCACCAACATCCCTTCAGATTAAAGGGGGGAATGTTGACACCTAATCCTATGGATGGGTGTGCATATGTATTTTTTTATATTATTTATTATTAGGAACCCATTGTTGCAGCTGATCTCAAAAATAACACAATCCCTACAGGAAACTGTGTTGTAGCTGATGAATGCTACTTGTTTTGGTGCCAAAATATGTATTGAAGTCCTAAAGTCTTTCTCACAAGCCTCTGGATGAAAGGATGGCCCCTCCAATAGAAAAATAGCTCAGAAAATGGAGATTTCTCTCCTCCATTGTTACACCCCTGCAACACAACCCAACTCTAAATAGAACTGCGTTGTACATGAGACTGAAGCTTGGCCAAAATTCCTGATTGTGGAATTATAGTGCAAACCCCTCTACGAACTCCTCAATGGATGAGGTGGGATTCCCAGTTAGGAACACCATCTGCTAAACAACACTCTATCTCAGCTAAATAGCAAGAGAAATATATATGTCTAAACAGACCATATATTCAGAAATATAATAAACCAAAACATAAGCAATATGGCTGCCATCCTCTTCCTTAAATAAGATATGAGCTTGCAAACCCTAAGCCCCATCCGATAAAAGCACTACTTCCACACAAAGCATCTTCATCTAAAATTGCATTATCTTTCATTGGTGACCACTCCTTCATGACAATGTTGTTGATTTGGTCAAGGTTGACCTAGTCAAAGTGATCCAGCCCCTTTTCACACCAATGGGTGCTTAATTAAGCTGCCAAGGTTTATCTCTTTCACATTGGCATTGATTTATTTCCTTATTAGGATAATTATGGACCTCCTTTTCCTCTTACTCATCCAACAAAGAAGAACAACAAAATTTAATATTCCAACTAGCTCATGCCTAATTTAGGAATATTACAATCCTCCCCTCCCAAGTGTTGCTTGTCCCCAAGCAACTGTAAGGACAGAACTGAAAATGTGGGGAACCTTTATTCGCATATGGAGCTCCAATCTCCAAGCTATCATCCATACAAAATGAATCACCCTCCAGAGTGGTAATTCATAGCAAAACTCCTCCCACCTACTCATGAGAGGAACCTCCCAAGTTCTCAAGTTACGCAAATGGCTCATCCCATAAGGAAACAAGAGACCCAATGTAGCAATCATGGATGGTCCAATTCTTTCCCAAACATATGAAACACAAAAAATATTGAGAATATCTCTCCCAAAGGACACATCCAATCCTCCCATCCTCCCTCCAATCATTCCCATAAAAATAATAAGTACATCATCAATTTATGGGATCAAAACCAAGTACATACAAATAGAAATATGTAACAATGTAGGTGGGTCATAGTCCCACATGTGGAACCAACGTAGTATATCTCCTGACTGTAATAGATAATGATATGGTAAGTGCTTTCCCCGCCACTTACTTGTTGCCCAAGTCTTCTCACAATGGTTGAAAGTGTGAGATATGTTTGGTGCTTTTGGAATGCACACACAATTATACAATATCTCCCTATGTCCTCCAAGGGAGTGGCCATGTTCATAAATTTTTGTGGCCCAAATTTGGCCATCAAGTTTATATGGAATAATAATCCTTCTTGGAGATATGGCCTACATATACATGGTAAAATAATTCAAGTAATAATCAAATGAATCATTAGGTACACAAGCATATTCTTCACCAAAATTTATCCTCATACAAATGGAGTGGTGCATAGATCTATCTCCTCTCATTCCAAAAGAGGAAAGAGGTGACTGCATTAACTCCTTCATAGAGTCATTTATCTCTCCCATCTCCACATGGTTCATGCATCTCTAAAAATGCTGATATAATTCCTCTTCAAAGACTTCCCAAGTGTAGTACTCCATGATAGTGTGAAAGCCTTCATAGAGTAAGTATGGCTAAAAAGGAATTATTCATGTGCCCTTTGTAGCAACTTTTCCTTGAGCTTGGAGGCTCTAGATAATAATATCCTACCATGATAGTAGATGATTTCATCTTGTACTAAATATCCCTCCCCATGTAGCTGGCCATCAAGTATCATGCATGTGAAAAGATCCTTTGAATAATCCACCAACTGCTGGGATTTCCAACATGGATCAATCTTCCATAGTGACAGTGCTGACGATCTATCATAAAGAATATCTATCATATGGCTACTCTTCTCCTTGACATATCCCATGCCAAAGGTATATGTTGGAAGGTTTCTATCCTTCCCTTGCTTCTCCTCCCACAATGCAGAATCTGAAATGAGAGTGGGTGATGAAGATGTTGGGAGAATGTCTCCCTCCTCCTTGGGTCTATCCAAGACTCTCAACATTTTTTCATGGCCCCCCAATACCCCTTCATGAGAAAAATATATCAATGCTACACCATGTTGAGAGAAATATTTGTTCATTCCCCAATCAGGGGGTCTCCTTGGCGGAATTCCTCCATGTAATAAAACATCAAGTCTTAGAGCACGTTGTATATGTGAATGGATTGTTTTTTCCCTTCTTTCACTGCACAAATCATCCTCCTAATTTTGTGCATAAACCTCATAAAAAGAATGGGTGTGTATGTTCCCAATCACTTGATGTTGGCCCTCCTTCTCATATTCTCCTACCTTCTCCAAGATCTCACAGTATAAGGTGTCTTCTTCAAATGTATTTAACCCATGTACACCCAACATTTCCTTCGTGTCAAGAGTATTTCTCACAAAGGAATGACCTATCATAGTGTGTTTCCCTAAGATTGCATTCAATGTTGGAACACACTTCCTCCATTTTTTTTTCTCATTGCCTATCAACATAGACACATGATTCTCATGATATTCATATGTAAGATCCTTTGGGACTCCTTGCAAAGATGCAAGAGCTCCACTAGTTGAATAAATTGCTTCATCTCCATCTCCAAATAGAAGTAGATCTCCTCCTGCTATCACAGCACTGGAGGATATTTCCAGCTCTTCGTCCTCCTTCTCCTCATCAATGGATAATACCTCATCATTAAGAGATCCTTTGACTTGATGTAATTTTGGAAAAGAAATCCTCATGTCTCCTTTTTGAGAAGAAATTTCTTGCTGAAGTGGGGCCTTTACCCTTGGAAAATCATGTTGCAGATCTTTAACCCCCTCAATAATGTTCTGAAATGGAGTTGCCTTCATGGATCCTTCCAACTCATACAAAGGTTTTGATTTCTTGGGTTTGGTTTGCTCTTCCAAGGAAGTTTCATATTGTTTCCAATCAAATATTTTCACTAACCTCCTGGTGAGCTTTGCATACGTAGATATATTTACATTTATGAATGAATAAGATTCAAATAACCACCAGGCATAAGCCTTACCTTCAAGATTTAGCGTTTCTACTCTAATGGCTTCCTCTTCTGAAACTTGATGCAGCTAGAAATATGTGTCTAGCTTCTTTACCTAAGCCTTGGATGTGCTCTTGGGTGACCCATCAAAAGTAGGTAGAAAGAATCTACCCAAAGTGTGTTGCATGCACCCCCTTATTCTATTGTAGTTTCTAGGTCTTATATCTTCTTTGATTTAACAAAACCCTTGGAAGCTTATACTCTCCTTGAATCTTCGAGACTGAGATTCATATTCTTGGAGATAGTCACCAAGAGTCTCCTCCTTTGGTGTTTCTCCTTATGTTTCTTATCTTGCCAAGAATGTAGGTATGGTACAACGTTGTAGATTTGATGGTGTAGCTAAATGCTTACACCCATAATGTGAAAACCTAGAGCTTTCTTCATGTACAAACTCTTTTGGAGAATCTCTACATCTCTCCATCCTCATTTCTCTAATTTATTTGTTAATGCCTTGGATAGTTTGGAAAAGAAGCCTTGATAACTCCTTCACTTTCATTCCTCCGATAATGGGGTTTTACCCTTATTTTCTTTTTCTTTTGTATAATAACACTTCCAGTGTCTTCTTCTTTGATACCTCTTCTCTCTATCACTAAGAGGCCCTCCTTCTTCAGATGACATATTGGATTTTTAATATGCATAGGTTGTGCCAAGATTATGCTCTGATACCACTGTAAAATCCCCAAATGGGAAATGCAAGAATAGAACGCATAAAACTGGAAATATGCAGAAATATAATAGATCAAAGCATGAGACAATAGTAGATCCATTCAATTATTATTATAACAACAAAATAGGTACAATATCTTGAGGAAAATATCACTCAAGTGGGCCAAATAAGCCTCTCATGAAAGCATACACCTAGATCTAAGTTGTTGTTAATACATCAAATACATGAACCCAGAAAAATACACTGTCTAAGAGAGAATAGCAGCTGAAAGGTATACAAATATATTTCTGCTGATACAATGCTCCAAAAATTCTAAGTCTAGAGATCCATGCTCCAAAACAGAATTCCAGGACAACCCAGAAAAGGTTTCCGGAAATACACACTATACAAAATATAATAGATTTGGCCCTAGGGCTAGATAATCTATGAAAATAAATCACTAATGGAAGATGGATGATATGATATAAAATATTGTTGATCCTCCTCCAACAGATCTCCTAAATGAAGGGTTGATCCCCACACAGGAAACCCAAACACTCTGATTAGGGCAATAAACCCATTGCTACAGTTGCTCTCCAAAATAACACCCTACAAGAAACTACACTGTAGCTGAGGAATGCTACTTGGCTTGGTGCAAAAATATGTATTGAAGCCATGAAGTCTTCCTCACAAGCATCTAGATGAAAGGATGGTCCCTCCAATGGAAAAATAGCTCAGAAAATGGATATTTCTCTCCTCCACTGTTACACCCCTTCAACACAACCCAACTCTAAACAAAACTACGTTGTACATGAGACTGAAGCTTGGAAAAAATGGATGATTGTGGAAGTATATTGAAAACCCCAAAGAGATCCTCAATGGATGAGGTGGGATTCCATTTTAGGAACACCCTGTGCTAAACCATACTCTATCTTAGCTAAACAGCAAGAGAAAGATGTATGTCTAAACAGACCATATATTTAGAAATATAATTAACCAAAACATAATCAATATGACTTCCATCCTCTTCCTTAAATAATATATGAGTTTGTAAACCCTAATCCCCATCCAATAAAAGCACTACTTCCACACAAAGCATCTTCATCTAAAACTGTGTTGTCTTTCATTGATGACCACTCCTCCATTACAACGTTGTTGATTTGGTCAAGATTGACCTAGTCAAAGTGATCCAGCCCCTTTTCACACCAAAGGGTGCTTAATTAAGCTGCCAAAATTTATCTCTTTCACATTGCCATTGATTTATTTCATTATTAGGGGAATTATGGACCTCCATTGTCCTCTTATTCATCAAACAAAGGAGCAAAACAAAATTTAATATTCCAACTATCTCATGTCTAATTTAGGAATATTACAGATACGCTATGGATCCTTGGAGTCCCATAGATTCATGTAGCGTTTTCCTTTGCATACATTGCATTAGAGATTAGGGAGAACTGTATCCTCAAGCATCTCCCATGCAACCAAGGTGATCAATAAAAATAGCCAAGAGTAGCAAAAAGGCTTACCTTGGTCCTGCACCTCGTGCACATTATCTAAAAATTCTTCACATAGGTATTGTGATGAGTTGTAGTAGACCCCTTTGTTACACTGCCTTGCCAACTAAAAAACAAATGCAAGGATATCTCGTGGCCTAAATTTGTGCATTAGCTTACACCCAAGCAGCAAATTTCCCATGCGCACTCTTGGGTCAATGATGCTCTCCACTAAGAACCCTCGCTTGTCGTGGTCCACCTTGTATTTTTCTCTAACGTCATCAACCACCTTCTTCTCGTTCTTCTTCCCAAACCCATTAATGGGATGGGGCCCCTTCATGGGAAGGGCAATGATCCTGTGGATCAGAGCAGTATCGAGAGGGATGCGACCTTGGATCCATAATCAACCATCATGGATCAATGTGTGCATCTTCCAAATGACGAAGCTGGTGATAGAGTATCGCCCAAAGTAGGGGATGCGCAGCAGATTCAATATTCTTGAGTCTTGCATCCCATGTGCCCATGACATTGGCTCCACCTTTGGTACATCATCATACAGAAGGTGCCTTCATTGCCTAGATTGTGGTCATCAAATTTCATGGCCAGAATGTTGCCAAACATTTCCCCGATGTGAGGGACCTCCTATGGGACTAGTGGCATTTGGAGATAATCACGAATGACATCTACATTTTTGGGTGTGTGCATCATCATATTTCGTAGATTAGCATACCCTGGTAGCCATGAGAGGAGGGCTACCAACAAGGCTTCTTCCTGGGTCGACATGGGTCATTTTGAGGGATTGGGCAAGCATTCCTGGGGCACTAGCCTAGGGGAGTGCACGATCCTGGGGGAGGTGCGCGGTTTCACCGAAGCCCACTTCGTGGATTTTCCCTTTTCCTTCTCCTTACCTTGTTCCTCTCCTTTTTCCTTATCCTTACCTTGTTCCTTTCCTTTTTCCTTCCCCTTTCCCTTTCCTTTGGCCGGGTAACCTCAAAAACATCTTCGGACCCCATCTCAGTAGTGGCCGTAATGGGCGATGACTCGGTGGGGTTAGTGGTCGTCATCCTTGATTGGAATATAAATTCAAGATTTCTGCTATCGGAAGGGGTAGCTCACCTAGACATACAAGTGGTATGGTCATAAGAAATGCATAATTCACAATAAATCATAGAGCATAATATCTTTAGAGAGAAAAGGAACCGATTATGATCTACGCCCTTTCTTTTATAGGCCACCATGGGTAAAAACAGTCGTATTGTCATTAAATGCAAATTACAATCGAGGAAACAGTAACAAATCTTCCAAGATCGCTGCATTAAATGTAGAAAACCTACTCCATCCAATGGTAAAATTGATTTCTCACCTAGTTTTACTACTCCAACGAGTAGTTTTTCTAGTTGTGCACTACACCTACACCTTCGTCGCACCTTTCTGTGCCTCCTTACCTGCATGCTAGCATTGTGCTCCCGCTGCACCTGCCTATGCCCTCTCTTCTTAGCATGCACAACTCCTTTAATACTGATACTCTGGCCATATAGTCATTTGGTAGGCATCGGGTTGTCCCTGTATGGTTCCAGACAACTTCCACTAACGTACCCGATAAGGTAGTCTCTATGCAACGTAGCCAAGCACACCACACCACCATCTATAATCTCTTTTCCTATATATGGTCCCAACCACTGCTTACAGAACTTACCTAGGTGGCGCGCAAATTGATTGTCATAGAGTAACATCAATTATTCTTCCTTAAACACTTTCTATCAGATGTGCTAGTCATGCCAAGATTTTTCACGTTCCTTCTATACTTGCTAATAGAAATTAGCAATGAACCAATCTTCTTCCAAGGCAACTAGTTGCACCAATCATTCCTCCATGATGTCAGGTTCTGCCATATTTGAGAAAGCTGCAATGCACAGGTTGGGGACAATATATTCCATGGGCATGATGGCCTCCTGTCCATAGACCATCCTGAAAGGATTATTTCTAGTCAACTTATTACATGTAGTCCTATAGGCCTATAGCATTGAATGGATATGCATGTCCCAGTCATTCTGATTGGTATTATAGATCTTAGTTAGTGTGTTCTCCAAGATTTTGTTGAAAGCCTCTACTACACAATTAGCTTGTGGGTGGTATGGGGTGCTTTTCGCATGGTGGATTTGAAATTATTCTATCAAAGCTTCAATAGGTTCAATGAAAAAATGCGTACCTCTATTTCTCATTAAGATCTTCGTGCAGCCAAACCTGATCAAAATATGCTCAAAAATTAAATGAGAAGCAGTATCTTCATTACAATATTTCACAGCCCTTGCCTCTACCCATATGGTTACATAATCAGTCGCAGTAATGATGTAACATGCACCAGTCTTCTTTCCCAGAGGGTTAATTGGTCCCATAAATTCAATGACCCATTTATAGAATGCCTGCAGGCCCATCTACGGTTGTAGTGCCATTTCATCTTTGCGCGAGGGCTTCCTAGTTCACTGGCATGCGTCATAGGCTCGAAAATACACTTTTGTATCATTATGAAATGTGGGCCACCATAACCCTGAATGAAACACCTTCTGCATAGTGTCTTTCCTTGCGTAATGGCCTTCGACCACACCTCCATTAGCCTTAGCCAAGATGTGTAATATTCCCAAAAGGGAAAAGCAGGAATAGAGTGCATAAAACTGGAAATATGCAGAAATATAATAGATAAGAATAATGTGACAATAGTGGATCCATTCCATTATGATTATAACAGCAAAATAGGTACAAGATCTTGAGGAAAATATCACTCAAGTTGGGCAAACAAGCCTCCCATGAAAGCATACACCTAGAGCTAAAATGTTGTTAATACATGAAATACAAGAATCTAGAAAACTGCATTGTCTAAGAGAGAATATCAGCTGAAAGATACAAAAATGTATTGTTGCTGATATAATGCTCCAAAAATGCTAAGGCTAGAGATCCATACTCCAAAAAAGAATTCCAGGAAAACCCAGAAATGGTTTCCGGAAATGCACACTATACAAAATATAGTAGATTTGGACCTAGGGCTGAATAATCTCTGTAAACGAATCACTGATGGGATATGGTTGATCCTCCTCCAACATATCTCCTAGATGAAGGGCTGATCCCCACACAGGAAACCCAAACACTCCAAATAGGGAAATAAACCCATTGTTGCAACTGTTGTCCAAAATAACGTAGTCCTTGAGGGAAACTGCACTGTAGCTGA
The DNA here is from genome assembly GCA_034641835.2 of Pinus albicaulis. Taxonomy (NCBI): domain Eukaryota; kingdom Viridiplantae; phylum Streptophyta; class Pinopsida; order Pinales; family Pinaceae; genus Pinus; species Pinus albicaulis. The sequence continues at coordinate 1,672,114,275 of CM076584.1, read as the reverse complement.
TGTCTGCTACTTGGCCCAGTGCCAAAATATGTAATGAAGCCCTGAAGTATTCCTCACAAGCCTCCAGATCAAAGGATGATCCTTCTAATGGAAAAATAGCTTAGAAATTGGAGATCTCTCTCCTCCACTACTACACCCCTGAAACACAACCCAACTCTAAAAATATTTGTGTTGGACATGAGACTGAAGCTTGGCCAAATGTCTGAAAGTGGAAGTATAGTGAAAAATCCTTCAAGAGATTCTCAATGGAAGAGGTGGGATTTCCGATCAGGAACACCCTGTGCTAAATAGCACATGCAATCTTAGCTAGACAACTGAAGAAAGCTATATGTCTAAATAGACCATATATCAAAATATCAAAGCATCAAGATGAATAATATGGCTGGCATCCTCTTCCTTTTATAATATATGAGCTTCCAAACCCTAATCCCCATCCATTAATGACACTACTTCCTTGCAATGTGTCTCCATATAAAACTGTGTTGTCTCTCCATTAATGTCCACTCCTCCATGACAATGTTTTTGATTTGGTCAAAGTTGACCCAGTCAACATGTTTTAGCCCCTATTCACACCTTAGGTTTCTTTATTAAGCTGAAAAGATGATCCACTTTCACATGAGAATATAAGTCTCTAATGGATATGTCTCCTCCCAAGAATACAAGTTTTCTTTTGGCGGTGTACTGGCCAGCAACAACCCCCCTTCTTATTTAGTATTATCACTACTACTAAATAAGTGGGGGCCCTTAGTCAAAAAATTTAAAAATCGATTAGTGCTTGTTTTTCCTTTTTTTTCAATAAAACTTAATATCATAGACTTAGGAGAATACCCCTTGAAAAATCTAAAAATCTTAAGTTTTATGATGAGATAGAATAAAATCATTCCTTAAAGGAATATCGCATCGCAAAAAAGTAATGAATATCTCCTTACAATCGGAATTCTAAATATTGCGAGATCACGATGAGATAATATGCACTAAAAAATATTCATCGCATCGCATGCCTCAAATATCACTTACGCTAAAAACCTAAAACCACCGATATGCGATGGCACATATCACAAATCATGTTTCGCAGAAAAACACATTAACGAATATTTGTCATATGCTACGCTCCAGCAATTTTGCGATATTGCGATTTTGCGATTTTGCGATATCGCGGTATTGAGATATTGCAATTCCACGAGATTGTGATATGCAATACTGTGATATGCGATATTGCGAAGCAAATCGTAGATCGCCTTATCGTAGATATTTAAGGCTCATTGTACGAAAAATATTTTCCATAAACCGAGGCCTGGTTATGCGCTTTAATGTTAATAAATGAATTGGTTGTCAATCATTAATGAAATATGGTTTTGTTATGATCGAAGAGCCATTTCACGTAAGGTGGTATATTTTATATGTCTTCAGCATTTACAATCTTTCCCGTCACCTTTTTTATCATTATTTTCATCTCGCTTGTAAACTACAGGAATGAAGAACAAAGAACTATACAAAGCAGTATTCAGGATAATATGGGAAAGAAAGACAAGGCTCCGAGTTTTGAAGACAAAGAAATGACGCCCTTGTATACAGACACCACCTGTAACAAATATGTTGGTATTACTACTTGGGAAGGCATGTACAGTCTACTTGAGGAAGAGAATCCCAGAGTAACGGAGGTTACAGCTACTGCAGGTTCACATGGGTCTTCTAAGGCGTCTATTACAGAGCTAGCTTGCTCGGTCTTGCACCGGATAGCAGCGAGGCCTAAAATTATTCCATACATGGACACATTTAAATGGGTATTGGACAACACTGATATCACAAACAGACAGTTTAACACTCAGGTTCAAGAACTCATTGGCTCATTCAATCCACAAGATTTGAGACTCATGTATCATTTACTAGAGCCACAGGCGGCTTATAACAAACAGTTCATGGAGAAGTTTGCTAAAAAAAATGAAAATCTAGCAGAATCCACCAAGGAATGGTCAAGGAGGGATGAACCACTTAAAAAGGACAAACATGGTATGTATAGTACTGGTTCTCTCACCTCCCCGTATTGCTTTGCTGCTGCTATGCTCTGTTTGGGAAGCCAGACATTAATAAATTTTCATCTGACTGGCTACCATTATTGAATGCTGCTGTTAATGCTACTGTTGTGGATTGGGCTAAGATATTATCTGATAACTTAGCCACAGCCATTTTGAATTACCAGTCTAAAAAAACTGTTTCTCAGAGAATTTATCCCCCTTTTTACTTATCTGCATATCTGATGGATTCAATCTGTTATATTTCCAAGTTTCCTTTAATGGGTTGGAAATGGATGACTCAAGTCCCCTTACCCATTCATATTTATCATAAATAATTGTCGGATTCCAAGTTCATTCCCTATTTTTACAAGATATGTCATGGAATCATGTTGCCCCTGTATAAAATGTTATATGATAAAGATGCTCCAAGGTTTTCTCCTGAAGCAGAGGTAGATATACTTCCTGTCGCGAGATGGTTTGGAGAAGAACTGTTTACATAGGTCAAGGTATTTGGAAGCCTCGCTTCCCCTCATGTCTTACCTTTTTATGTTCTCGATAAACTCATGGCACGAGAAATTTCTTATCAAACCTGCGGAGAAGGAGGTTTGACTAAAGATTTGAAGGACAAAAAGAAGGCTATTTGGCCACAATTTCCTATGGCCTGTGGAGCCTTTTAATTATTTGATGTAGGCCATGCATTCAAAGAAGTAAACAACATAACATGTTTACGTTTGTTCAAATTTCTAGGAAGACCGTTCGACCCTTATGATATTGCTAAAAATTTCACTACTGCAGTCAAAATAAAGGTGTTTTCTAAAGAAGATGATCTTTTTGATGGCATGTTCCAAGAGAAAGGTACACTTAAAGAAGTTCTACATTCGGCTCAAATGCGATTTCCTCCAGCATAATTTCAAGAGTTCAAGATATACAGGGAAAGGAAGTTAGCTAGTATCCCTTTGGATAAATTACGCTTAGAACCCTTAAGGGAACCAAATCCAGTATTAGTCTCAGTGGAAGTTCAGGCACAGGCAAATCTAAATCTAAGTCCAGGAGAGAAACGTCAGAACACTCTAAGAGGTCTGAAAATGACCATGATAAAAGTGAAGGGTCAGTAAGGGATATTGCCCAGTCAAAGGAGCTCCCACAGCAACAGGTTTTGACCTCTCCACAGCTAAATATTTCCCTTCTCATAGTACAACAACCATCAGTCAGAAATGAGCTAGATAAATAATGGGAGACATTCAATGATTTAATCAGTAATGTACAGGCAACAAAAGATATAATCACAGGAACAATTAGCAATGTCCCAGAAATGGAACATATTCCCATTACCCCATCCTCTGAACTTATGCTCAAGATAGAGGAAATTCCTCCTCTTGATGTATTTTATAGTCCAAAACGCAGGGTAGTAGTGAGAAGACAAAGAAAGAAAATGAAATTATAAAATTTTCTCTCTCATGATGCAGAGCAATTAGACATCCTATGGCAATATCCTATCACTGATCCCACTGAAAATCTCACCAAATTATCTAAGATCACAAGAGCATATGCCTCTGCGGCCATTGATAAAGCATCTGAGGTACGAAAATTACTGAATGAGAAAGAATATCAAGTACAGGTTTTGCAACAACAACTGCAACAAGCCAACGCCAACAATGAAGCACAGAAATAGCTTAAAAAATTACAGCAGGACTTCCAACAAATGCAGATAGGGTACCAGAATAGTTTGGCTGAAAGAAAAAAACAGTTACAGGTTATGCAAGAGATGCATAAGGATGATCCTAAGCTTACAGAATTCATCACAGAATCCATTTCCTTAAATGATCAACTATTGCAGCAACAGGAAATATTATGTCAAAGAATATCACAGTGGAACTCTTATTACAAAATAAGCGATAAAATCACTAATCAAGTCATAGAATTACGACATGATTATGATTTAATTGATAAAAGAGTTACCGAATATTTGGCTTCGCAAGAAACAGAGGAGGGAAAAAGAGCAGGTGCACCAATAATCAATGACAATCACAAAGAAATGCTCTTTAACAATTGGGATGCACAAATCAAGAAAGCAGAGCAAGCGACAGAAGAAGCAGCCACAACAAAAAATAGTGTTATTGACTGCATAAATGAAAATTTTCACAAGGAAAATTTGATCTCAGAAACCACTCCAAGGTATCTATCGAAAGCACAGCAACTGCAGACAGGCTAGAGACAGAAGGCTCAAGAAAAGGCAGAATCAATTAAAAGATTAACTAGGTTGAATTGGGATTCTTACTGGGAATATTTGGTAAAACCACACAACCAGTGCATGACTCTCAAATGTATCATTAATTCTGCCAAGAAGATGGTGCCAGCTCTTGCCGATTCCGTTTTCACATGAAAGTTAATGTTGGAAGTCGGCCAGCTGACTCTTCTCAAACAAATGCTAAACACTTGCGATTTCAAAGAACAGATTCACAAATAGTTAGTTGTTAGTTTTAGTTTTAGATTCAGTGTTAGTATCAATTATTTTTGCCTAAAATAAGGAGGGTCATTTAAACCATTTCCTACATTTTTGTAATAAAATATTTTTAGATTTAGTTAGTAGTATTTAAACCCTTCTCATGCATTTAGAGAAGGGTCCTGAAATTTGTCAAAAACTTGTCCTCAGAACATGCACTTTTGCACCCTCTGAGGAGGTTTTGATGAATGAATGGAACATGATTTATTGATATTTGCGTTTAATATCTACTACTGATGTTTCACTTTTGTACTCTTAATGGATATTGGATTAAGAAGAGATAAGTCATTATTGCTTGAAGCTCATGAGTAGAACTAGTTATAAATGGTACTTTTGTTGGGAAAAATACTAAGAGGGGGGGGTGAATCAGTATTTAGGGCATACTCAAGAATTTTTACTTTTTCTTACTTGAAAACACATATGCGACTTTCATGTAGCCAACTCGCGTATACACGCGGATATACTTAATAAAACATGTGTATGTCCAGCAATATTATTATGCAGATAATTCTTCACTTATATCATTCCATCATTCATTCATTAGATGTTCAATAAACAGTAAGCATGAGCAGTAATAACAGAATAAACCATCACACATAAGCAACACACATGAACACCAGGATTTTAGGTGGAAACCCAAGTCGAGAGAAAACCACAGCTGTCGTTGTCTCAACCTTCAATATTTTATTATAGAGAAAACATCTTACAACCATGTACTGGCGCAGACTCATACCAGCATGCAGGCACCCACCTGCATAAGGCTACAACCTTCTCTCGTTTACTAGCCTCTCCTGGAAGGGAGCTACAACCCCCTGCTCTCGTTTACCAGCCTCTCCTGGAAGGGAGCTACGACCCCCTGCTCTCTTTTACCAGCCTCACCTGGAAGGGAGCTACAACCCCCTGACTGAAGGCTACAACCCACAGCACCACCATGGACCACGTTTCATCAATTTTCACACTGGATCCAACAGCTTCCATACAACATATATTGCAGGCCACTTTTCATCAGATTTTCAAACTGGACCCACTCCACACATTTAATCTCAACATTCATCAAACTGAAACTTATAACCCCATCAATTAATTCATTGAATCATCAACCAATCAACCAAAAACTTGATCTTCAATTAACATAATCAGCAGCATATTCATCATTCAAACAACCCAGTTCTGTATGAATACATCATTGACAGATAGCAGTAAAACAACAGAACAGATCAGAAAAACCCTAGATTCCATACGCACTTTTACTTCACTGAACCTGCATATGTACGCGCTTTCATATAGAGCAACCCGCGTATACTTCAATGCATTCTTCAGAAAATCTTTTCTGCCCATACGCGCTTTTCCTTAATCAGATCCGCGTATACACGCGCTTTTGCTGAAGCGAACCTGCGTATACATCTGTAACTTTTCAGGACTGTGCAGCTCTTCAGATCAGATAAACAACATCATATTTCATCCCTTACTTCAGAGAGTATTTCGCCTCATCTCAGATCTAAACAATCCATAATCAGATCTAGAAAATATATATACATTTCAGATCTAGAGATCCCTCTTCATCATTTTCTTCATAGGTGCATCATAGATTCAGATCTATCAATCAAGAACAGAGTTCATCCATGCAGATATTCCTTAGAGAGATTTATTCATTCACAATCCTTACTCATGCACACCCTTGCACTATGGTTTTCTTCTCCTTCAATAGATTTACCCTTTTTCAATACCATGAGCCAAAACCACATCACTTCCGATGGTATTCCTGGACGGGATAAAATAGACAACCCAACGCTCAATACAATGGGTCAATACCATGGTAGTAACCCCTAGTTTTATACATTTAGAGCGCAATTGACCATACGCGACTTGGCACGTACTTTTCCGCGTACATACGCGACTTCCCTTTACTAAACTCGTGTATTACTTGTGACATACACTTTTCATCATTGTTCTGGCCCATTCTGGAAATTATTTCTTCCGCACCTTCTGTACTGATTGTATATACATCAGATGTACATCATTAACAAGCTCATCAAGTCAAGTTCCATCAAGTACAACTTCATCAAGAAGGTTGCCATCATCTTCTTCAAGTTTTTCCATCATCTTTATCAAGTGGGTTGCCATCAAGGACAACACATTGCATCATATTGCCAAAAATCTCCCCCTTTGGACTTGATGTCAACCACGATGGTGTTTGATCTCAACAGATAGATACATTAAGCATAATGATATTCTCCCCCTATTCAAACACCATGTCACTCTCCCCCTTTGACATCAAGGGCAAAGGGCGGATCAAAAACGAACACAAGGTTTTTCTGCTCATGTAGAAAGAAGAGCATTGTAGATCTGATGTGCACTGAAGTTACCATGCTCCCCCCTGAGTTCATGTTGAATGTTCAAACATATTTTTCAATGAAGTACATGACTCTATGACCTTTCCTATCACCAAGGACTCATACTTGCATCAATGATCCAACCAAGTGGATTTACATAAGAGACTCAAGTACCCAACCAAGTGGGTTTACACATTTTGACTCAACTTCTCAACCAAGTGGGTTTACACATTTTGACTCAACTACCCAACCAAGTGGTTTTACAAAATGAACAAGTCCTTACATGACTGAATATTAAAATTTTACATCATAGGTCTCATCATGACCTTTTCATCAAATTACAAATATGACTTTTTATGACCACTATCAAAAAGACCTCAAGAAAGATCATATTTCAGAATCATCATAATGCCAACAATGCATTATGCCCAGCAAGGCTAATGCTCCCCCTGAAAATGTACAATAGTTTACTCCATCTCCCCCTTAGCTTGTGAATCCTGAACACTTTCAATAGCAGATCATCAAGGCATATTCATCAAATATCAGAGAGTGAAACAGAACTATGAGAGCTGAAACATCACCAGATATACCATACAGCATTAGAGATACCAAAAAGCACCACAACTTGTTGCTGAAGAAATGCTGACCCAAAAAAAATTGTCAGCAGCCACACATACGTGGTTTTCTATGTATGAACTCGCGTATATACGTGACTGTGTTTTAGGAAATCTACGTATCCAAATCCATCTTCTGCATTTTAACCAGATCTAATCCTCTGTGAGGCAGAGACAGTTTTCAGCTTCTTTCTGAGATATTTGAATGCTTCCCTGTAATATATGAGAGCAGATAGATAGGACAATGTAGTTGTGTCTTCAAGTGTCATCCAATGGTTGTAGCATGAGCACATTAGTAACCAAGCCTTCAAACTCTTTGCAGCATCAACATATTCTTCCCAGGAGGAATTATCATACCAGAACAACTTCTACAATAAACCATACGTGTCAAACAATCATCCAAGTAATCCCATATCACCAAAAACTTCAATATTTACATCATGATGCAACATGTGATGGAATTATGTATAAAAGGTCAGATCAATAGCAACAAACTCTACATGATCTATTCATATCTCTGAATCATAAGACTTCCATCTCATCCATAAAACAAAATACTCTTCATCAAAAAGCATTCAGAGCTTATTTATAACCTCATCATAAGAAGCCATGTATCATATCATCATCTTTTGAGCATGCATAAGCAGATACAATGCCAACCATGCAATCATTAGCAGTTAGACTGATGCTCCCCCTGAACCTGTGATCCTATTCTTGAGCTTTCATACTAATTTCCTTATCATAAATGCATACGCGTCTATGTCCACTGGAACTCACGTGTATACGCAACTTTACTTCATTAAACCCATGTATGGAAAGTGAAATACTGAAAATTTCACACTCCTTCTTCTCCCCCTGAATTTGTATCACCTGTACCTGTCTTCTTCACAACAGATGCACTGTCAAAAATAAACATAACCAGAATAACCAAATCAACCATGAGAATCACCATACATCGCTCCCCCAGTGATGATACATTACTAATCACCAGAATGTATCTCACATCATTCATGCAGTCATTATGAGAAATAGGCTTTAGAAGCGGATGACTGCAGTAGGATCAATATTCCCTACGTTTCTGACCGGTCCTCCTTCTTTTTCCAACTTTGCTTGAACTTTCTAATTGTGTGCTGGAAATTGTCCACTTTGTTAGATCTATTCATCCTGCATTATTTTTCTACATGTCCATACTTGTTACAGGCATAACATCTTGTGTGACCAGAAAAGTAAGCATAAGGATCATAATGTGTTTTTCTATTCTTCCTTCTATTGCAATCAGCTGCTTTATGACCATACTTGTTGCATGAAAACAATATCCCTTGAAGAAACCCGAGTACCTTTCTGTGTAGAATCTGTTTGTTTGTGATTGAAACAATCTTCTTCTGCAATTGGCTGCAACATGCTCATAATTATGACATTTAAAGCATTCAACATTATTGAATGATTTCCTTTGAGTGTTCATGATTTTTGGTTGACTTCTTGTTTCTTTCAATTCTTCTGGTTTTGCATTGACATCCTTTGAATCTTTAACACTTCCTTGTGAACTAGATTCTCCTTTAACAGTTTCATGAAAACCAAGACCAATTTTAATAGCAGGAGACCTTTGATTACTAAGAATATTGTCCAGAATCTTAGTACTATCTTGAAACCTCAAGAGTTTATCCTTTTCTTCTAATTTACCTTTGAGAATGTTTACCTCAATCTCCAATTTTTGGCATTTCTTCTTCATGCTTTCTTCGACCCTTTTTCCTTATTCTACTTGATCATTCAAATTTAAAATCTCTTCTTTCAACCCATTTTCTTGCTCTTCAAAGATTTGTAAAAGTTCTTCATTCTTCTTATTTGATTTTTTCAGATCTGTTTTGAGAGAGATGATTTCTGCTTCAAGTCCTTCACTGTGATTGGTTACTTTGTCCTGCAGTCTTTGATACATTTCTATATGTCCCTTCATTTTTTCTATTTATTCATTCAATCTAGAGATCACATCCTTGAGGATAGATTCCCTTCTTTTGAATTGATCCCAAAAATTACTTTCATCATTGATCTTGAGATTTTCTTCTAGACTTATACTGTTACTTTCACTATCTTCATCATTGCATGCACAAGTGAGTGGATTACAAGAACAACAATCAATACCTATTTCCTCTTCTTCATTTTCTGTTGCACATGTTTTCTGAGATATCTTCTTTCCTTGAGTAGCCTTCTTCTTTTGCTTCTTTTCCATGAGCACTAGCAGATCTTGGTCAAAATCTTCTTCATCTTCACTTGACATTTCATTATTATCTTCATTTGCATAATAACTCTTTCCCTTTTCAAATTGTTTCCCTTTTTCATGATTTTCTTTATAAGGACATTTAGCAGCATAATAACCCACTCTTCCACAGTCAAAACATTTGAAGGGAAGCTTACCTCTGAATCTTCCAGTACCTGGTTGAAGTCTTCTCACAAAGTTTGCTTCTTCTTCTTCTGATATATAACTTGATTCCTTGGCAACTTCCTTTCCTTTTCCTTTTGCACACGCCTTAAAAGCAGCTTCTTTGATTTGAGAGGGACCTCCTTGTCTCATTTCATAAGCAGTCAGAATACCATGTAGTTGAACAATAGTAAGAGTTTGCAGATCTTGCCTTTCTTTAATAGCTGATACTTTTGACTCAAATTTTGAAGTCAAAGATCTTAAGACCTTTTCTACCAGAGTAGTATCAGTTATGGTTTCACCCAAACTTCTCATACGATTTACGATATCATCTAGACGTAAAAAGAAGCTGGCAATACTCTCATCACTATGCATCCTTAAATTTTCATATTCAATTATGAGAGTTTGGAGTTTTTCACTTTTCACCTTTGTATCTCCTTCATAGATTAGAATGATTTTGTCCCATATTTCTTTTGCTGAATTTAGCTGCATCACTTTAGCAAATTCTGGTTCAGACATGCTTCCTAATAAGACATTGACTGCTTTGGTATTGATTTCATATTTCTTCCTTTCTGCTGCATCAGTAGGAATTCTTGCCGGATACTGATAACCTCCTTCCACGATTGCTCATACTTCTTCACCAAGACTTTGCAGATATGCTTTTGTTCGTATCTTCCAGAATAACGGATTATTTCCATTGAATAGAGATGGCCTTACAGACATTACCCCTTCATGACTTCCCATTGCGACAGATCTCCTTCAAGCGATCAAGCTTCTGCAGAAGGACCTTCTCTGATACCAATTGTTGGGAAAAATACTGAGAGGGGGGGGTGAATTAGTATTTAGGGCATACTCAAGAATTTTTACTTTTTCTTACTTGAAAACACATACGCGACTTTCATGTAGCCAACTCACGTATACACACGGATATACTTAATAAAACATGTGTATGTCCAGCAATCTTATTATGCAGATAATTCTTCACTTATATCATTCCATCATTCATTCATTAGATGTTCAATAAACAGTAAGCATGAGCAGTAATAACAGAATAAACCATCACACATAAGCAACACACATGAACACTAGGATTTTACGTGGAAACCCAAGTCGGGAGAAAACCACCATTGTCGTTGTCTTAGCCTTCAATATTTTATTATAGAGAAAACATCTTACAACCATGTACTGGCGCAGACTCATACCAGCATGCAGGCACCCACCTGCAAAAGGCTACAACCTTCTCTCGTTTACCAGCCTCTCCTGGAAGGGAGCTACAACCCCCTGCTCTCGTTTACCAGCCTCTCCTGGAAGGGAGCTACGACCCCTTGCTCTCATTTACCAGCCTCACCTGGAAGAGAGCTACAACTCCCTGAATGAAGGCTACAACCCTCAGCACCACCATGGACCACGTTTCATCAATTTTCACACTGGATCCAACAGCTTCCATACAACATATCTTGTAGGCCACTTTTCATCAGATTTTCAGACTGGAACCACTCCACACATTTAAGCTCAACATTCATCAAACTGAAACTTATAACCACATCAATTCATTCATTGAATCATCAACCAATCAACCAACAACTTGATCTTCAATTAACATAATCAGCAGCATATTCATCATTCAAAAAACCCAGTTCTGTATGAATACATCATTGACAGATAACAGTAAAACAACAGAACAGATTAGAAAAACCCTAGATTCCATACGCGCTTTTACTTCACTGAACCTGCATATGTACGTGCTTTCATATAGAGCAACCCGCGTATACTTCAGTGCATTCTTCAGAAAATCCTTTCTGCCCATACGCGCTTTTCCTTAATCAGATCCGCGTATACACGCGCTTTTGCTGAAGCGAACCTACGTATACATCTGTAACTTTTCAGGACTGTGTAGCTCTTCAGATCAGATAAAAAACTCAGATTTCATCCCTTACTTCAAAGAGTATTTCACCTCATCTCAGATCTAAACAATCCATAATCAGATCTAGAAAATACAGATACATTTCAGATCTAGAGATCCCTCTTCATCATTTTCTTCATAGGTGCATCATAGATTCAGATCTATCAATCAAGAACAGAGTTCATCCATGCAGATATTCATAGAGATTTGTTTAATTTCTGGCTTTACTCTGACACACCTTACTGGTTTCTTATCACTTTAATAGTTGCCAGCACTGTTCGGTGAGCCAGCTTCCACATCATGAGTGGTATTCACAGATGAGATCAAATAGACAGCTTGACCTTTCAGTAGTAGGTCAATACCATGGTAGTAACCCCTGGTTTTATAAATTTAGAGCACAATTGACCATATGCAACTTGGCATGTACTTTTCCGCGTACATACGCGACTTCCCTTTACTAAACTCGCGTATTACTTGTGACATACACTTTTCATCATTGTTCTGGCCCATTCTGGAAATTCTTTCTTCTGCACCTTCTATACTGATTGTATATACATCAAATGTACATCATTAACAAGCTCATCAAGTCAAGTTCCATCAAGTACAACTTCATCAAGAAGGTTGCCATCATCTTCTTCAAGTGTTGCCATCATCTTTATCAAGTGGGTTGCCATCAAGGACAACACATTGCATCATATTGCCAACAACTTTTATCTCTTAAATATTTATACCTTTGTGTTAAAGTGATATTCATGTTCAGTTGCTTATATATTAATGCTTGAATGCTTGAGTTATCATTTGGCACTTCTGTACAGTGATAGCTATTTATTTATGCTTAATATGTGAGTAGCTTATTATGCGATATGTTTTTCACAACTGTTTCGTCTAACTTTTTATATGAAGTAGTTTATCTTTATTGAATTATTTTCTTATAATAGTTGAATGATCTTTATTACCAATTTTTATTTGAAATCATTTTAGATCGCATAACGAAAAGATTACATCCCGGGTTAGTATAGAATTAGATATTTATGTTTATTAGAATACAATTGCATGTTATTAGATTAGAGTTAGAACAAAAGCATGTGACTTAGGAACTTTTAGAAAGGAAATATCAATTCTCAACACACACACACATACTGGGAAACTGGTCCCATTATCCCCAGTCAGACCCACAATACCAAACGGAAAAGGAGCTGCCAACCAAGGTCCGGATCGGGTGGGTATCCCCCTTGTTGTAGACCCGATTTTCGCGGCTTCAATAGGTGGATAAACCAAATAGCTCTCATCATGAAAAAGTGGGAGATATATGGAAAGAGTTATATGTTGTCCATTGGCCTCCTCCAAGCATGGGAGATGATAAAATTTAGGTGCCTCGGTCCCCATGATAAACTCCATTCCCCATGCTATCATCCAAACAAAGTGATCCATCCTTGGTAGCTCATAGAAACAATCACCAATCCCCTGCTTATGCAATGTGTAGGGGTTGCATGGCTAAAAGTGAGAGATAATATTGTTCAACTTATGATCTCTCTCTCTCCATTTATGATAAATTTGGAGCTGTTGATATTGGGCTGCATTAATATAGTCCTCATGAAGCCAAACGATACTTGGAGTCTCATGATCCCACTCATTGTTTCTGGGAAGCCTTCTTGCCCAATCCTTCATGCATATAGTGAATATAGTGTCATCACCATATGGGCTCCAAAAGAAACATGGACTAAGTTTCATATGACATCTTAGATGGTGACAATAGTCCTTCAACTGAGACCAGCGTTGTTCTTCTTCTTATTGTCTCAAAACATGATATGATAAGTGGCCATCCAACCACCTTCTTGCTGTCATAAGCTTTTCAAAAGCTTGGAAATAGTAGAGTACATTAGGTGTTGGCTGAATATGATCCAAGAAAAACATATCTTGCCCAAAGCCCTCCATAAAGTGGTCATCCCCATCACTGAATGTAGTCCCAAAAGGACCATGAAATCCACAAAGAGGTTTTCTCTCTTGTGGAGCAATGTGTTGCAAATGCATGGTAAAGGAGTGCAAATACATTGTTAGTTGATAAATAAGCATAAAAACACAATATTTACCATATATTGTAGACAAGTTGATGAACAGGTCCATAGATGAACCTTCCCATTTCTCCATCAAAAGGGGAAATGATTGTAACAACCCTACAAGGTGGTTACTTTCATCCTCATACATCAAACAAGTTACATATCTCCTGATATGTTGGTGCACATATTCTTTGATATCCTCCCAATAGAATCCCTCCATGATGGTGTGATATGACTCAATGGAATCCTCATGCTTTGAAAAGATTTCCTCATATGCTGCATATAGAATCCCCTCCTTGAGCTTGGAATATCTAGTCAAGTAGATCTGATCATGGAAATAAATGAATCCATCTCACTCTATACATCCCATCTAATACGTACCCATCAAGAACCTTACATGTGAAGATGTCCTTGCAATATTCCACCAATAGTTGGGACTCCCAATATGGATCTAGGCTTCCCAATAATGACAGCGGTGTAGAAATCTGAAATGAAGCACCTCTCACATCACGAATCTCCTGTTTGACATGCTCAATGCCAAAGGCACATGTTGGAGTACTTTTACCCCACTTTTGTTGCTTCCCTTTCATCTGATCTTTCCCAAGACAAGATTGGAATACATGGAGGTCAACCTCCTCTTGAAAAGTATCTTCCCTCCCAAACTTCCATAGTTTGGCCAATGCATACAAGAGTGTCAATAACCTCTTGTCATATCCAGTAATATTCCTCATGCGTGGAAGCATCATTTTCTTCTCCAAGGCTATGGAGTGGCTATTTGACACCATGTTCATGCCATCATATATTTCTGAATCATCATTTTTCATCGCAAATAGCTGAGTGGGAGATGGAAATGTCCATATCAGAAAATTTTTCACCTCTCATTTGAGCCCATCAAAGGTTCTTTGCATTGTGCTAGGTCCCCCCAAGGCTCCTTCCTTAGCCAAATATATCAATGTTGCACCATGTTGAGAGAAATATTTTTTCATCTTCCAATCAGGTGGTCTGCTTGGTGGAATGCCTTCATGTAATGAAACATCAAGGCTTAGAGCAGGATGTATATGTGAGTGGATTGATTTGTCCCTGTCCTCTTTGTGCAAATCATCCTCCCTCTTTTGTGCATCAATATTTTGAAATAGAGAGGGGTGTGTGCTCCTAATCATATGATGGTACATGTTTCATGATGGTACATGTTCCACCTAGACTATGTCCTAATCTCCACATGTGAGATTCTTTGGAACTCCTTGCAAGGGTGAAATAGTTTCTCTCTTTGGAGAAAATGCTTCATATTCCTCTTCATGAGGTACTAGATCTGCTACTTTTGTGAAAATGTTTTTACCTCTTATCTTCTCTTCCCCTTCATCATGTATGGAGGTTGTCTCATCATAAATAAGAGGCTCTTTGTTTAGTTCCTCTTTTGAAAAAGAGATCTCCATGTCTTCCCTTTGAGAAGAGAACTCTTTCTAAGGTGGGGATATTTCCTCTAGCAAGGTATTCTGTAAGTTTTTAATCCCCTCAATAGTTTTCTGAAATGGAGTTGGACTTATAAATCCCTCTAACTCATGCAAAGGTTTTTTTTTTTTATGCTTGGCTATCACAACCAAGGAAGTTTCAGAATTTTTTTCATTAAATCTTCTTACTAACCTCCTAGTGACCCTTGAATAAGTAGATATATTTGCATCTTTTAATGAAGAAGATTCATAAAAATACCAAGCATAAGCCTTACCTTCAAGGTGCAGCATTTTTGCTCTAATGGATTCATCTTCTGAAACTCGGTGTTGCTGCAAATAGGTGTCTAGCTCCTCCACCCAAGCCCTAGCTAAACATTTAGGTGACCCATCAAAGGTAGATAGAAAGAATCTACCCACATCTTGATGCTTTCACCTTGTGGTTCTGTCATGGTTGCTATGTCTTCTATCCTCCTTGATATTGAAAAACCCTTGGAAGTTTAGATGATATCTAAATCTCTGAGTTTGAGATTCATACTCTTGAAGATAGTCACCAAGAGTCTCTTCCTTTGATACATCTCCTTCCTCCATTTCTATTGTTATAACCCTAGGCATGGTTCCATTTTCTAGATCTGATGGTGTAGCTAAATGCTCACACCAATAATGTGAAAATTTGGAGCTTTCTTCATGTACAAGCCCTCTTAGAGAATCTCTACATCTCTCCATTCTCATTTCTTTGATGTCTCTATAAATGCCCTGCATAGTTTGAAGAAGAAGTTTTGAGAACTCCTTCCCTCTCGATAATGAATTTTTTCCTTCATATCTTCTGTAGACCTTCTCTTTTATATGAGAATACTCCTTAGATGACATAATGGCTGAAGTACAGAGGTTGAGCCAAGATTATGCTATGATACCACTGTAATATTCCCAAAATAGAAAAGCAAGAATAGAGTGCATAAAACAAGAAATATGAAAAAATATAATAGATCAAATAATGTGACAATAGTGGATCCATTAAATTATGATTATAAATTCAAAATAATTATAATATCTTAAGAAAAATATCACTCAAGTTGGGAAAACAAGCTTCCCATGAAAGCATACACCTAGATCTAAAATGTTGTTAATACATGAAATACAAGAATCCAAAAAACTGTGTTTTCTAAGAGAGAATAAAATTTGAAAGATATACAAATGTATTGTTGCTGATATAATGCTTCAAAAATGCTAAGGCTGGAGATCCATGCTCCAAAACATAATTCTAGGACAACCTAGAAAATTTTTCTGGAAACACACCCTATACAAAATATAGCAGATTTGGCCCTAGGGCTGAATAATATCTGCAACTGAATCACTGATGGGAGATGGTTGATCTGATATACAATATGGCTGGTCCTCCTCCAATAGATCTCCTATATGAAGGGTTGATCCCCACACAGGAAACCCAAACACTCCAAATAGGGCGATAAACCCACTGCTGTAGCTTCTCTTCAAAATAACATAGTCCTCGAGGAAATTGTGTTGTAGCTGATGTATTCTACTTGGCCTGGTGCCAAAATATGTAATGAAGCCTTGAAGTCTTCCTCACAAGCCTCAATATGAAAGGATGATCCCTCCAATGGAATACTAGCTCAGAAATTGGAGATCTCTCTCCTCCACTACTACACCCTCGCAACACAACCCAACTCTAAACATATCTACATTGGACATGAGATTGAAGCTTGGCCAAATGCCTGAATGTGGAAGTATAGTGAAAAATCCTCCAATAGCTTCTCAATGGAAAAGGTGGGAATCCCAATCAGGAACACCCTGTGCTAAACAGCTTAAGAAAGCTATATGTCTAAACAGAGCATATATCAAAATATCAAAGCATCAAGATGAATAATATGGCTTCCATCCTCTTCCTTTTATAATATATGAGCTTCCAAACCCTAATCCCTATCCATTAATGACACTACTTCCTTGCAATGTGTCTCCATATAAAATTGCATTGTCCCTCCATTAATGTCCACTCCTCCATGACAACACTGTTGATTTTGTCAAAGTTGACCCATTCCACATGTTTTAACCCATGTTCACACCTTAGGGTGCTTTATTAAGCTGAAAATATGATCCAATTTCAAATGAGAAGTGATTTTATTCCTCATAAAGAGATTTATGGGTCTCCTTACCCATTTATTCTCCTATCTAAGTGACAAAACAAAACTTTAATATTCCAATTAGCTGCAAGCTACTCTAGGAATATTACAAGATAGCTTATCTTTCATGTTCTAACACATACCTCCTCAATACCTCATATACATGTAACTTATATAATTGACCTACAATTATGGTGAAGTCAATTGTGCAGGCCACCAATTCTTTCCTCTGCTACACTGAATATTATGTAGGGGTTGTCCCAGTTGTCAAGAAGTGAATGATGTCTACAAAGTTCTCATCAACCACCTTAATAGCGAATAGTTGTGCATCGGGTAATCCTTCTTCCAAATTAGTTGGCTCTTCCCCACTCTCAATTATAAACAAGTGATTAGGTTCTACGTTCAGCCTCTCGGGCTTCACAATAATCTCAAAGTCATAACTCTAAAACAGGAGAAACCATCTACAAATATTCCTCTCCAACACAAGCATATTGACCAGGTATTTTAAAGTTGAATGATCAGTGAAAATTTTAAAGTGTCCTCCCAATATATAGTGCCTGTATTTCTGCAGGGCATACACCATTGCCAGTCCTTCATGTTCGGAGGTGGAATAATTGTGCTCTACACTAGAGAGTTTCCTGCTAGCAAAAGAAGCCAGATGATCAATGTCTCCTTCTCCTGACTGTGCTAGGAAAGCCCCAACAACTATTCCTGATGCATCCACATGCACATGAAACTCCTTCACCCAATCAGGAAATATTAGAATAGGTGTAGTGACCATATTTTCTTTTGGAAGCTAAATTTTTTTTTTGACACTCCTCATCCCAGAAAAGGACACATCCTTCTTTAGTAGCTTTTCCATTAGCACAGTGATCAAGACGTACTTCTGAATAAACTTCTTATAGTAACCTATGTGCCCTAAGATGGAGCGCGGTTCCTTCTCATTGGTGGGGACTGCTAGATTGATTATAACTACAATCTTGGCTGGGTCAACCATCAATCCCTGCTGACATATTATGTGGCCCAAAAAAATTCTAAAAGGTACGCAGAATATGCACTTCTTTAGGTTCACTGAAATATGGTGTTTTATGCAGCTATCTAGCATCATGCACAGGTTCGAAACATGCATCTTTACCAATCTGAATATTGTCCAATCATCAAAATAGACTTCCAGAAACTTATGGATGAATTCTTTTAATACTTCCACAAATACGCATGAGAAAATGGCAGGGGAATTATTTAGTCCAAATGGAATGACAGTGTACTGGAAGGAGCCCCATTCGGTTGTGAAGTTTTTCTTTTTACGGTCTTTAGGTACAATTCTGATTTGATGGTACCCTGAGAACCCATCAGTGAACGAGTATGCTTCTTGACCTCCCACATTATCCAGGATTTCATCAGAGAATGACGTAGGGAAGGGATCATGCATGCAGGTCTCATTCATCTTACGTCGATCCTTATCTCCCCTTTGGTCTTCTTTTCTTGCACTACCATTGGGCTTACCCAATTAGTATACTCTATTGGCTCAATGATACATGCGGCCACCATCTTATCTATTTCCTCCTTGACTTTCTGCTTATACTTAGCATTCAGCGAATAGGGCCGCTGCTTGATACGACATGCATCTGGCTTTAAGGTGATCTTCATCACACCCAAATATCCTATAATTCCCTTGAGTTCCAAGAAATTCATAGGAAATAGGTCTAGATATTCGATCAGTAGTGCTACACTCTTTCCAACAATACCATCATTCTAGTAATCCCCAATTTTGGCCAACTTGGGTTGCTCTTCCATCCCAATGTTGACTTCCTTAAACTTTAATGTTTTGGTAACATCTATTGTCTGCAATAGGGGTCCTGCAACTATGTGCTCTCCTTTTGATTCTGGGATTGCGATATTTTGAGGATCCTCGTCACAGTCCTCTACTGAAAAATTTCTACAGTTGACACTATCCTACATCTACACATCCCAAGCTGGCACAATGCATTCCTTTCGAGGCAAAGATTCATCAAAGACAAAAGCATCTATATCTTGTAGGGATTCATCCAATTTCTCCGTCCCTTTAACTAAGCTGAATGTTGCCACGAAATCCTCTGTGATTGTTTCCCAATGGCGATTATGTTGGTGAATCTCTACATATAAATACCTGGTGGTGGGGACCAGCCCTAATGCATGAATAAACATATGGACCCTCTTATTCCAGGTCCTCTCATTCCCCACGGCCAGAAAAGAGTTCCATGGGGGGGTTGATTGGGATTTCAAACCATAGGATCATCATCTTTTGACATTCTTCCCAGTCCTCAAAATCCCCCTTGTGTGTTTCCCACTATCGTGCAGGGGTGGCGCACATGGCCAAATTGAGTGCCCATAATATTCTTTCCTCAGGGACATATTTTTCTAGTGCTTTAATAAATTCCTTAACACTACCTGAACCATCAAAGTAAGGCAGTTCTCTTACCTTTGAGGAGATGCATCAAAAGATCTTTGTGATCTTAAGGCAGCGGAACACAGATACATCATGCAACCGATTCTGCCAGTTTTCCATCTCGCCATCCGAATATGAGGAATATGAGCTATATTTTTCCCAATTTAACATGCCATATACTATAGGATTGAACCAATCCTCATCTCACGCAGTCTGTTTCTAGATATGGTCAACATATTCCCTGTTGTGCACTAGCTCTATATATATTTCACCTTCAGCTAGATCTAGAGGGACTATGACCCGTGTACCATTGTTTTCAAAGATCATGATCCTCCTTTTCAAGTTGATGATACCTCCCATGTCAATAACCTAATCCAGTCCTAATAGCACAGGGTAAGGGTTCACATCATCCACTTTGAAGTCTGCATATACCTTAACTCCCACAATGTCTACCACAACATTAGGAAGCCTTCCCAGTGAAATGATATTTTGCTGGTTAGCCATCTTAATTGAATGGTGGACCATTCCAATGTGGGCTCTCCCATCCTTTGCCAGGTTTTCTTGGGCAGGACATTGGTATCATATCCCAGATCCAAGATTACCTTCTCCATCTCGTAGTCTCCAATATGTGCAGTCATACACATCTCCTGATCGGTCCTCTTCTTGATCTTATAAATTCTATTTACAACCTTAATCTCCCTTCGAGGGGCTTCCTTTTATATGCAACTATCTATAAATTCTTGGAGATTCTCTACCACCTTATGGTTGTGCAATAACTTTATACATGCTTGAAGGAATGGCTTAACTTCTTCCTCGGCCTCTAGATCTCCAGTGCCCCAATTTGGGTATCGTCCCTCCGCATAGCCTCTAGCTTCGTAGAAATTTCCAGGGCTTCTTCTTGAGAGTCGATCTTCTATTGCCCCATAGGTCCCCACAGATGCGATAATAGCATGGCGATGAACCATTCCTTATGCTGCTTGTCATCATAAACAAATCCCCCATCACTAATGACTTTCTTCAGCCACTGATCAGCTTTCTAGACTGACTCCTTTGATCCTTGCTTGAAGTATTTTAGCTCCACTACTAACTATGTGTAGGACTTCAGCTTTTTGAATTGCTGCTTCAGTTCCTTCTTGATATCATCGATAGTAGGGGGAGAATAATTTTGAGCGGAAGTTTTCTTCAGATATCCCATAAAACAGTTTAGCGCTCAGCCTTCAAAATCCATGGCCAGTTGTGCTCTTTTTACAACATCAATATTAACGTTCTATGTAGCCCATACTGCATAAGACACGAACCAAAACCGATCCATATCCTCATCCCTGACACCCTTAAATGTGGGTAACTTCATGTGCGCATCCATATCGTCGGCAGGTGGGGGTGGCAGTGGTCTAGGAGATGTCTGAGTCATATGTGAATTCGAATACAGTGTAGCAGGAGGGACACCTGCAGCATGTGTAGCATCAGTTTCTAGATTTGACAGATCTCTCATAGGCTTGTGTGTAGCTCTTTCTCCCTTCTGGTTGATCCTGTAATACTTCCTGCTCTACGTGGTACTTTCAAACTATTCATAGTTCATTCACTTGGTGTGTCTTCTGTTAGGTCCCTATATCACTAGTATAGCCCCTTATTATTGTTAGTGTAAACCCCTTATTGTTATTATTGTACCCTTGTAACTTCATTTTTGTTATTGTTGCCCTTAAATTATTATTGTTAGGTCGTAGGATTACATTGTGGCCCACTAGGATTACATTATGGCCCCATGGACTCCTATGTAGAAAAAGGAGGTTTTGTGAATTGTATCTAATGAAATTGTTCATTTATGTAATGTATTGGAGGTTGCCCTCGAAGTGGCTGTTTCTAAGGCGTTGATATCTTTTTTCTTCTCTTTTTCATTTTGGTTACACAACATTTGGTATCGAGCTTTGGATTCTAGGGTTTGTTTGCTCCAAATAGGTCATCGTGGCATTTTCGGCTGTAAAATTTTCTACGAAGTTTGAGCTGAAATTTTTAGGGTGCGAAAAAAAAATCTTGAGGAATCCTGTAAGGGTCGAGTTTGGTTCGCAATAATTTCGAATATCATACGTGGAAGTCGAGGGTATTTTTTTCGAGGCTCTAAACGGTGTCGTGGCATTTGCGCTATAAAAAATTTTCTACGAAGGTTCAGAATCTGAAATTCATATGGTGCGAAGCTGAAATCTTGAGAAATTCATCAAGAATTTCAGAGCTTGGTTCGCAATATATTTAGAGATATGATCTGTGGAAGATGATTCTTTTCGAGGAATGCGATTTCATCTTAAAGAGGTGATCGTGGAAAGAGTTCAATAACTCTCTCTGCGGGAGATTGGATTGGAGTACGCGTCAAAATTGGTCACAAGTACACGGCCTGTAGTTTATTGGCTATCAATTTTAGAGACAAAGGACAAAACAGTGACACGTGGCAAGTCGTACAAGTTCGCTCTTGAACCGATCCCGATTAGGTCATTGTGAAGTTGGACACAACTTTGTCTTGGAGAATCCAAATCAGGTCGGACACAGCAGCATTTGAAAGAAGCTTCAGAGGGCTACTACAGGGCTAAATTTCAGATATCGAAGATTTTCAATTACAGAGATAATTCAATTTCAATATTGAGCTCCCTCAAAAGCTAGTAAGGTGTGTATTTTTTTCCGAATTGCATAAGTCTTGTTTGAAGAATCAAGTTGAATTGATTCAAGGGGAATCTTGTAGAATATGTCAATATTGGATTCTAGTGGCCCCAAAAATAATTCAACACCCATTAAGCCTTCGAAGGGCTCTACTATGACTCATGAAGATGAAGAATTGCAACATGATCTATCAAAATTACAAGAGCAAATTGCAACAAATTTCACTCTCGCAAAAAGCAACAAAAAATGAAATGGAAGTTTTGAAGAAAGGCGTGGAAGTGAAGATGGACGGTTTGAAGAAATGCATGGAAGCTAAAATGGATGGCGTGGAAGTGAAGATGGACGGTTTGAAGAATGACATGAAAGACAACATGGAAAACATGAAGAATGATCTAAAAGAATACATGGAAGGCACGATGACAAGCTTAAAACCGAAATGATTCCTAATGGCGGAAATATAGGAGAAGAACCTCTTGATGAGAACAAAATAAATGTTAATCATGATTTCATAAACTCGAATGTTGGCGGAAGAACCACCATATTCCAAAAATGGATATGAGGAAGTTTGATGGAAAGGATCCTAATAACATGGATACTACGGATGGAGCAATATTTTGATCTCCATAACGTTAAAACACACATAAAGGTACGCATACTAACTTTACATTTAGAACAAAATACATTTGTATGGTATCAATGGCTTTGCTCAGTAAAAAATTGTCACTTGGTCAATTTTTACGGAGGAAATGATAGCACATTATGAGGATACAAAGAGCAACACCTTCTTTACCCAGTTGATAAATCTCAAACAAAAGGGTTTAGTGGGCGACACATTGAGGACTTCCAAAAATTGAATATAAGAGATGGCCAGTCTTGGAAGGAACACGGGATTGATCTCTTCCTAGGCACTTTAAAGGATAACATCAACATGAAGTTAGTAGTTTTGAGATTTGATTCATTGGAGAAGGCATTCGGGTTAGCGAAAAAGTTGAATGTAAAATTATGGCGACGAGGAAGCCTACACTCAATTCTATAAAGAAGGAAGTGTTGCTACGCCTAGATTTCCACAACCTACAAGGTTGACTACAAAAATTGGAAGAAAAAAGAGCAAAGAGGCTTTGCTACAGTTGTGATATACAAATACACTGAGTCATGAAAGTGTCTTTGAGAAAAGGTATTTTACATAGATTGTGAAGAAGAAGAAGAAAATGAACAAGAAGAGGATATACACCGAGAACCACCCCTAGAAGAGGAAGAAATAGATACGACCATATCGTGTAATGTAACGGCGGGGAATTACCACTCCTCAAACTCTCAAGATAGAAGGACATATAAAGAAGAAAAGGGTAATAGTGTTGATTGATTCGAGTAGCACCCATAATTTTATTCATTATAAGGTAGCCAAGGAATTAAATTGTTTCCTATACCCGGCACCAAGATGTCGATGGTTGCAAATGGAGGAACTATAAATTTCTCTGGAAAATGCCATAATATCAAGCTAACCATGGGGGAATATGTATTGACTAGTCCAATGCTTGCCATTCCTATGGGAGGTGCGGTCTTGTCATTAGGAGTACAATGGTTACAATCTTTGGGGACGGTAGCTTTTAATTTTAAAGGCTTTTCTTGAAATTTTTTGAGAAGGAAAGGAAGTCGAATTACGGGGTATTGTGGGGAAGCCGGGAAGGATAATAAACTCTAATGTCATGACAAAGCTTCTAAAGAAAGAACGGCGGCGTAATTGCTGAAATTATGCTCACTAGAAGTTTAACATCAAAATCATCTATTCCTGTGAGATCTCCAACAAGTCTTAGACAATCATTCCAAGGTAGAAACTCCCAAAAGGACTCCCACCTATTCGTGATCTGTGATCATGCTATTTCATTTGATTCCGGAAGTGTTCCTCCAAACATCGGGCCTTATAGATATCCTTACTTCCAAAAGAGCGAAATTGAACGTATCATTGCGAAGTATTTGAGCGGGTATAATTCAACTTGAGTCAAAGTTCTTTCTGCTCTGTAGTATTGGTACACAAGAAGGATGGATCATGGCGAATGTGTCCAGATTATAGGGAGCTCAATAAGCTCACCATTAAAGACAAATTTCCCATTCACGTGATTGAGGGGTATTGGATGAATTACATGGAGCAATTTATTTACCAAGTTGGATCTTCGTTAGGGATATCATCAAATTAGAATGAGAAGTAGAAGATATTCCAAAAACAACATTTCGAACTCATGAGGGTCATTATGAATTTTTGGTGTGCCTTTTGGCCTTGCCACCAATGCACCTTCTACATTTTAAGAGGTTGATGAATTCATTTTAAACTCCTTCCTTAGAAAATTTTTGCTAGTATTTTTTGATGATATACTAATCTACGGCGAGGTCTTGGAAGGATCATGTTGAACATGTTGACGAGTGCTAAAACTATTGCGGAAGCAATTATATGCAAAAAAAAAAAAAGTCCAAATGTTTCTTTAGGAGTACAGAGTGGAATTCTCCGGGTCATGTTATATCTCACGAGGGTGTTAAAGTGGACCCTAACAAAAATTAAAGAAGCCTGACAAAGATGGAAAGTTCCCCTTCATAAAGCGATTGCGAGGATTTCTCGGGTTAACGGGGTATTATCGCAAGTTTGTTAAAATTAGGAGAATAGCGACACCTCTAACAACATTATTGAAGAAAGATGCATTTTCACCTTGGACTCTAAAGCAACTAAGGCCTTTGAACGTCTTAAAGAGGCAATGTGCTGCTTGTGATCTTAATACCCGGACAAAACCTTTATTGTGGAATGTGATGCCTCGGAAATGGAATTGGTCGTTTAATGCGGAAGGAAGACCCATTGCTTTTGAAAGTCGTCCCGATCAGGAAAGTATTTACGAGAAACCTGTTGTGAGAAGAGTATTGCTTATTACTACATGCACTAAAGAAATGAGCGAAGACTTACCTAATGGGAAGACACTTGAGAGTAAAGGCGATCATGATAGTCTTAAACACTTTTGGAACAAAGACTATCATCGTAAGAACAACAAAAAATGGTCACAAAGATGTTGGATTCGACTTTGAAATAATCTACAAAAAAGGAAAGTGAATGTTGTTGCAGATGCACTCTCAAGAAAGAATGAAGAGGTGGAAGCATTGCTTTGTGCCTTTCAATATCCAACAGTTGAATCAGCTGACCCAAGAGATGAATGGAAGAGGACAAAGATGTATGGATACTCATTCAAAAGTTGCGGCAAGATCCTAGTACATACGATACATTTAGTTGGAAAAATGATTCCTTATGGTACAAAAGATCGCTTATATCTTTGTAGAATTCCCAACTAAAACAAAATTCTTACGGGATGCACACTTCTCCTTTAGGAGGACACTCGGGATTTTTAAAAACTTACCACGGGGGTGAAGGAAGAATTTTTTTGGGATGGCCTTAAATACAGAGTATTCGAAGTTTGTGGCGGAATGTTTGGTTTTTTGCCCCGGCGAGAATAAAGTGGAAACAATTAGACCCAGGACTTCTACAACCTTTATCATTCCAAGTCAACGTTGGGGAGGAGATTTCAATGGATTTTATCACGAGGTTTACCTGAAGTCCGAAGGAAAGAGTGTCATCATGGTGGTAGTTGATAGACACACCAAGTATGCACACTTTTGTGCATTATCTCATCCATTTAAAGCAAGTACCGATTTGCTACCATTTTATGGACGGAGAGTTAGCTACATGGAAACGGGGTTATTGTGACGACAGTCCATTTTCTTGAAATTTTTTGGACGGAGTTATTTTCTTGTTTGGGTACTCAATTAGCTCATAGCTCATCTTATCATCCTCAATCTGATGGTCAAGGCGAGATAATGAAATAAATGTTTGGAAGGATGTCTTCGTTGTTTTGTATCTAATAAGCAAACGATAGGTCAGTGGTTACTCTTCTTTGAATGGTGGTATAACACTTCCTTCCATCTGCCTTAAAAAATGACCCCATTGTAGCACTTTATGGATATCATCCACCATCCATCACATCATCTTTAAGGGAAAATTCGAAGGTTCAACGGTGGAAGATCACATTGAGCATCGTGAAAATTTCTCCAACTCTTAAAGGATAACTTTGAATTTGGCACAAATCGAATGAAACAACGAGCGAGATCAACATCGTAGCGAGAAGTTTTTGATGTAGGAGATTGGGTATTTTCTGGCTACAACCATACAAACAAATGTCCCTCGAAAGCAAAGAAGGATAATAAATTATCGCGAAATGTTATGGTCCTTACAAGGTGTTGCAAAATATTGGTACTATGGCATACAAATTAGACTTCCTGCTTCTTCATGAGTACATCCGATTTTCCATGTTTCATGCTTAAAGAAAGGTTATAGGTGAAAATCTTCCGGTTCAAACGATGTGCCGAACTTGATGGGGAAGGAAAATCATATTGGAACACAGGCAGGTCATGGAAAAAAGAACTCGACAACTACGAAATCGATCAATTTCGGAGTATCTCATCAAGTGGAAGAACTTACCCATGAAGATTCTACATGGGAGGATGAGAATTTTATACGGGCTTGCAGGAGCTACTCAAGTGTTGAGGCCAGCACTTTTTTGAAGAGAGGGGCATGTTGGGTCCCTATATCACTAGTATAGCCCCTTATTATTGTTAGTGTAAACCCCTTATTGTTATTATTGTGCCCTTGTAACCCCATTTTGTTATTTATTGTGCCCTTAAATTATTATTCTTAGGTCGGCTAGGATTACATTGTGGCCCACTAGGATTACATTATGGCCCCATGGACTCCTATATGTATAGAAAAGGAGTTTTTTGTGAATTGTATCATCCAAGAATTGTTCATTTATGTAATGTATTGGAGGTTGCCCCCTCGAAGTGGCTCATTTCTAAGGCGTTGATATCTCTTTTCTTCTCTTTTTGGAGCTGGTTACACAACATCTTCACAGAACACCTTTTTCACTCAAGAGCATCTTAATCAGCAAAGCAAATGTCTGCAATAACTTTCCTCTCAAACCCTTGAAAAATATTCTCTCAGCTTCAAAGTACGATACGAACTAATCTACTGCAAATTCTATCAAAAATCCACCCAAGATACTATCAACCTAGTGATCTATAGTTCGGGTGTTTTTGTTATCAATTTTCTCCAACTATCGGATTAATTCAGGGGTCCACTATGTAAACCTATCATTCTTCCAACAGGTCTGCAACTCCGCTAATCTCGACAACCACTCCTATAAATCATGTGTAAAGTTAACAAAGAAGATATCGTGCACCTCTATGAAGATATGCTTATTCTTCCGCTTTTCAGCAGTCAACTTCTTACTCCTATTCTCTTTTAGGGAAAATTCATAGATCTATTTTTTGAACCACTCTTCGATTTCATATTTTTTCGGATGCCATAAACCCTGACTCATCACCTGTTCACTCTATAAAAATTCTCCTGGTCCTGGAAACGGAACTATTTTTTGGTCTGAGGGGTCTTGACCCAGGTTCCAACTTGAGGCTAACCAACAAACCCTTGTACTACTGGCCCTTTCAGAAATTGCCTACTTGCGCAAGTCAAGGTCTCACTTGAGGTAGTATGGGAGGGTGTTGGAGCTAGGTTTCTACACCCTAAGAGAGAGAGATTTAATAAAGTGGGCACCTTCATATCTAAACAGGCCTGCGTTGAGGAGGCCCTAACCAGAAACCCTTAAAAATATGCGTAACATAATAATTTGCGCAGCCTAGAAATCATACGATAATTACTTAATAGGAGAAATATAACTCAGATTTATGCATTCATTGTTTTCTAATCATCTATTATACGCACACACTTAATCTATAATCAACAATTACTATCATAGAAATAATAGGAAATGAACATGTAGCACAACCCATAACAGAACACAGAGATATTCCAATATCAGCAAAATGTCTTCTCATTCATTAATGCTTCAGATTCCACTTACAGACTCTTCTAAATACACACGCACACAGCTAGCGGGTCCCGCACACAGCAGGACTAGGGTCTCTGCACACACAGCCAGCAAGAGCCCTTACCCAGAAAAGTCTGCACAAGAGTATCACCAATTCAATATTCTCCTTCATACTTCACCAAAACCTATTTCTAGACTCGATCTATTCATCTATTTATACTATTTTAGCCTGTGCTACTCTATGGTCTGTAAACCATGGGTTACGGCCCCTTGGTCTACTCTTTGACCCATTACAATTCATTAGGGGCTTTTACCTGCCCCAAAGCCCCTGCGCTGAAGTAAACTATTACAAAATATTACAAAAATATATCAAAGTTGTAGTCAGAGGACCCTACTCCAACATATTGCTTGGGGGTGACAGTTGCAAGTAGCTTGGTTGTAGCTTGTGGACAGTTAGATTGAGAGTTGAAGCCTTGAACTCAATTTCCCATCTTCATTATAATCCAAAATAATTTACCTTGTGTGTAATATTGTGTGATTTTCATGTTTAAATATGGATGATTAAGATGATGATGGTTTGCATGAAAAGTCTAATCACTTGTTTTTATCTGGTGAATAGTTGGTTATGACCCATGTAAGGATGTGTGAATGAATATGAGTGTTTCATGTTCTTAATGGTTAGTGACAAGTATTCATATTCTAATGTGAACCAATTATATTCATGTTCGAACCATAAATTGAGTTTTATTACAAATATAGTCTAGCTATCGCGTTGCTTGGACCTGTTGAAGATTTGTTATGATCTAACAATAAAGTTATGATTAATGAGTTGGAACTATTTTTTATCCTCAACCAAAGTCTATCGCAAATATTATGTCTGTGTTGATTAATTTCTTGAAAATAAGTAGCATAAAGATTGATTCATGTTACAATGGCATAATTTTTTTTGTTTTAGGCTCCTATAATCACTAATATTGTGTAAGGGACTGATCCACAAGCTCGAATGACTTGGTTTGTGATCCCTAGATTTATTATAATAGTGCATATTTGTTATGTGCATGAAGAGCTCATATTTCTTATGGAAAAATGATTTTCACATGTTCCTTGTTGCTATAATGGAACCTGGGTTTGTAATCTTGATAGATATACTTAGTTACCCATACATCACAAGATAAGTTCTCTCATTTATATGAAATGCCCATAAATATATGTTTGCATTTATGGATTGAAATGGTATGTGTAAATAAATTCACCATTTGTTTCATTTCCTACTTTGGGCATGGTATTGCAGAGAAGAGTATAGGATTGCATTTTTTCATTGAGATTCTAAATGGTATAAGATACAATTTTTATTATGTCCCCTTCCTGGGTTATAATGGTCTGCTTAAGAAATTCATGAATGTGCTTCGTTATGAATAAATATATAACATATACTATAAAGCCTTGAAGGAACTAAAATATCTACAAAAATTTGAACCAAGAATACGCCAAAGGCTAGCATAAGAACCTATTTTATTAATAAATAATGGTTACATAGAGGATGCATGCTGATAGGATTTTCATATGTAGAAGTTTATGATCATATACAACTTATAATATTTTCTATATTGTGCACCAACATGTGAGCTATGTACTCATGTCGATCGTAACTCCTTCTCACAACCTTAAAGACTCTTACCCCTGCATCATGGGCATCTTAGCCTTCTATTTCTAGCAGTGTCCATTCTTACCCTAGGGGATCTGGTGATGAGAACTTTAATTCTCTTCCAATAGTAAAATTTAATAGAAACCCTTGAGAGGTTTGATAGAGATGATTTCATGCTTTTCTTGAAACATGAAGCCCCTGGTGTGTGGTTTGGGAGGTGGAGCCCTTCCAGAGTTCACATCAGGTCCTTTAAAGAGAGTGGTCGAAGGAGCACATATGTCTGCATGCCTAGGATTCCCCTGCTTCAATTTTGGAAATATTTGAGGGCCAAAAAATCCTTAGAGTGGTTTTATCCCACTATCAAGAGGGATAGAACCTTAGGGCTCCTTAATAGTCCATAAATTCCAGTATTGAAAAATGGTGTTGATTTGGAGGTCTGCAGGACCTCTGAGTAAGAATTATGGATGAAATGGATAGCAAGGGGTGATAGGCATAGATTTGGAGCAACCTATAATAAAAAACCTTGAAATTATAAATAAGACACATCACATAAGGCTGGGAAAGGTTTCCCCTGGTCGGGCCATGCTATATTTCAAGTGTGAGCTCTGATGAAGTGCAAGAAGGTTCAAGCCCTAAAATTGTAAGATAAATCAAGTAATATTATCCATTACCATTAGAAACACTAAATGTGGAGGCTTGCTATTGGTGTGACTTGATTCCTCTTTGTCGTGATTGGAAAAATAAATTTCGATATGGCCCAGAGGTGAGAGCTCGAAAGACGGAACATAGAATTTATTTTTGTGCACGAATGGGATCTATCAATATGATGTCAGTGGGGATGAGTTGGCTGACACACCAACCTGGTGGTCATATTATTGGTCAGTGATGGTCCCCTTAACAATTCATCCCATTTGTCTCACCCTAAAACATTTGTGAGAGCGTAGGTAGAAGTGAGCGAGGGAGAGGAGTAGGGTGACGTGGCATAATTTCGATGTGTACAAATCGGGAGTCGGGAACACATAAGGGAGTGACCCTACCTAGACTAACAAAATAAATGGTAGCTAGAGGCATGGGGAAAGGTCTAGCGAGGTGACCTAAGTAGGTTTTCCTGGTGTTACATGCAAGACCAGCTGTATTTTCATTCATGGAAGAACGACCCATGTCCAGGTCAACCCTGTTATAGAGCATTTTTTCACTATCCATGTACTCCCTCTTTCTGAATATTGGAGGACCCTTACAGTGATCCCTGTGTACTTTTTCCATCATGAAATCACACTTTTAAATCACTCATAGTCTGAAGAAAAATCTCTCTTTTGATCATTCTGGGAGTATATACCCAAAATCCCATTTTTTTCGAGCATCACGACCCTTCTGCATCTCACCGACACTAATGAACCATCCTTAGCTTGTGACCAACATCGATCAATGCTAGTATGGACCTCATACCCACACTGATCTAATTTTGGAATATTTTTTTAAAATGGAAAAGAACCTTCATGTCCTAGAAGCTTCGAGGGTAGAGAGCTGGATGTTTGTTGATCAGGATATGGCCGAGCTTCCTCCTTTGTGCCTCTTGTTCCTACAAAAATAAACCTCCCAAAGAGATAAGCATTTTTCCCATCATAAGTGGATCCATGTCCCCTCCTCCATCTCTATAAATTGATCACATTCCAATGCCACTACTAGTTACAACATAATAGAAGAGAATAGCAGATAAAGGTTTGAAGATTGTCATAGGCATTGAAGGAGAGAGTTGAGGCCCTTAGCCTTCTCACGTTGAGTTGAAAAAGAGTGCTTTGGAGATGTGCCCAGATTCAGACCTGCCGGAAGAGAGCTTCAACATCAAGGCACAGGTTGTAACTCCTATTTTATTATTAATGTGATACATCTGATATTTATTTTCCATTCTTGTCAGTTTTTATGATAAGAATTATAACATTCCCTGATCAGTTATATAGATTATTATTATATATGCATGTTGCACTTTTATGTTTTCTTGTTGTTTCTTGGTCACTTATGCAGGTAATTGAATGTTGGTAGCAATGAAGATCAAGTTTGGAAGAGTGAAGGAACAAAAAGCTTTGACATAGAGCAACATCGCAGCATCAAACCGAGGTAGGACATATCTTTCGATATATGTTTCATTTATAATCTAGGAAAGTAGGTATTTTCTTGTTCCACTTGTTGCTAGACCCACCCCAGGGCTAGAGGGATCGTCTCCTTCTGTAAAGAGGGTTTACCTACACAAAAATTTGACAGCTCCACTGGGGAGTCATTTCCTCTAGTCTCTTTCCACTCTTTTAGTTTTTTATTTTTCATCCATCTTTTGTGGAATATCCATCTCTCCTTTGTTTCTGGATTTTGCGACTACTTATAGTCATCAATCTCTTTTCTAAAGTGATAACCCTGGATTTCTTTGAAAAAACCCTTTTGTTTTTTGTCATTTTCCTTGATCAACATTATTAATTCTCTGATAGACGTGCTGATCAGCACGAGGTGTTTTAACATAGAAGCTCTTATCCCCTTCCAGCACAAGGTGCGGCCTCGTAGCCGTGTTGATTTCTATGTGAATTTTTTTTAGGGTTTCCCTTTATTTATTTCCAGTGTGTCTTACCCTTATAGATTTCTTTCTCTGCTCAATTTTCTCTTGTTCTCTTCTCTTCAATGACTTGATTGTCTCAACCAATTCATCTTTGGTCTTCTTTCTTTATAATAGTGCATCCTCATCATCCTAGGGTTTCTAGGTGCTTCGATTCATTTGAATGGTTGCATGCTTCGTTGGGTTCTAAACCTGCTATTGGGTCAGTTCTGTCATCTATTTTGAACCTTTGGTTTGGTTGTTTTTTTTTATTTGGTTTATTTCTATTATTAGGGCTTTCAAGAGTCCATTCCATGTGAATTTGATTCTGTCTTCCATCAAAAAACATATATTACATTGCTTGTCTTCAGCTGAAACATCTTTCTTTGTGTTTCAATCAATGTGAAAAATGAAGAATGCTTTTATTTGAGGAATTGATTTGGGATTTCTCTTTGGTATTTTAATTATTTCATCTTGTAGAATTTTTAATAATTTCATTAGATAAGTACTCAAAGAAAGTGATTACATTCGAAGTGATTATTTCATATTTTCCATTGTGTTTACAATGAAATGAACAAAAAAAAAAATCATTCAATTTTGCATTTAAAATGAAGAACTTCACTTTGATTGCTTCTAGTGCATTTAGTGAAAACTAGGAAAGTGAAAGATATTTTCATTTTTATTTTGATTATGCACTCAAAGAAGTAGTGAAAATTGTCATTTAATGCATTTTCTTAACTGTTGCATTGATTGTGTGAACTTTTTCCTCCCAATTAGTGTAGCTTTCATCAAAATGAATAGTTGTCTTTTTCTCATATTGTTGCATTTTAGGGATTCAAGTGACATCAATAAGGCCTTGAAACCGAAACCTAAATTCAAGATAAACTCTAAAATTTATTCAATTAATGTAAGGATCATTTGGAACTTAATGCAAAAAATTTATAGGTCTAGACTAGATATGTATCCCGGCGTCTATAAACCTAGCAGTTGTTGTGAAAAACCTGTGTTGCATTCCGGGACTGAAGCCCCGTCCCACGTACGAAAGTATATAGAACTTGTGGCATGTATGATAAGTATATGGAGACACTCTCACTAAATGGTTACACATTAGACAACGCCAACATGTACTTGTGCTCCTCGTACCGTTGAGTATATAACGTGAGACCACACTAGGTTGTTATCCATTAGCCACAGACAACCGAGTCTGGCACCTCATAAACATGATACATTGAACACAAAATTCAAATAGATTTCATGCCTATACTTCTTGGTTCGCTAGGAGGTATTCTTCAATTCACGAATACTTGGTAAACCCTCTTTCCTAGATCATCCATTTTCGATTTTTTTTTTTTTTTTAAGTTCTAAAATCAATTACCCATGATAACATGGCTTACTTGCAAAGTTATTTCTTGGCCACATACTGAGTAACTCCTTATAATTTTTTAAAATCCTTGAATAAATCACTTCTTTTCCTCTTTTTCTACTGAGTCAAGGTCATCATGGCTAAACCATCAAGTTCGACTTCCCCTTCAGCATTCTCTACCGAAGGGACATCATCACAATTCTCTTCTGACGCTTCACCATCAGTTGGAGCCCAAAGTGTTGAGATTTCCATCCTTCCCAGTGTTCAACCCCTTACTATCGGTCTCCTCCTGATGAGTGAGTTAGCTACATCTCATTTCCTCAAAATCTGTTCTTTGATTCCGTAGAAGTATCTCCTCAACGAAATTATAGCCTGTTTGATACACCCGGTGTACCTTTGGTTCCTTCACCATCTACACATCATGCTGTCGCTCATCATTTTTTTTCACCCATGGCTTCCGAAGGTGAGGTCTCATCCCCCCTTGAAGTTTCAAGCTCTCTTATTGGTATGGATGAATCTCTGTATGAGGGACATTAGTTCCCTCCTAAACAATTTCCATATGGGGGGAAGGCCTCTCAATCCTCTACTAAAGCATCAATTCCATCTGGTTAAATTTCCCTGGGAGATATAGTTTCTAGTGTTTTAAGTGCCATTTCCTTATACCACAACACCATTTTACAAACTACTACGATACCTACATTTGGTTCATTTGTATGTGGAGCATCCACTACTATGCCTACTCAAACTATAGTTACGTTTGTTCCCACACAACCAATTATTTGCATTAGTGTTTTGGCACTCCTATCGGTGAACCAACATTGATTCCATCGATACCAACTACTGGGGGGAATCCATCCTTGTCAAATTTCTCTTAAGATTCAGTTGGACCATCTGTGAATGGATTAAAAACTAACATCCTGGGATCTAGTCAACCTATTGGTAGTATCCCTATGCCTTTCGGATCATACTCCACTCCTCAATCCACAAAGGTTTCAAGGTAAACCTAGGATTTAGTCATGGGCTTATGCATATCAGCAAGTGCCTAATTTTTTCAACACCGACCCTATGTGCAACAAGCACCGATTTATGTTCAATCAAGCCAAATTTTTTCTCATTAGAGTTTGATTTCCTTTGTTCAACAGGGACAATATTTTGTTCAACAAGGACAACCTTACACTCAATAAGGACAACCTTTTGTTCAACAAGGACAACCCTTATCTCAAAAAAGTTAAATCTTTTTTCAACTAAGTTAACCCGGGCCTCAGGGTCAACCTAGCCAACCTTAGCAGGCTCAAGGTACCATGATGTCAAATCCTTAAGGTACTGTGATGTCCAATCCTCAACAGCCTCAAGGTCAACCTTTGGGTTCACAAGGTAAACCTCAAGGTATTTTGTTCCAAAAATTTCAACAACACCAAAATCCATATGTTGCGAATTATGCTTAGGCTAGACCTCAGTGGTCTAATGCAGGTCATAATATATTTTTTGGTCAACAACCATGATATGGTCAAAATACCCAAGGTTTCAATCCTTATTGGAAAACTCCTTCTGGACAAAACCCATGGGGGTAGAATTTTTCCCAACCTGGTTGGAATCCTCAAATGGGCCTTTATCAAAGGCCAATTATGCCTTTCAATCCACAATTTCCTTTTATTTCCACATTAGAGTTCTACCTAATGTGTCGAGATGGACTAGTGATCCAATCCTCCATAATCCATATTGCCCTAAATTTGAAGGCAAGTCTAGAGAAGACCCTCAGGCACATGTCATGACCTACCATCTCTGGTGTTATTCTAATTCATGGGTTGACGAATCCGTCTGTATGCGTCTTTTCTAGAGAACATTGACTAGTGGCACTACAAAGTGGTACATCGAGCTTCCTCACAGAACCTTCCAAGATTTGAATTCTCTAACTATGGATTTCCTCACACACTTCCAGTTACCCATTCACTATGAAACATGAACTCACCTCCTCACATCCTTGAAACAAGATACCTTTACGCACATCTCTGATCACATCCATGAATGGAGACGACGACGTTTTTTGATCAAATTTGAAATTCCTGATCAACTCTTGACCGAATGATTCACTAAATCCTTCATCAATGATATTGCCAAGGACATTTCTATGGGGGTGTATGTCATAGAAGAATAAGCCATTTCTCATGCACAGTATCTTGATATGATTTATTCCCAATCTGGCATGTTGTATGATCTCTTGCCTGATGCTTCGTGTGCTTCTACCAAGCCTAAAACTTCAAAATCTCTGATGACACCACCTGTCAACGAAATCATGGGATCAATTACTCAAATTTCTTAAAATTATTCCTCTTCTTCTAGTAAGAATAAATCCACTTTCTCATCCGATTATGTCATGTATAATCCTTCGAATCCTGGTAAAACTACAGAGTTTTATGTTGTCCAGTCTACCGCGACAAAAAAAAACTTCCAAAGGTAATAATAAGGGAAAAGGAAAATCCAAATCTGATGCCCCGAAATAGGATTCTCCCAAAACTCGTACTGATGGTGGAACTAAATTCAAGCCTAAGTACCATTTCATAATATGTGATGATGACCACTACACTAAAGACTACACACGACGGGCTGAAGTTAGTCATTTACTTAAAGGCAATCAAGGAACTCCGACTGTCCTCAAAGAACCATTTCCTTCTAAGAAAACTAAGATGGTAGAACAACCCCCATATTTTTCCTTGATGGGTTCCCAAGTGTTTATAATGAATGGAACAACATGCATTACTATGGCCACTAGGTCCAAATATTATTCAAATCATCATCGTCAGTTGGCGTAGAAATAAATTGTCGATGCTTCTTCTCCTTCTACTATGCCCACATTCAGTCCTCTTCATATCGAAATACCTAGTCCCGATCCTATCATCCAACTAACTTCTAAAGGCATACTTCAAAAATCCTCTTATAACCCGAATGCCCAAGCTACTCAAAATTACAATATCGTTGAGGATTTGGCTTAGGCACCTTTCATTATGTATGAATTAGACAGAGTTGTCCTTCACAATGGAAATCACTACTATCCACAATTGGAGGAATTGATCTGACTAATTCGAGTCTCATCACTTTCGATCTAGAAAAACATGTTCCACTTACTCCCTATCATCTTTCTTTCCTCGTTCAATTCATCATTAATGGAAATAAAATCCATCGGTCAGTCATGGATGAGGGTGCATCCACTTGCATCATGTATGTGTCTTACTGGAAAGCCATCAACTCTCTGACTCTTAGCCAGGATCTAAACACCTTCGAGGCTTTCAATGGAAGTGATTCCCATAATTTTGGTACTATCCCTAACTTTCCTACCACTTTGGAAGGAAAAACGGTCAATGTCAAAGTATAGGTTGTTGACGCTAAACTCAATTACAATCTTCTACTCGGTTGCAGTTGGACCCACATTATGCTTGGTGTATCGTCCACTCTATTTTGTGTCCTTCGCTTCCCACATCAAGGGAAGATCGTCACTGTCAACAAATTGTTATTTTTTCTTCTACTTCCTTAGAAAGCAACGTGTCGTATGTGGATCATAAAACTACATTGTACGAGAGTGTGGGCGCAAGACTTTTTAAAGATTTTTTCTTAATTTGTATTTTTTCTCTCCCACCACCGAACACTGCTAAAATCAAGATTATCTCTACTTCATCTAATCCTTGGATCATTACTTCTCCTAATCAAATTTATTTATTTGTCGATGTTATGCCGTTAAGACTTGTTGAAATCACTTATGCTTAAATTATCTCGGCTTCGGATCCCGATCCTGATCATAATACTCCTAGTATGCACTTCTACGTGTATTCTAAATCTCCTTGGATTGGTTCTTCGAATTCTTCTGATCCCTTGAACGAGACGTTTCCTTATGACGAAAGTATCATGGAGACCATCTCTCTCGAGGAAACACCCTGGGACGATACCCATCATCATTCTTCATTTATTCCGAGCCTTGGAGAAATTCCTTCCTGTCTTGAAAATTTTTCTTCCCATGCTCTAACCTATCCACTTCAAACACCCATCTTCACACATGAGGTATTTTCTGAAGGGAACATGGGAAACATCATTGCTATGATGCCTATTGACATTTTTTTCAAACCAAGAATCGTTGAGGACATTCATATCGTAGAAACTTTCTCTCCGGATGAGATCAAGCTTTACACCAGTATTTTTCAAGTTTTCGGGGATGTCTTTGCATGGTCATATGAATAAATTATTGGCATTGATCCCAGTATAGTGGTGCATGAGATAGCCACTTATCCTAATGTGAAGCCTATTCGTCAACGACTCTGTCCTGTGCATCCTAGAAAGGCAATCACTATAAAGGGAGAATTTGAGAAGATTCTCAAAGTTGGGTTCATATATATGATCCCTTTGATAGATTAGGTTTCTAATATCGTCCTTGTCGAAAAAAAGTAGGGTACTATCTACATATGTGTTGATTAACATGACATGAATCGTGCCTGCCATAATGATAACTGTCCCACTCATTTCATTGACCAAATAATTGATGAATGTGCTGGGAGCAAGATATTTTATTTTATGGATGGTTTTTCTGGGTATAACCAAATTAAAATCATGTTAACCGATCAACATAAGACTGCTTTCATATATCCTTGGGGGAATTTTCCCTACAAGAAGATTCCTTTCATTCTAAAAAATGTCGGTGCCACTTTTCAACGACCTATGTCATATTCATTTCATGATATCAAGGAAATCATTCAAACTTATTTGGATGATTTACCCACTCATTCAACTAAGTGGCGTGACCATCCTGATCACCTTTGAGAAATTTTTATCTGTTGTAGACATTATAATATCCGACTTAATCCACATAAATGTATCTTTTGCATTGAGTCCAATAGAATTCTCGGGTTTTTCATCTCCAAGAAAAGCAACTTTCTCGATCCTCTGAAAGTTGAGGCTATTGTTAACTTACCCCCTCCTTCATCTTTACATCAACTACATAGATTTCAAGGGAAAGCCAATTTCCTTCGTCGTTTTGTACCTAAATACGCTGAGCTAACTAAATTTTTTACACAGTTGCTTAAGAAAGGCATCCCATTCCTATGGGATGAGGTCGCTCAAAATTCCTTTGATTCCTTGAAGGTTGTTCTTATCAACACTCCCATTAGGGGAATTTTGAGGTCCAAAATGGGCCTCCTAAGAAAAATTTACAAAAAAAATAAAATTTATAAGAACCAATAGGATTCAAGATGATGATGTCATCCATGGGGGATGATTCACCATTTTTTAAGTAAAAGGGTAAAAATATTAAAAAATAATATAATAATAAAAATATTTTTTCAACTCGTATTTTCAACTTATATCCCAAAGTTTTTACTCAAATTTCGAGTGGGAGTACTCATTGGATGAAAATTTTAATTCCTCGTCCAACAAGTACCCATGTTGCATACTTTCGATGGACCCTTCTACACGTAAAATGAGAAATACATAAAAAAAACACGATTACAATCACGTTTTTCATGTATTTCTCATTTTTCGTGTAGAAAGACCCATTGAAAGTATGCAACATGGGCACTCCTTGGATAAGGAATTAAATTTTGTATCCAACGAGTACTTCTACTCGAAATTTGAGTAAAAACTTTGGGAGATAAGTTGAAAATATGAGTTGAAAAAATAGTTTTCCTTTTTTCCCTCTAAAATTTGATGATGTAATCAAATATTATTTTATTATTTCCACTATTATTTTATAATTTCCTTAAGAGGCCTAGTCATTGCTTCTAGTACTATTGGTATGGTATTGGTCCAAGATGATGATGATGAAACTAAACAAGTTTTTTACAGCCATAATCTAAGGGATACTAATACTCGATATGCCCTTGTCAAGAAATTAGATTTAGATGTCGTTCATCCTGTTCAATGTTTTTGACATTACATTTTACTCCGCATGACTATAGTGATATACGATTGCAACCCAATGACCTACATTTTAACACGTCATTTACTTGGGGGAAAGTATTCTAAACAGATTGTCATCCTACAAGAATTTGATTTGGAATTTATTGTTGCAAAATCTAAAAAATCAATGGTCTTTTTCGAGTTAATATGCTCCCTTCCTTCTACATCTGTCTCTTCCAGTTTTGATGAGAAGATTCTGGATGACACTCTCTTTCTTACCAAAACTATCGATCCTTGGTACGGTGATATCATTGTGTATATCCAAACTAAAATTTTTTGATCTAAGTTCGACATCACTCTCAACCCTACCGCATCATTGGAGATACTTTATACTGCGTCGATGTCGACTCAATTCTTTGTCAATGTTTAACTTTCAAAGAGGCTGAGAGAGAACTCAACAATTTCCACTCTAGGGCATGTGGTGGTCATATGTATGGATATGCCACTGCTTAAAATATCCTTCACGCTAGTTATTTTTGGCCTTCCATCTTCAAGGATTGTGTTCTCGTCATCCGAAAATGTCACACCTACCAAATTTATCAATGGAAAATGCGCACCCCACCCACAACCTTACACCAAATTATTACTGTTGGCCCTTTTGCTAAATGGGGCATTGATTTTATAGCATGTAACCCTCGCTTGGATGGGGGGCATGCATATATTATCGCCAGTGTCGATTACTTTACCAAATGGGCTGAGGCAATGCCTACATATGTTGTTGATGGAAAATTTCCGCTCAATTCCTATTCAATCACGTTATCACCCAGTTTTGAGTTCCTCAAGCCATCGTCACCGACCGTGGCTCCCATTTCCACCATTACATGATGGTTGGATTGACCACTTAGTTGGGTCTGCGACACGAAAACTCGAATCCTTATTACCCTCTGGCTAATGGCCAGGTTGAAGCAGTCAACAAAGTACTAGTTACCATGCTTCAACGCACCATTGGGATGCACAAGTCAAACTAGAATCTCATTCTTTTTTCAACTCTTTGGGCTTACCAAACCTTGGCAAAAAATGCTACCAGATTTACCCCTTTTCAGTTAATATATGGTCTGGAAGAAACTTTACCGATTGAATGCAAAAACCTTTCACTCAAGTTAGTTGTTGAATTACTCTTAAATACCTCATTAGAAGAGGAACGTCCTCTATATCTGGAAGGGCTTGACGAAACTCATCACTTCTCCAGTTTAGTCATTGAAGCTCAGAAGAAATGAGTCAAAGCCCATTTCGATGAGACTGTTTCTTAGGATTCCTTATCTGAAGGAGACTTGGTTCTTCTATATGACCAAGCTCATGATAAGCTGGGGGCAGGGAAATTCAAACCTATGTGGCAGGGGCCATACATTGTCAAACATGTTTGGCAAAAAGGGGCCTATGATTTAATTGGTTATAAAGGAAACCCTCTGGATAAGCCCTGGAGTGGGCTTTACCCAAAAAATTATTATGCGTAATTTCTTTTGTATAATTACTTTTGTATATTAGTGTGTTTTCATTTTTGTAGAATTTGGTTTTGATGTGCTTTTTGTGAGAAATATTCCTTCTTATCTTCTTTTACTTGGTTTACAGTTGTCTTTAACTCCTTATACCGGTTCTACTGATGGTGCTTTCCATAGTAATTGAAACTTATCATTTGCGGCATGCGCAATATATGATCCCAATGGTGAGCTAGTGAATCTACAAGGTATCTGTTTAGGTCGTACAACCAACAATATAGCTGAGTACAGTGCAGTCGTTGAACTTCTGTCAGAAGCTATCACTCTTGGCATTACAGTACTGGTTGTAAACCTTGGTTCACATCTTGTTTTCCTTCAACTCAATGGGAAATATTCCATCCGAAACCCTCAAATTTTAAGAATGCATCTACGTGTTGGTCTCTTAGAAATAAATTTTGATTACATCACATATCAGCATATTCCAAGACACATGAATACATTAAGAAATGCATTGGATAATTATGTTTTAGATAGACATTTATGAAATTTCTAAAACCATGATCATCATTAAATCATACATTAAATAGTAAAATATAACATATATATATATATATATATATATATATATACATCAGTAATGTTTGCAAAGTTTTTTAGTACATCATAATCAAAAAAATGTGTTTTGGTACACAAGAGACTCGCAAGTCCCAAAAACAAAAACTGCAGAAATAAAAACTAAAGTGGAATAATCAGCATGCTGCTTGTGATAACATGTCACTTCTTGAATAAATCGATTCAGCAATAGATGGACGCAGTCCGAGACCCACACAATGTGGATCTGTTAGTGGCGAGGGATATGATGGACATGGGTGTGCTCTGGAATCCCATTAGTCAATGCGTCCAGGTTCCAGGCTATTTCCTCTTCATTATCTGCTCCTTCCACATAAGGAGTAGCCTCAAACTCCCTCATCAATCTTCTGGCTATGAGGGAAATTCCATCAGGTCTTTGCGGTCCAACAGTTGTAGCATACAAGTTTAAACACCATAATGCGTATACCAAAAAAATATAAACTTGAAAAACATAAAAAAAAAAAAAAAATTATCTATATCATCCCACTGATCACCATCTGGAAGTGGAAGGTCTGGGTCACCTCTGAATTTCATCTCGGAATATGGCTAATCCTCCTCTACAATGACTTGGCGCCTCAACCATACGAAGAAAGCTAGTTTGTATGGCATGTGTTTCCCACCTCTAGAGTGAGTCATCAACTCACTCCATCGAATCATACACGGATTGTGTGGTGCCAACATGGCCACTTACACTCACTAAAACTGGAACAATGATACTCATTACAAAAATAATGCTGCTAAAACCTAACCATACTCGAATTTCTTGAGTAAACCATTTTTTCATTTGGTGAGTTGTTTCTTCATGTTGACCAAAAATGATTCTCACTAGTTGAAGACCATGGGTTCCATACAGCCTATGGCAGTCTGAATTTGAGACTCGGTAGCCTCATGTG
The DNA here is from genome assembly GCA_034641835.2 of Pinus albicaulis. Lineage (NCBI taxonomy): Eukaryota > Viridiplantae > Streptophyta > Pinopsida > Pinales > Pinaceae > Pinus > Pinus albicaulis. The sequence continues at coordinate 1,672,071,389 of CM076584.1, read as the reverse complement.
GAGCTTGTACCCTAGCGACACCTATTATAGTATGTAGGACTACCATTAGAGGTAGGTTTTTTATGGTTATTATCTCAACCTTCCCATTGGAAGACTTTTTTTCTTTTGGAAACTGTCTCCTGATTAACATATCCATGCTCTCCCCCATAATTTGGCTTCCTACAAGACGAGCTCTCTCCCCCCTCCGTGACAAAATAGCGATGAAATAGATGTCAGAGACCTCGATTTCTAATCCTTGGTCGCCAATTATGAATCTTTCTCATCTCGTGTCCCATATTCTTACCAGGTATTGGAGCAACTCAGGCGGAGATCTTAGGCCTGGAGTTAAGAATATCTTGAGGATCCCATAGTTTCTAAAGGTAGCCAGACAGTCCCAATCTTCCACGGATTCTTTTTCTTCTTCCTCATGCTCTCTATCCCTCCATTCAATCACCATTCTACTTGTTAAGTTTTTCTTGTCACAACAATTGTATAGCATATTGTTAGAAATGTAAGCCTAAAAATCCAGTTTGGTTGGTGCATTTTGGGGAAATCTTCACATTTTTCAATATCTGTGATCAGTGCACCTATTTTAAAAATAGGAGTGTCAAACGGTGCGCAACCTATGTGAAAAAACGAGGATCGGTGTGAGCCCAAAGGGCATACCGGCATTGGTCCGCAGCGAAAATTAATTTTAAACTTCTTCCAAAAAATTCAAAAAGCATCATAAAAATTGCTAAAACATGTATGAAATCAAAGATAATGGACCTAGCTCTTTCTTGGCGCAGATGGTTCGTCAATTGGATTCCTAGATTAGCTGCAATCAGCTCCTGAAGATCAAGGGTAAAAAGGGTAAAAAACTCCTCTAATGACTTGTTAAAGTGAAAAGTGAAAAATGTTTTTAATTTTTTTATTTTTATAAATTTTTAAGTCATTGTTAGGGTTTTTTCAATATTTTATTTATTTTTTACTTGAAAAAAATTAATGTGTTCACTCTTGTACAGGAACAGGGTAAAATTTTTAACAGATGATATGAGAACGAGTTCTAGTTTACTACTTTTTCAGACCCGGTAAAAACAAACAAAAAATTCACCCCCCTTGGAGTCATCTTTAAGCAATTTTCTGACTCTCTAAATATGAAAATATCGTTGAGTATTTTTCGTTTTGAACTCGTTAAAGTAAAAAAAATGTTGTTTACCCAGTATATGTTTACCCCTTTTTCGGGTTGGGATAAACTATTTATGAAAAAGGAATACCTTAGTCAATCCTCACTAAGAGGTTCTCTCGAATTTTGTTTTCTACCTTTTCGGATGCGAGGGACTATCTATGAAAAGGGCCCTATGGAGTTTTCTTTTCAACTTATTTTTAATCTCTCTAAACATGAAAAGGCGTTGAGTTTCACCTTGGACTCGTTAAAATTTAACGACATTGGACTCGTAATCATAACGCTACCGAGTTCCTCCTTCCTAGGGCTCATAAAATGTAGTAGGATGTATTTGTCCTAACGAAAAACTTGTATTATAGGCATATGTTATCCCCTTCAATCTTGTATTAAAAAATAATTTTGGTACTCGCCAGAAATGGTGGTGGGAAAATGGAAGTATTTATTAGTTGTTTCAGTAGTATGTCGCTCTTGAACATGACACTTATCTGCAATTCGCGTCGGGTCAGGGATATCCTACATTTGTAACTTTGCCTCCATGGGTTTGGGAAATATTTTTGCCTCTCATTCAACTACCGATATATTCAACATGACCTTTGATTCCATTTGAGTCAAATACTGCCAAAATCTGGAGTCATGTCGCCAATATGTTCAAGTGCAGTTCCTTTTTTTGTTAGTTCATTACCTTATTGTCTATTTAGTCTTGATTCATAACCATCTTCTTTCCTCTGTTGCACATCGATGACGTGGGATAAATCATGGCCCTCCTTCAAAAGATTTTTTCATGTTGACTTCAGCTCATTATCCAAGAAGTTTATCTAGAGACTCCTTTCAGTACCTTAGAACATGCATGCCCTAATCGTAGGTTTTTCACATTCGACGACCAATTCACCTCATTCTCTGCGATCTAGAAATTTCACAAGTGTTCGACTTCATTTACTTATTCACATCTTGTAGATTGTACTGCTAGTAACTTGAGAGCCATTTTCATTATTCGTGGTCTCTCTTGCGCCTATTAACAGTTTACATAATTTACTGGTAATCAGGCGATTTCTTGCATGTTTGACTTCATCTCAGTCATTCACATGCCTAAATTTGTACTTGATTGGGTTGTGACGAAGCACAAGACCATGTATGTTTTCTTATAAATTCTAGGTTCCGAGGAGATATGAGTTATTCATGACTATATGCATGACTCTTTTTTATGGATGGTTGCGGTCGTACCTGAGTCCATATGTAATATTCCAAAATTTTCATGCAGCAAATTGGAATATTAATTTTTGCTAATTTCGCTTAGGAGGAGAATAAATGGGTAAGGAGGCCCATGCATAATGAAAATCTCAATAAAATACCTCATAGTATGAATGGGGATCATCATTGGAGCTGGTTTTCACACCCTCATGTGTGAACAGGATCATTTGCAAGTGGACAAGGTCAAGTTTTACCAAGTCAACATCGCTGGGATAGGAGGTGGAGAACACTTAGAGAAATAGCGCAGTATGAATGGGAAGAGGTTTCTTTGGTGAAGGAAACCATAATGAGTGGGACTCATGGTGAGAGGGATCTCAAGTGTTTAAAAGGAGGGCAAGGCAGCCATTGTTTCTTAGGTTGAAGATTATTGATTTCTTTGTCCATTTAGACTTTGTGCATTCTCCTGCTATTAAGCAGAGTTGCAGTGCTACTTAGCACAAGGCATTCCTATTTAGGAATTCCTTATCCTTTCAAAAGAGGCCTATGGAAGGAGTTTCTCTTCATTTTCTCCACATCCAAGCTTGAGGCCAAGCACTTCCTCCAACTACAGCATTATTTCTGCTCAAGTGCAACGTTGTGTTGCAGGGTGTTACAGTGGAGGTTCTACAACACCACTTCCATAGCTATTTTTCATAAGAGGGAGTCTACTTGCCTTTGGAGTATTAGTGAGGGAGAATTTGAGTTGATTCCCATCATCTTTGGCATCAGTCCAACCATTGTTTATCACCTACAACACAGTCCCTCTCATTGACCGCGTTATTTTCATAGAGCATCTGTAGTGAGGGTTGCAGTATTTGTTTGGAGGGTTAGATTTTCAGTGTTAGGATCAGCCTTTCACTTGGAAGATCCATTGGAGGAGGTCTACTCATCTGGTGCATCATATTCAGCCTTCTTCATTCATTTCCAATTTCTGAGTTGCAACTGCTACCTAGCAACTCTGGCATTTCTGCAGAATTTCCATTTTGTACTTGTTTCAGCCAATCCTTTTTACGGATTGTTGTATTATTTTTTCAGGGGTTTAGAGCTTGCTCCCTCATTTATTTGAGCCATATATTGTCATATCCATGTATTTAAATCATTTTGGAGCAGTTATCCATAGTATATTTCGTTATCATAGCCAAGGGTTTCACATATGTAGCAGTGTTCTTCCATTTCTTATACATGTATTGTTGAGGCTTGCATTGCCTTGCTTGAGTGATTGTTTCCTCAAGAAATTGTACTCTTTTTACTAATATAAAATCATTTTTTGGCTATCTACATATTCATGTGCCCAGGCTTATAAAGGTAACGTTGTTATTCCATTACATGTGCTTACAATTGCTACAGTCGCTTCATCGGGAATTTTCACAAGATAACTAGGTGTGGGAGACCTGTTTAACCCACCTATAGGGATTTTTTTTGAGCCTCCTCTTGAATTTAAATATTATATGCATTGATATAAGGGATCCAGGTCTTGGTTTCAAATCGTGTAGCATCCATTCCTGGAAAATGTGTTTTCTAGTCATGCCTTGCTAGCTGTCCCAATTTTGGAATATTACAGTGGTATCAAAGCATATTTCTTGGCTCAGCCTGTGAGTCTCAGCCCAAGAAGACAAAAAAAGATTAGAATTATGAAGAAGATGAGATTACTCTCATTAATGTTTAGATCCAGAGAGGACCTCTCCAAGGAGGTCAAGAATATTGAAGAAGGAGAAGTGGAAGGACCATGCACTTCCTATTCTCATCATGAAGGAGACAAGCATGGAGGACACTTGGATCATTAGATTCTAAGTGATTACCTTGTTGAGTACAAATTTCAACCTAGAGCCTTCAAAGAGACTCTATCTTTTCCACATTTCATCCAGTTGAAGGAAGAGAAGAGACTTTGCAGTATAAGAGAAATCAAAGGCAATAGATTTTTGTTGTCTACCTTTGATGGGTTATCTACACTCATAACTTGGGTGAGGAAGTTGCAAGCATTTTTCTTGCTACATCCTATAGTGGAGGAAGAAGCTATTGAGATCTCAGCATTGCACTTGGAGGGTGGAGCCTATGTTTTGTGGTTCAACCACTTGAGAAATGCAAGGGTGAAAACTTTGTCAAAGTTCACTCAAAGGTTGATAAAAAATTTTGATGGAGAAGAAACAAAGGAAGGAAAGCTCACACCACCACTTGAGGAGCCTTGTAATAATGTTGTCATACTCATAGAGGAGCAGCCCCATGCAGCAATAGTTGGGGCAGCCAACACATTGAAGGAATGGACTCTTGCAGCCCTACAAGAGATTCCCAAATCTCATCAAGGTATGAAGAAATTTCCACTATCTCTTGTTACAAAAAATTCTTTTGATAGTTGTGGAAATTTTCTTTTGCATGACCAAGGGTCAAATCACACTGCTAACCTAGAGTAGCAAGATTGCACTACACTATGCAACATGGAAACATTAAAGTAGAAAATAAACAATCATCCTCACGATCCATTGTTGGATTGCATGTCACATATGAGGTTTGGGTTTGAACACTTGAAGAGAAGGATGGAAGATAGTAGACATATTGAAGTGAGAAACCCTTTCTCCTTTCGAGATGACCCTTTCTCAATGAGCACCTCTCAGCTCAAAGAGAAACTTCTACTTCCATCTGATCCAAGACCTCATTGGTTTTGGAGGAATATTGATGAGGAGGAGATCTCATGGAGAGATTTCATTAGAGGTGCACTTCAACACGTCATGAAGTGCAAGGATTTTCTTCCTTTCTTACACTTGAATCTACATGGATTCAAGGAGGAGATAATACTAGATGGATGACATATTAGGATGGATAACATCTCTCATGCTTGTGTTGGGCATTCCTTGAGTCATACACATCATGATGGGAGGTCTTTGCCTACCACCTATTTGGGTCCTTATGGGATCACATTGATCCTTGAGAAGATTGCATTTCAAAATCCCATGAATTGCAAAGACAGGAATATGATTTGGGAGGATGGTAGCCCTCATGGTTGGAGTGTCAAGATAAAGAGAAGAAGGAGACATCCACGAGTGATTGAGTGGATGTGGTTGATGGAAAAGGAGCTGGGAGGCTACTTGCAAATTTATGATACCGTGCAGTAGGAGGCTTGGTTGTGCTGGTTACTCTTGAGAGAGTTTGGTCATCATTCTCTTTCTAAGGGTATGTGGCAGAATACTTGCATATTTGAGTAGTAGAGAGTATGGATGCATGGTGTTGGTATGATATTCATATCATTCATTGTGTTTTCATCACATGATTTGTATGATGGAAGTATGGGGAGGCAGCAAAATAGAGCAAGAGAAGATTTGCTCTCACACTTTGCATGATGTTGTAGGAGGAGGAGATGGAATTATCTCCTTGGCCATAGATGATGAAGAGGTACATCCACCTTGGGAGGAGCTTCTTATGTGTAGCATGATGATGAGAGAAGTCTTTGACAAGGATCATGTTAAAGAACAAAGCTTTGTATTGACAGGAGCTTATTTGCAGGAGCTCACAATGCTGTCACTTGGGAGAAGAGACTTATGGATGGAGTGTCCCCAGGATCACTTCACATTGAATGAACTTGGTGAACAAGGAGGAGGTGATGATGCTAGAGTACTGGATAGAGACATCTATCACTATGACATGTTCTTCTTTACTTAGATTTCCAAGTATGAGGAGGATTATCTTCTTGCAGCATATGGACCATTCTTCTTCATAACATGCCAAAACACTATGGAGGACTCACTCATGGATCAATGTACCATCTTACTTCCGGCATATGGTAAGAATTTTGTTTCTACATTCATTGATTTGCATACTTTTACCATTACTATGCGGTGCATTGCTTCACAAGAGGGCAAGCTTGTCACATTGCTCCATGATCATTGTTGGGCCAATCTATATGATGGAGGCAGCCATCTTTTATGTGGCCTTGGGAAAATGTTTTATCATCAGATGTATGTTCAATTTTTTCACCCAAACATTTATAATATAATGACATACATGGTTAAATATGTAACAAGAAACATTTTTCCTTGTACATTTCTGAAGCAACAGTTTGGGAAACTACATTGTCACTATTGGGAAAGTTGTTGGTACCTTCTTGCACCACATGCAACCTTCAACATTTTCCTCATTTTATTGCTGATCATGATTTTATTTGCTGATATGGATATGATTTGTATTGAGAGCATGATTGGGAAGTTGACACATGAGTTGGATATGTCCTCGAAGGGAGAGAATTTCCCTATTTTCTGCACTATATGTTCTAATGGGAGCATGAGAGGAGGTATGGCCACCATAGCCACATATGTGTTCTCTTTCAGGGTGGGCCATGAGTTTGTTAACCATCCATTGTATAATCATGGGAAAGTACTTGATCATGTATTTTTGACACATTCAGCCATTTACTATCCATTAGTAGATGTGATGATTCATGTATATTACTTGCCATGTTATTTTCTAAAGTTGCAGTGGATGAAACTGCCTTGTGTCCTCTTGAGATATTTTTTGTATCATGCATCATCATGTAAAAATTGCAGCAAAATTCTCATTGGGATACTCTATAATGAAAATGTCCTATTCATCATGGATGGATTGTTTTGGGCCAGCTTGTTCTTCAATGTTGGAGGAGAAATCCTTGGAGGATTGTTCTTCATTTTGCCACTTGAGGGCAATACTTTTGCAGCCCAGGATCAACACATACTCTACAATCATCATGAGTGGAGAGAAGGATAGCATGGGGTAGGCTATGATGCTTACCATATTCATATTTTCTTCCTAGCTTCATTTTCGGAGCTTGAGGTGGAAGGAGATTTTCAGGACTTGCCATGTTCGGAGGTGACTCATTTTCTTTAGATGATTGCTTGGGGAAGATTTTTCCCAATACTTTTCAGTCTCCATGACTTGGGAGATAAATCCTCAGTTCTATCATTGTAGTTGCTTGAGGACAAGCAACATTTGGGAGGGGAGGACTGTAATATTCCAAAATTTGCATGCAGCAAATTGGAATATTAATTTTTGCTAATTTAAATTAGGAGGAGAATAAATGGGTAAGGAGGCCCATGCATAGTAAAAATATCAATAAAATCCCTCATAGTATGAATGGGGATCATCATTGGAGCCGGTTTTCACACCCTCATGTGTGAACAGGATCATTTGCAAGTGGACAATGTCAAGTTTGACCAAGTCAACAGCGCTGGGATAGGAGGTGGAGAACACTTAGAGAAACAACACAGTATGAATGTGAAGAGGTTTCTTTGGTGAAGGAAACCCTAATGAGTGGGACCTATGGTGAGAGGGATCTCACATGTTTAAAAGGAGGGCAAGGAAGCCATTTTTTCTTAGGTTGAATATTATTGATTTCTTTGTCTGTTTAGACTTTAAGCATTCTCCTACTGTTCAGTAGAGTTGCAGTACTTCTTAGCACAAGGCATTCATGTTTAGGAATTCCTTCTCCTTTCAATAAAGGCCTTTGGAAGGATTTTCTATTCATGTTCTCCACATCCAGGCTTGAGGCCAAGCACTTCCTCTAGCTACAACGTTATTTCTGCTCAAGTGTAACGTTGTGTTGCAGGGTGTTATAATGGAGGTTCTACAACACCACTTCCAGAGCTATTTTTCAGAGGGAGTCTCCTTTCCTTTGGAGGATAAGTGAGGGAGAATTTGAGCTTATTACCATCATCTTTGGCATCATTCCAACCATTTTTCATCACCTACAATGCAGTCATTCTCATTGACTGTGTTATTTTCATAGAGCATCTGCAGTGACGGTTGTAGTATTTGTTTGGAGGGTTAGATCTTCAGTGTTAGGATCATCATTTCACTTGGAAGATCCATTGGAGGAGGTGTATTCATATGGTGCATCATCTTCAACCTTATTAATTCATTTCCAGTTTCTGAGTTGCAGTTGCTACCTAGCAACTCCGGCATTTCTGCAGAATTGCCATTTTGTACTTGTTTTAGCCAATCATTTTTATGGATTATTGTATTATTTCTTTCAGGGGTTGGGAGCTTGCTCCCCCATTTATTTGAGCCCTATATTGTCATATCCATTTATTTAAATCATTTTGCATCAGTTATCCATAATATATTGCGCTGTCATAGCCAAGGGTTTCACATATGTAGCAGTGTTCTTCCATTTCTTCTACATGTATTTTTGAGGTTTGCATTGCCTTGCTTGAGTGATTATTTACTCAAAATGTTGTTCTCTTTTTCTGCTATAACATCATTTTTTGGCTATATACATCTTCATGTGCCCAGGCTTATAAAAATAACGTTGTTATTCCATTACATGTGCTTACAATTGCTGCAGTCCCTTCATCAGGCATTTTTGCAAGCTAACTAGATGTGGGAGACCTATTTAATCCACCTAGAGGGATTTATTTTGAGACTCCTCTTGGATTTCAGTCTTAGATGCATTGATCTAAGAGATGCAGGTCTTGGTTTCAAATCTTGTAGCATCCATTCCTAGAAAATGCGTTTTCTAGTCATGCCTTGCTAGTTGTCCCAATTTTTGGATATTACACCATATTTGTGATCCTTCTTATTGTTGGATAGTTATGTCCATGCCATGGATCCTATTACATGATCTCTTCTACATATACTTGTGTCCATGCCTTATACTCATGTATTTATATCATATATTTCAGTTGTATATATGTACATTAGGGGAATTTTGAGGTCTAAAATGGGCCTCCTAAGGAAATTATAAAATAATAGAGGAAAAAATCAAATAATATTTGATGACATCATCAAATTTTAGAGGGAAAAATGAAAAAACTACTTTTTCAACTCATATTTTCAAATTATCTCCCAAAGTTTTTACTCAAATTTCGAGCGGGAGTACTCGTTGGATGCGAAATTTAATTCCTCATCCAAGGAGTACCCATGTTGCATACTTTCGATGGGTCCTACTACATGAAAAATGAGAAATACATAAAAAAACGTGATTGTAATCACGTTTTTTTATGTATTTCCCATTTTTCATGTAGCAGGGTTCATTGAAAGTATGCAACATGGGTACTCCTTGGATGAGGAATTAAATTTTGCATCCAACAAGTACTCCCACTCGAAATTTGAGTAAAAATTTTGGGAGATAAGTTGAAAATACGAGTTGAAAAGTAGTTTTATTATTTTATTATTTTTTAATATTTTTACCCTTTTATTTAAAAAATGGTAAATCATCCCCCATGGTTGACATCATCATCTTGAATCCTATTGGTTGTTAAAAAGTTTATTTTTGTTGTACATTTTTCTTAGGAGGCCCATTTTCTGGCAACAGCGTCCTAGTCTTGGCACGTACTCGTAAATCATTTCACCCCTCACTCTCGTTCTGCCTTCATGCTTTAGGGGGCATATGTTACACAAGATTTTTCGACTATCCCTGTATTCCCTATTCCTGAATCCTAGTGGGACCCTTACAGTGATCCCTGTGTACTTTTTCCATCATGAAATCATGCCTTTGAACCCCTCACGGTCTGAAGAACAATCTCTCTTTTGATCATTCCTCGAGTATCTCCCAAAAAACCCACTTTTTTGGAGCAACGCAACCCTTTTGTCTCTCACCGGCACCGATGACCCATCCTTATCCTATGACCAGCACCGATCGGTGCTAGCATGGACCTCATACCCATGCCGATATACTTCTGGAAGAGTTTTTTTAAATAGAAACGAAGCTTCATGGCCTAGAAGCTTCAAGGGCGGAGATATGGATGTTTGTTGATCAAGATATGGCTGAGCTTCCTCCTTTTAGCCTCTTGTTCCTACAAAAAGGAACCTCCCAAAGAGATAATAATTTTTCCCATCATAAGTAGATCCATGTCCCCTCCTCCATCTCTATAAATTTATCACCTTCCAATGCCTCTGCTAGTTAGAACATAATAGAAGAGAATAGAAGAGAAAGGTTTGAAGTTTGTCATAGGCATTGAAGGACAGAGTTGATACCCATAGCCTTCTCACACTGAATTGAAAAAGAGTGCTTTGGAGACGTGCCCAGATTTAGACCCGCTGAAGGAGAGATTCGACATGAAGGTGTAGGTTTTAACTCATATTTTATTAATAATCTGCTACAACTCATATTTATTTTCCATTCTTGTATGTGTTTATGATAAGAATTATAGCATTCCTTGATCAGTTAGATAGATTGTTCTTGTATATGCATGTTGCACTTTTATGTTTTATTGTTTTTTCTTGGTCACTTGTGCAGGTAATTGAATGCTGGTTGCAGTGGAGATCAAGTTTGGAAGAGATAAGGACCAAAAATATTTGAAAAGAGCAACATCACAGCATCCGACTGAGGTTGGCCATCTCCTTCTATCTATGTTTCATTTATAAACTAGGAAAGCAGGTATTTGATTTTTCCCTTTGTTGCTATACCCACCCTAGGGCTAGAGGGATCATCTCTGTCCACAAAGAGGATTTACCTAGACAGCAAGCCCATAGCATCATCGAGACAATTTCCAAGATAGTTGAGTCAGGGTGACGTGGCATGGGTCGTGGTGTTGGCCAATGATGAAGCAGCAGACCCATAAGAGGAGGTCATGTGGTCCCACCTCACAATTAAGTTAGGATGTGAGGTCCTAACAGTTAACATGGTGTGTTTCCTAAGAGCATCGAGAAGGTGGGAGGAGGGATGTTGTAAGGAGAGTGTGTGGGAGGGAAGATAAGGAGCTTGATAAAAGATAAGTCAGGTGAGAAAGTAGGGGAACCAACTCAAATGGTTTAAGTTCCCATCTAGCCATGAAAACCAGTGGTAAACATCCATGGGGTAGAAGGACAAGGTGGTCAAACTAGCTCATCGAGAGGCCCTACCTTTCAATCTAAAGGGAAGAATGAAGAAAACATTATATCACTAGATTCAAGACAATGAAGTGAATACGATGGTGAGGGTTATTCTGAGTTATTGGAGTTGGAATTAGATCAAAAAAATTACAACAAATTTTCATAAAAACAATTTGAAGATTGGGTATGCGTAGTGATCACCTCATACTCTAGATATTGGGTAAGAGATGTTGTTACAATCATAAGGATGCATGTGTGATTTTTTTACAAGGGTATATTGCAAGTAATAGGTGGCATGTGTGATTTCCTTACTGCGGTTTGGATGCATGGTACAGGCATGTGGTAATTTTTTTATTTGGTTGTCATTGGCATGGGATTTTCCTAGATTGATAGTGGTTTCACCATTTCATTATCATTTCCTTGATAGCCATGATGTAGTAGGTTTTTTTTTATGGTTAAGCCTTATATGGTCAGTAGAATTGGATCCTAGTTGACATGGTCTCGATAAAATTTCCAAGGGTCAAGGGTGGAGTTGGAATTTCTCATAGAACTCTTGACGAATGGGTGGAGAAAGGAAAATTCCTTTGGAGCTAGTGAAAGAAGTCAAAGGCATCTAAGCTTGTTTTTATGTTAGTGATTTCTTGAATGATTTAGGTGAGATCACTGTGGTTGAGGGTTGAGGTGGTTTTCTCTCTGGAAGCCCGATTTGATTATATTTTGGTTTAGCCCATGTGATCCCACATTCATGCTTTGAATTTTACATGGGAGTGATTGGCTAAAAGAGAGATTTGGTTCAGATCAATCTATGGTCAGGTGGTACATGGAAGTCCTTTACTTGGTTTCCTTTTGCATATGATTAATATGAGTTATTTTATTATTGTGATTTATGAGAACATGTACTAGTTATTAAGTTGATATTATAGTTGGTTTTCATAGATATTATTATGGTTATGTGTGGGTTATAGACATGGCTGAATGATGTACTCATACTGTGGATCTTGTTCATGATTTTATTAGTTACGGAATGGTTAATGTATGAATGGGCTAACAAGTGTTGTTGCATCTTTATTGAAGAGGGAATTGAGCCTTCTTGATGATTCTATGATGAATATAAGAAGATCATGATCATATATGCATTCATGACCTATAGCTACTTTGTTTACTGCATCTTTTATGGAATGTTTACTATGTGACTAACACGTTTTGAGCAAGATATAGCCCTAAAATTTATTGTTTAGACTTTTTATCATATTATACCTAATTATGGAAAGTTTTGGGAAATTATAGGCAGTGGCCTGTAGGCTATCCTTGAAAAAATGGCACATACCCCGCAACCACTTGCACAAAACTAGAATATTGTAATATCCAAAAATTGGGAGAGCGGAAATATGGAACATAAAATTGAAATTGTAGTGATAATCAATGCTAAAATATATGAGACCAGTATGGATCCATTTCATTAATCATATCAGTATCAAATAAATACAATAAAGTGAGGCACACATCATATGATATAGGCAAACAAGCCTCCAATAATCAAACTCTCTCAAAAGTGAGGTGTTGCTTCTATACAAAATTCCAGAGAGCTTCTACAGCGCAGTCATAGTGAACATAGTTACAGTATGGAAACATAAAATGATATAAAATAACTGATATATGCCTTAAGAGATGCTATACATAAATATCAAGGCTCTATATCACTTTCCCTAGACAAACTAAGAGGGCTTCCGGAAAATACACCAAAAATACAATGGTGAACTACAACCCTAGGGCTGAAGGTTCACTGCAATAGAATAAATGGGAAGATATGGCTGAATATGATGTAGAATTATGTGGCTCTCCTCCAATACACTCTCCAAGTGAAAGGCTGATCCCTCCACTGAATATCTAACTCCTGAAATGATGCACTAAAACCACCCCCGCAACTCCTCCCTAAAATAACGCAATCCAAGAATTAAACTTCACTGTAGGGGATGATAATGAATTTTCCTGGTGCCAAATGATGCAATAATCCCCAAGGAGCTTCTTCACTGGCCTCCCAGTGGAAATTATGCTTCCTCCACTGAATAAAAGCTTTGAAATGACCTTATCAAATCCTCCACTACTGCAACCCTTCATCACAACACAACCCTGACAGAAACTACATTGTAGAAGAAAGTTGTAGCTTGGCCTGATGCCAGAATGTGGAAATTCTGCCCAATAACTTCTCCTGAGTGGGCACTCGAATTCCCCCAACGATGGTGGGATTCCTTCTTAGGAACACCCCTCTGATAAACAACACTATAGTCTCCGCTAAACAGCTAAAGAGAGCAACAAGTCATAACAGACCATAAAAAAAATAACACTCAATCATACCTTCCATGGCTGCCATCACCTTCCTTATATGCTTTGTGAGCCTTCTCACCTTGGGCCCCACTCATTAAAGCCACTAATTCCATCCAAGGAATCTCCCTCCAAAACTGCGTTGTCTCTCAATGAATGTCCACTCGCTCCATACAAGCATTGTTGATTTGGTCAAAGTTGACCCAGTCCACATGCTCCATCCCCTGTTCGCACATAAGGGTGCTTAGTCTAGCTACTTTTATGACCCCCATCTACATTAGGAGTGATTTTATTCCTACTAAGAATATTTATGGGTCTCCCTACCCTCTTATTCTTCTAACTAAGACGCAAAAAACAAATTTAATATTCCAACTAGCTGAAAGCTAATTGGGAATATTACAGTCCTCCCCTCCAAAAATTTTCTTGTCCTAAAGAAACTGTAAAGGTGAGTGCCACAAATCTTCTCCTCCTTTCCTTATGATACCTCCATGTGATAAGATCTCCTCATGAATCAAGTGTCCCTTAATCAATCCATCCATGAAATGCTCCTCCCAAGTGCTCATGAGATGCATCCTCCAAGTGCTCAAGTTAACCAAATGGCTCATCCTAGAAGGAAAAAAGAGGTATAATGTAGCAATCATGGGTTTCCCAATGTTCTCCTTGAAGCATGAAGCATAATAAATGTGGATAATCTCACTCCCATGGGCACATATAATCTATGTGTCATCCCTCCAATCATGCCCACAACAATGATAATAATATCATCAACATATGGGATCATAATCAAGGTCATACTAACTACCATATGTAATACCGGAGGAGGATCATAGCCCCCACATGTGGAACCAACACATTATGTCTCCTCATTGCCTTATAATATGATATAATAATTGGTTCCCCCGCCACTTGTTTGTTTCCACAATCTTCTCACATGCTTGGAGAAGTTGAATGATGTTTGGTGCCAATGGGGTACACCCTGAATAAAATATTATCTCCCTAAAATATCCTAGGGAGTGGCCATCATCATCACTACTTTTGGCCCTGAGAAGACCATGAAGTCTATAAGAAAGAGTGCTCCCTCTTGGAGCAATAAGTTGTACATGAATGTTAAAGGAATGAAAATACTTATCTAGTAAATCGTTATTCAAAAAAACATAATCCTTACCATATACCTTAATCAATCTAGTGAAGTGGCTCATAGTTGGGCCTCCTCTCATTCCCAATGAGAAAATAATTGGTTTTTATAACTCTATCAAAGAGTTATGTCCTCCCTCAACTTCCAAACGATCCATGCATCTCTGAATATGCTGATGTATCTCCTCTTTGTAGCCTTCCCAAGTGAATCCCTCCACGATAGTATGATATGCACTCATGAAATCAGTGTGGATGGAGAGAAAATCCTCATATGTTGCATGTAGTAGCTTCTCCTTGAGCTTAGAGGATATAGTCAAGAATATCCTACTCTGAAAGTAGATGACCCCATCTTTCACTACATATATCCCATTTGATAACTGGCCATCAAGTATCCTACATGAAAAGAGATCCTTGGAGTATTCCACCAACATCTGGGATCTCCAATAAGGAACTATACTCCATAATGACAACGCTGATAATATACCATGTAAATCACTGTCATGTTGTATCCCTCGTCTTTGACATCTCCCATGCCAAAGTCATACATTGAGATGCTTCTATCCTACCTCTGTTGCTCCTCCTGTAGGTGCTCATGCTCAAGTAAAGGTTGAATTTTTTGGAGGTTAGCCTTCCATGGGAAGCTACCACCCATCCAAAACTTTTTGAGTTTTTCCAATGTATTCATGAGTGGACACCAACCTCTACCATATGTGGAAGATTCCTCCCTATGTGGAAGTATCTTCTGATTCTCCAAAGCCATGGAGTGGTCTCCTTGCACCATGATGGTGTAATCCTCCATTCCTTAAATATCTTCTCTCAATGCAAGATGTTTGGTGAGAGTGGGTAATACTGATACTGGGAGAATTCCTCCCTCCCCCTTGAGCCTACCCAAGACTCTCTGCATTGTGCCAAGTCCTCCCAAGGTTCTCACCCCTCCTAGATCTATGAGCGGTGCAACCTGTTGTGATACACCCCTCATCAACTCCTGATCTAGCAGCCTCCCAGGTGGAATTCCTCTAACAGTAATGTATCATGGGCCAAAGTCATTTTCATAATTGATTGGACTCTTAGGTCCTTGCTTCCACTGCGCAAATCCAACTCTATTTTCTGTGTGGAAGATGTCTGAGAGGGATAAGTGTGCATGCCCCTAATCATTTTATGCTTACCACTATTTTTATCTGTCCACAACATCTATAAAGTCTCCTAATCTATGGTGACCTTCCCCAAAGTAATCAACCACTACACACCCAATATCACATTGGTGTCAGGTATGTCAACCAAAAATAAGTGATCGGTCAATGTATATGTCCCCATGGTGGAAGATAAAGATGGAACATAATGTATGGACTGCATGGTTCTAGCTCCTGGGACCAAAACTAAAAATCCCTCAAAATCATCAGTGGATATTGTCCTCCTCTACACTAACTGGGCATCAAATAAGTTGTGGGTAGCCCCACTGTCAATCAACACTGAAACCCTATGATCCTGAATGGAACCTCAAACTCTCAAGGTCAAGTACTTGGGTACTCCTCTCAATGATGCAAGGGCCCCTCGGATTGGAGAAAATGCTCCATTACCAGCTCCTAGTGGTGGTGGCTCATCTCCTGTTATCCCAGCGTTGTGACCTCCTTCTGGTTCCTATTCTTCTTCCTCTTCATCATCACAAAATACCTCTATATAATGCATCTTCCCTGTTGCACATCTATGTTCGGGCACCCATGATTCTTGGCATGTGAAGAAACATTTCCTTCTCCTCAAGTGTCCTCGAAAATCACTAAGAGGTACTTTGTTTTGGCCCTCCTTTGAAGGATGAGCCTTCTCATCTTTTCCCTTTGATGGTAAAGAGGGTTTTTTGCTGAAATGTTTCCTTCACTCTTGGCAAGGCATCTTGTCTATCTCTAGCCCTTTCAACAACATCTTGAAGGGTAGTTGGTTAGGTTGACTTAACCAACCCATGTAGAGGTTCTGCTAACCCATAAATAAAAATATAGACCCTCCTAGCTGCAGATAAATCAAGAACCATAATAGAAAGTGTTATAAATTCAGAAATGTAAGTTTCTGGATTACTTAACTATTTGAGCTTATCTATCTCAATGAATGGTTCCTCTGGGTCTCTTCGATCAAACCTCTCCACCTACCTCCTTGTGAAATTTGAATATGCAGTCACATTGGCATGCCCCAATGTAGAAAGTCCATGAAACAACCAATTATGTGTTTTAGCCTCAAGGTGCAGTGTTGGCATTTTGATGGCTTCCATATTTGGTAATTGGCTCAACTGTAATTAGATGTCTAGCTTGTCTACCCAAGATTTGGTTGTACATTTGGATGACCCATCGAAAGTGGGTAAGAAAAATCTAACCATAGTCTGGTGAAGATCATTGTTTTGTATGAATCCTCCACCCCTATTGTGATGTCGAGGTCTCCTATTCTCTTTGATCTGACAAAAATCTTGAAAGCTCAAATGATCCTTGAATATTTGAGATTGAGATTCATACTCAAGAAATTAATCTTCAAGAATTTCTTGTTCTTGAAATCCTCCATTTCCCACTCCTAAGAATGTAGGCATAGTAGAGTGTTGTGAAACATGTTGTTTCACTGGTTGACCATTCCAGTGATGTGAAATCTCAAAGCCTTCTCCATGTAGGAAATATTTATGGGATTCTTTGTGTCTATCCATCCTCATCTCCTTGATTTCTCTTGCAATTTTGCATGGTTCAAAAAATAAGCGTAGGGAACTCCTTGTTATCCTCCTCTCCTGATATAGGATTTTTTCCCTTGTCTTATTTATCATATGTATAATCATATCTCTAGTTTATTCTCTTGAGATACCTCTTCTCTCTGTCTATGAGATGATCTCCCTCTTTTGATGACATATTGGCTGAAAATGCACAGGCTAAGCTAAGATTATGCTCTGATACCACTATAATATCCAAAAATTGGGAGAGCAACAATATGGCACATAAAATGGAAATAGTAGTGATAATAAATGAAAACATATATGATACCAATATGGAACCGTTTTTTCATTAATCATATCAGCAGCAAATAAATACAATAAACTGAGGCACACATCATAAGATATAGGCAAACAAGCATCCAACAATCAAACTCTCTCAAAAGTGAGGTGTTGCTGCTATACAAAATCTTGGAGAGCTGCTATAGTGCAGTCATAGTGAACATAGCTACAATATGGAAACATAAAATGATATAAAATAACTGATATATGACTCAAAAGATTCTATGCATAAATATCAGGGCTCTACATCACTTTCCGTAGACAACCCAAGAGGGCTTCTGGAAGATACACCAAAATACAATGGTGAACTACAAACCTATGGCTGAAGGTTCATTGCAACAGAATAAATGGGAAGATATGGCTGAATATTATGTATAATTATGTGGATCTCCTCCAATAGACTCTTCGGGTGAAAGTTTGATCCCTCCACTAAAGATCTAACTCCCCAAATGATGCACTGAAACTACCCCTGCAACTCCTCCCTAAAATAACGCAGTTAAAGACTAAAACTATGTTGTAGGGGATGATAATGACTTGGCCTGGTGCCAAATGCTGCAATAATTCCCAAGGATCTTCTTTACTAGCCTCCCAATGGAAATGATGCTTCCTCCACTGAAGAGAAGCTCAAAAATGACCCTATCAAATCCTCCACTTTTCCAACCCTGCAACACAACACAACCCTAGAAAAAAATATGTTGTAGAAGAAAGTTGTAGCATGGCCTAATGTTGAAATGTGGAAATGTAGCCCAATCAAATTCCCCCGAGGATGAAGGTGGGATTCCCGCTCGGGAACACCCTTTTGATAAACAACACTGTAGTATTCTCTAAACAACTGAAGAGAGCAACAAGTCATAACAGACCATAAGAAAAATAATACTCAAGCATACCTTCCATGGCTACCATCCCATTCCTTATATTATTTGTGAGCCAATTCTCACCTTTGGCCCCACTCATTAAATCCACTACTTCCATGCAAGGAATCTCCCTCCAAAATTTTGTTGTTTCTCAATGAATTTCCACTCCCTCCATACCAGCGTTGTTGATTTCATCAAAGTTGAATCAGTTCACATGCTCCATCCCCTATTCACATATAAGGGTGCTTAATCCAGCTAATTTTATGACCCCCATCCACATTAGGAGTGATTTTATTCCTACTAAGGATATTTATGGGTCTCCCTACCCTCTTATTCTTCTAAGAAGAAAAAACAAAATTTAATATTCCAACTAGTTTAAGGCTAATTGGGAATATTACAAATATTTAAGCCATAACCGCATGTAGGAAGGCTTATGGGTGTGTTGGAGCCTTAAAACCACATGAACGATGTGTCAAGGATGTGGTTGGGGTGTAAATATTGTGAAAATAAGTTCCAACCTAGGGATTGATCAACAGGGGTGGTTGTCAAACTCTTGAGTGATCTTGTGTCCTTGAGGGGTGGTAGTATGTGTTCTGGTTAGCATACCCCACTTCCATAACTGGAACTTGGAGGTTGGTTCATGTCATAGTAACTCTCAACTCATGTTTACCCAAAGAGCTTATAAAAGTGGGTAAATGTGGGGTGAGGTGGTTACAGGGTGGTATCAGAGTGAGGTTGCAACACTAGACCTCAAGGTACTTGTAGATGGTTATGGTTATCATGTGTACAATTATTGCTACAGTTTTGTATTATTATCATGCATGTGTCATGATATATATATATATATATCGTGCTAATTTGGACTGAGTTGTCCAAATGTGATAGCCTCCCCTAAGATACACTAAGGTATTATTTTGATTATGTCTTCTATTTGGTTTATCTAAAATGATATGTTTCCATGAAATAAAATATCATAGATGAAGAGCAGAGTGGTTGACTATAGTTCACATGACTCCCCTTACATTCATGATGGGAAATCAGTGGAATGAGAAAGGTCAATCGAGTAACAAGGATAATATTATAATCATGATCTGGAAGATACATTAAGTCTAAGGGAAAATATTCAAATTTTCAAGGAAGATAATAACAAGATGATTGAGGCACAAGAGAGACTTGATAAAGCTCAAGAAAGAAAACTAAAGTTAATGTAGTAATTCTTCACAGCCTTACAAATTTGAAAAAGTAGGGACAACTAGGGAACAATCATGGGATAGTGTTGTGGCCAGCAACAACCCCCCTTATTATTTAGTATTATCACTACTACTAAATAAGTGGGGGCCCTTAGTCAAAAAATTTAAAAATCGATTAGTGCTTTTTTTTTCCTTTTTTTTCAATAAAACTTAATATCATAGACTTAGGAGAATACCCCTTGAAAAATCTAAAAATCTTAAGTTTTATGAAAAGATAGAATAAAATCATTCCTTAAAGGAATATCGCATTGCAAAAAATTAATGAATATCTCCTTACAAGCGGAATTCTAAAGATTGCGAGATCATGAAGCGATACTATGCACTAAAAAATATTCATTGCATCGCATGCCTCAAATATCACTTACGCTAAAAAACTCAAACCACCAATATGCGATGGAACATATCGCAAATCGCATTTCATAGAAAAACACATCAATGGATGTTTGTCATATGCTACACTCACAGGATTTTGCGATTTTGCGATTTTGCGATTTTGCGATATCGCAGTATTGAGATATTGCAATTCCACGAGATTACGATCTGCAATAATACAATGTGCGATATTGCGAAGAAAATCGCAGATCACCTTATCGTAGATATTTAAGGCTCATTGTATGAAAAATATTTTCCATAAACCGAGGCTTGGTTATGCACTTTAATGCTAATAAATGAATTGGTTGTCAATCATTAATGAAATATGGTTTTGTTATGATCGAAGAGCCATTTCACGTAAGGTGGTATATTTTATATGTCTTCAGCATTTAAAAGCTTTCTCATCACCTTTTTTATCATTATTCTCATCTCACTTGTAAACTGCAGGAACGAAGAAGAGAGAACTATACAAAGCAGTATTCAGGATATTATGGGAAAGAAAGACAAGGCTCCGAGTTTTGAAGACAAAGAAATGACGCCCTTGTATACAAACACCACCTGTACCAAATATGCTGGTATTACTACTTGGGAAGGCATGTACAGTCTACTTGAGGAAGAGAATCCCAGAGTAATGGAGGTTACAGCTACTGCAGGTTCACATGGGTCTTCTGAGGTGTCTATTACATAGCTAGCTTGCTCGTTCTTGCACCAGATAGCGGTGAGGCCTAAAATTCTTCCATACACGGACATGGTTAAATGGGTATTGGACAACACTGATATCACAAACAGACAGTTTATGACTCAGGGTCAAGAACTCATTGGCTCATTCACTCCACAAGATTTGAGACTCATGTATCATTTACCAGAGCCACATGCGACTTATAACAAACAGTTCATGGAGAAGTTTGCTAAACAAAATGAAAATCTGGCATAATGCACCAAGGACTGGTCAAGAAGGGACAAACCACTTAAAAGGGAAAAATATTGTATCTATAGTACTGGTTCTCTCACCTCCCCATATTGCTTTGTTGCTGCTATGCTCTGTAGGCTTTTTGGGAAGCCAGACATTAATAAATTTTCATCTGACTGGCTACCATTATTGAATGTTGTTGTTAATGCTACTGTTGTGGATTGGGCTAAGATATTATCTGATAACTTAGCCACAGCCATTTTTAATTACCGGTCTAAGAGACCTATTTCTCAGAGAATTTATCCCCCTTTTTACTTATCTGCATATGTGATGGATTCAATATGTTATATTTCCAAGTTTCCTTTAATGGGTTGGAAATGGACGACTCAGGACCCCTTACCCATTCATATTTATCATAAAGAATTGTGGGATTCCAAGTTCATTCCCTATTTTTACAAGATATGTCATGGAATCATGTTTCCCCTGTATAAAATGTTATATGATAAAGACGCTCCAAGGTTTTCTCCTGAAACAGAGGTAGATATACTTCATGTCACGAGATGGTTTGGAGAAGAACTGTTTACATATGTCAGGGTATTTGGAAGCCTCCTTTCCCCTCATGTCTTACCTTTGTATGTTCCTGATAAACTCATGGCACGAGAAATTGCTTATCAAACCTGCGGAGAAGGAGGTTTGACTAAAGATTTGAAGGACAAAAAGAAGGCTATTTGGCCACAATTTCCTGTGGCCTGTGGGGCCTTTTCACTATTTGATGTAGGCCATGCATTCAAAGAAGTAAACAACATAACATGTTTACGTTTGTTCAAATTTCCAAGAAGACCGTTCGACCCTTATGATATTGCTAAAAATTTCACTACTGCAGTCAAAATAAAGGTGTTTTCTAGAGAAGATGATCTTTTTGATGACATGTTCCAAGAGAAAGGTATACTTAAAGAAGTTCTACATTCGGCCCAAATGCGATTTCCTCCAGCAGAATTTCAAGAGTTAAAGATATACAGGGAAAGGAAGTTAGCTAGTATCCCTTTGGATAAATTATGCTTGGAACCCTTAAGGGAACCAACTCCCAGTATTAGTCTCAGTGGAAGTTCAAGCACAGGCAGATCTAAATCTAAGTCTGGGAGAGAAACGTCAGAACACTCTAAGAGGTCTGAAAATGACCATGATAAAATTGAAGGGTCAACAAGGGATACTGCCCAGTCAAAGGAGCTCCCCCAGCAACAGGTTTTGACCTCTCCATAGCTAAATCTTCCCCCCTCTCATCGTACAACAACCATCAGTCAGAACTGAGCTAGATAAAGAATGGGAGACATTCAATGATTTAATCAATATTGAAGGATAGAACACACATACACCTATGAGTAATGTACAGGAAACAAAATATATAATCACAAGAACAATTAGCAATGTCCCAGAAATGGAATATATTCCCATTACTCCATCCTCTGAAATTATGCTCAATATAGAGGAAATTCCTCATCTTGATGTATTTTATAGTCCACAACACAAGGCAGTAGTGATAATACAAAGAAAGAAAAAGAAATTAGAAAATGTGCTCTCTCATGATGCAGAGCAATTAGACATCCTATGGCAAGATCCTACCACTGATCCCACTGAAAATGTCACCAAATTGTCTCAGATCACAGGAGCATATGCCTCTGCGGCCATTGATAAAGCATATCAGGTACGACAATTACTGAATGAGAAAGAAGATCAAGTACAGGTTTTGCAACAACAACTGCAACAAGCCAACGCCAAAAACGAAGCACAGAAACAGCTTGAAAAATTACAACAGGACTTCCAACAAATGCAGATAGGGTACTAGAACAGTTTGGTTGAAAGAAAAAAAAAAGTTACAGGTTATGCAGGAGATGCATAAGGATGATCCTAAGCTTACAGAATTCATCACATAATCCATTTCCTTAAATGATCAACTACTACAGCAACAGGAAATATTATGTCAAAGAATATCAAAGTGGAACTCTTATTGCGAAATAAGCGATAAAATCACTAATCAAGTCATAGACTTACGACATGATTATGATTTAATTGATAAAGAGTTACCGAATATTTGGCTTGGCAAGAAATAAAGGAGGGAAAAAGAGCAGGTGCACCAATAATCAATGACAATCACAAAGAAATGCTCTTTAACAATTGGGATGCACAAATTAGGAAAGCAGAGCAAGTGGCAGAAGAAGCAGCCACAACAGCAAACAATGTTATTGACGGCATAAATGAAAATTTGCACAAGGCAAATTTGATCTCAGAAACCACTCCAGGTATCTACCGAAAGCACAGCAACTGCAGACAGGCTGGAGACAGAAGGCTCAAGAAAAGGCAGAATCAATTAAAATATTAACTAAGTTGAATTGGGATTCTTACTGGGCATATTTGGTAAAACCACACAGCCAGTGCATGACTCTCAAATGTATCATTAATTCTGCCAAGAAGATGGCGCCAGCTCTTTCTAATTTCGTTTTCACAGGACAGTTAAAATTGGAAGTTGGCCAGCCGACTCTTCTCAAACAAATGTTGAATGCTTGCGATTTCAAAAAAAAAATTCACAAATAGTTAGTTGTTAGTTTTAGTTTTATATTCAGTGTTAGTATCAATTTTGCTTTATTTTTTCCTAAAATAAGGATGGTCATTTAAACCGTTTCCTACATTTTTGTAATAAAATATTTTTAGATTTAGTTAGTAGTATTTAAACTCTTTTCATGCATTTAGAGAAGGGTCCTGAAATTTGTCAAAAACTTGTCCTCAGAACATGCACTTTTGCACCGTCCGAGGAGGTTTTGATGAATGAATGGAACAGGATTTATCGATATCTACATTTAATATCTACTACTGATGTTGCACTTTTGTACTCTTAGTGTATGTTGGATTAAGAAGAGATAAGTCATTATTTCTTGAATCTCATGAGTAGAACTAGTTATAAATGGTACTTTTATCTCTTAACTATTTCTTCCTTTGTATTAAAGTGATATTGATGTTCAGTTGTTTATATATTAATGCTTGAATTCTTGAGTTATCATTTGGCACTTCTGTATGGTGATCGCTATTTATTTATGCTTAATATGTGAGTAGCTTATCATGAAATATGTTTTTCACAACTGTTTCGTCTAACTTTTTATACGAAGTAGTTTATCTTTATTGAATTATTTTCTTATAACAGTTGAATGATCTTTATTACCAATTTTTATTTGAAATCATTTTAGATTGCATTACGGAAAAATTACATCCCAGGTTAGTATAGAATTAGATATTTATGTTTATTAGAATACAATTGCATGTTATTAGATTAGAGTTAGAATAAAAGCATCTTACTTAGGAACTTTTAGAAAGGAAATATCAATTCTCAACACACACACACACATATTTGGAAATTGGTCCCATTATCCCCAGTTTGACCCACTATAGAAAACGGAAAAGGAGCTGCCAACCAAGGTCCGGACCCGGTGGGTATCCCCCTTGTTGTAGACCTAATTTTCGGGGCTTGAACACATTTGGTGCTAGAAGGAGGGGCCGAACTATGAATGGAAAGTAAGTCAAAATCTAAATCCCATTCTAAGAGTAAATCGCCCTCACCATCTCCCCCGACTTCCCCATCACACTTAGAATCTTTAAATCTAGAGCTAGACGTCGAAAAAACAATAGCCACTTCCACAAACCCTGAATTTTCAGAAGAATCTGCTATTGAACCTCCTGAAGTTGAATCTTTAATCCATAAACTTCAGCGATTTTCAATATCACCTCAAAGATCTAATAAATCTCAAGGCAGTGTGACTTCGCAATATAACCCTGCTCATCCTCTCACCATATTACAGAGCGAAAAGTTTGGCATTCAGCCAACCGAGTTACCTCTACCTACAAGGAAGAGAGCAAAGAAATCACCTAAAGGGTCTGATAGTGAGACTCTTTCATCATCATCATCCATCTCAACCTCTTCACCGTGAAGTCAACCATCGACCCCTCCACTTCAGACTATTTTCCGTCAGTCCACTGGAAATTACACATCTCCTTCTCAAACATCTAGAATCATAATATCCTCATCTTCCCAATCGCAAGGATCATCTTCTATGTTTTCATCTGTTGGTAGTTCAGCAATGGCCCAACTGCCATGGAATAACCCAGGGGCAGTCTTAATTCCTGCGCCCTTGAGTGAATTACCGGCCCATCCTGAAAAATGGCTGCCTAAGTTTAATCCTGAAGCAGGCATGCAAGTAGAAGAACATATAAATAACTTTATGTTGTCCATAAATCTCAATGGAGTTACTAATGAAGATGTTGTCATCCCACTTTTTCCATATACTCTACAAGGAGCATCCGGATCATGGTATTTCTCATTATCGTCTGGATCTATTGCTAGTTGGGATATCTTCCAAGATAAATTTTTGACTAAGTTAGGTGATGATAGGTCTACAACGACACTGATCAATGATTTGTCTAACCTTGGGGCCGAGTCAAAAGAACCTATCAAGGATTTTAATTCACATTTCAATAAACTGTTAAATAAAATTCCTACTGCTTCCAAGCCTAGCAAAGAAGTGCGAAGTGAATGGTACATCTCTGCTTTACCATCAAACATAGAAATATTCGCTAATAGGGCTAACAAAACAACTTTAGCTGACAATATGAAGGAAGCAATAGCAGTAGAGAAACGTATCATTGCTCTAGAAAATAAAAACGCAATAGAGGAACGAAAATCCAAGAAAGTTACTTTTAAGGAAGACCCCAAGAAAAAAAATCTAAAGATCCATTCGATTTAGAAGGATTGCAGAAAGTTCTGAAAACCATGTCCAACAAAATGGTTGACATTAAGAGACAAGTGGCAGAAACATCTTCTAAAAATTCGTTCAAGCCTTATAGAAGAAACCCTTCAACTGATTCAAAGCCGCCAAATTCTATCACAAGTGCTGAATCAGAAGAATAAGAAGAGGAGATTGCTACTGAAGAAACTACTGATGAAGAAGAAGTTGTAGAGGTACAAGGTATGTGGGATTTCATCCTCCCAGATGAAGAATATCACGAGGCATCCCCAGTTAGCACTCGAAGTAGAAATCAATTTGATCCTCCTCAACCTACTCCTAAGCCAAAGAGCACAAGCTCAATGACTAAGGATAAAGTCGCAGCCAAGAAAACGACATCTAAAGAAACTCAAACTAGCCCAGTCCAAACAGATTCATTAAATCCATCAAAAAAGATGATTGTTTCGGATGAAATGGAGTATAATATCATAGAATACATGAAGAAGACTAGGGCTAACATCACTTTTTATGAATTGAGCAAGTTAAAACACCAGCAAAAGGTACTTTTGAAAGAATTACATGCTGTACCAGGAAAACCTTTGCCCGCACCTGTAATCTCTCAAGCTTCCCATGAAATGGGAAGACCTCTAACTAATGTGATTAATAAATTTGATCTAAAAAATATCGCTTTAATTGGAGGAAGGTCGAGATCTCATACTCCCCCATTTCTTCTTACTTATGAAGTTTTCAATAAAAAATTGTATAATTGTTTAGTGGATTCCGGAGCTTCATCTAATATTCTACCAAAATCAATATGTGCAAAGTTGAACATTCAACCACAAAAATCTGTTGTGCGCATAGTTCAGCTAGATCGATCGCAAGTTGAAGTGATCGGCGAATTAAATCAGGTTACCATAAGGCTGTCATCTAATCCAAAGGTATGTCAAGTTATCAACATTTTAGTTGCAGATATTCCTGAATTTTATGGCTTAATTATTAGCAGAGATTGGTCAGAAAAACTTCACAGATACTTTGCAACTGATTGGTCACACATGTGGCTCCCTTACAATGGTAAACCAAATCGGATAAAGGTTGAGCGAGAAAAACATCAGAAATACATAGTAACAAAACTGTAAGGAGAAAATGAACCGGTAGCATACAGCAATAATATCATTGGCAACTACTCAGTTGATTCTTTCTTAAGAATTTTTAATGCTCATACTTCACCTTACTTAGAACATTTTGTTTTATCTCAAATGGAAATTTTTTCTCAAACAGATAGTTCTAAATGTATTAATTTTATAGATGCTCCTTTAAATAAATCTTTATTTTGGAAGTTATTTTTTGATGGTTCTAAGCCTAATGAAGGAGTAAGAGCAGGATGCGTGTTGATTAGTCCAGAGGGAAACAAAATTATGTTAACTTGTAGACTCGAGTTCGATTGCACCAATAATACTGCAGAATACGAGGCTTTATTCCAAGGATTATACAAAGCAATCGGATTAGACATCAAGTATCTACAAGTTTTCGAAGATTCTGAAATTGTAATCAGATAGGTACGCAATACTATACATTTTTTATCAGGTCATTTAAAGCATTATCAATATTTAGTTCAAGATATGACTGAACACTTTATAGAATTTAATATTTCATCAATCCCCAGACTTCAGAATGCTACTGTAGACCTCCTAGCTAACGTAGCTTCCAAACTCATTCCTTCAGAAGACTATAGCCCTGATTGATTTTCAATCGAATTAATATTTAGACCCTCGATTCCTGATAACATTACCAATTGGAGGATTTTCAACGATGATCTTGATATTGTAAGCTTCCTCACATCTGAAGGATCTTACAACAATCAGATAATTGATGAGGACCAACATGAAAAACAATTGCAACAAGATAGCACTAATAATGCTATGCAAAAGTCAGTAGTCAAGTTAGAAGACTTTTATGATTTGAAAGATCGATTCAAAAGATCTACCAATTCAAAACTGCAAAGTTTAACTTTGAACTATGAATTAGTAAATCTAGGAACTGATACCAAACCATAGAATATCAACCTAGGCCTTGGCCTAGCTCCTGAAGAAAAATTAGCGTATGTTCCTCTTTTGAAACAATAAAAAAGTGTCTTTTCTTGGAACTACGATGAACTCAAAAATTATGACACTTCTATCATCAAACATAATACCCCAATGATAAACGATGAAAAACTTGTCCAACAAAAGCTGAGAAAGATCCATCCCAATTTAGAAAACTAGATCAAAACTGAACTCAATAAGTTATTGAAAGCCACAATCATTTTTCTTGTTCGACATTCTAAATGGGTTTCCAATATGGTTCCTGTTAGAAATAAGAATGGAGACATTAGAATTTGCATTGACTTTCGAAATCTTAACAAAGCCTGCCAAAAAGATAATTTTCCTTTGCCTCCTATGGAGCAAATATTGCAGGCAGTCGCAGGATCAGAATTAATTTCCTTCTTAGATGGTTTCTCTGGTTACAACCAAGTGTTGGTCCATCCTGATGATCAATTGAAAACCACATTCAGAACCAAACGGGGCATGTTAGCCACCCATAAATTCTGTCATATCAGGTGGTGGCTAAATGATGTTGGATAGCCTTCAAGAAACAATTTCATTGCTAAAATTGTTGATGCTTAAAGTCTTTTGATAATATCCTATCCTTTGGATAATTGTCACTGCTGTTTCCTTTCAGAACTCAGAAATCCTGCTAATATCCAAGCCAGAATATTGCTGCAAGCACCATTTCCCCTTTTCCCCTTTTCCAAAGCTAACCTCATTTTCTATCCCTCTATTTCCCATGAAAATCCCTCATTTTCATGTTTTTCCCATTTCCCCTTCAAAATCCCTTTTATAAGGTTTAAAGACTCCTTCTTTGCCTTATCCGAACCTCTCTAACCCTTTGAAAATCATTGAAAAACCATAAAAACCCACTTTTTGGGCATATATGGGTCCTAGCCCTTTTTCCCATTAACCCTCAGTCACATTATTTCCCATGCGCCCACGGCCCCGCAGTCGGGCGCCAAGCCACGTTATAAATTAATAAGAACCTCTGTTTATATTAATTTTATGATTTTTTATTATATTATAATTTTCTGTCGGTTCAAGGTTTCAGTCGATCTCCACCGTCGATCTGATCTGCAGATTGACGGTGCGGAGTTTGTCTCCCAGGTGGCCCCCACATTCCACTCACCTTTCCAAAAACCGCGCGGTATTCATCGCACCGCCTTTGGGTGATGGCGGTTTTTTCTTGATCGCCAGCGATTCCACTCATCGGCTGACGCGTGGCTTGGGCATTGTTCATAAAATCACCGTCCATTGCGCGTTAACATTCGGACGTGGACCCCACGTGATATCGCTGTACACCGTCCGATCTAGAGCGGGCCATCAAACGGTTATCGCTCACCGAAGATGCCCGACAGTTAACTGGGCTACGGCGCGGCATCCAATTAATTTTCGTCGTCGATCTGATCTGCAGGTCGACGGTTGATATTTCATCACCCATTTCTGTCGCCCAGCCAACATTTCCTGTTTTGACTTTCCATTTTCCACTCCCGACCGTCGATCTCTGCGCGATCGACGACCCTGATTCAAAATTTTCTTCCACCCTCACTACGCCTTCTCTCGATCAATCCTGACCATTGGATGATGCCATCCAACGGCCACACTTCCTCCACATGTCCTTCGCAGCATTAAACCTATATATGCAGGATTTTTTAACATTTTTTTGTATTTTGCAGGGTTTAAATGGTTTTCTCGCCATTTTTGAAGAAAATTCGAAGGCAGAGGATGACGATCTTCCTTCCTTCGATTCACCAAATAAAATCATCACAGGGTTTAAAAATCCACGTTTTATCAATGATTAGCAAGGCATTGATGCCATTCGACCCCTGCGTAGCCCTGCATACCAGCAAAGCACAATGAATTAGACAAAAATCAAAGAGTATCAGTGACGAAGACCAAAATTTATGAGAACAGAGGATGGAAGACATATTTGCGGGGATCACGGCTAAATTTTTTTATCAAAAGCCTAATCCCTAATTAAAATATAGTTTAAAGATAATCTTAAGGGTTTTTATCAACATGAAAGCCTCCACCGCCACATCTGAGGCAAATTGATTCCTCCTAGCTGCCGAAATGCCACCTGTGCCTCAAAGTATTCAATCAGAAGCCGAATTTATTGATCAGGATCAGATATTTGTCTCAAAATGCATCCAAAGGCTAAATTCTGCCAAGGAACTTAATGACAAAACATCTGCAAAGTTACTTCGATGCCACATAGAGCCTCAAAGGTCAACAAAAGCTCCCACCGAGCTTAAATATTTATGTAAAACATTTAATACGGAGTACACCCATGTAAGTTTCTTCATTGAGCCCCCCAAAGGCCAAGAGGCCATTAAGTTTGTATTAATTGTAATTAGAGATCTTCTATCAGATCTCACCTCCTCATTCTTCTATATATACTTCTGTAGAAGATGAGTGAGGGGTTGGTTGTTGGTTGTTGTTTGATCACCAGTTGTAATACTGAAACTCTCTGAAATAAATACATATTCCATTGAAGTTGAAGAACAAATTGAAGTCTTGGAAGCCCTGATGATGTTGTTGCATGCTTGTGATTGAGAAGGCTCTATCATTGGATCCATGAGCTTGGCTATTGGTGAAGTATTCTGAACTGTTTAATGTTTTTTCCCTATTTTCATTATGTTCCATAAATTCTTACTATAGTAGGATAAAAATTATTAGGCTAAGAAATGATTCCTGGAAGCACCTTAGACCTGTTCATCCTTCACTGTTTCATGTTTTCTTCTGCTGAAGTATTTTAGAGTCTTTAATCTCTCTCTTTAATCTTCATGCTTGTTTATTTCTTTAATAGTTTGAACAGTTGGTTTCAGCATGATTTATGGTTCTCCCTGCTTGTATGCTGCCACTTAAAAACTGTTATTGAAGTCTCCCTTTGAAGTTCTTTGCTTACAGTGAATCAAAGAGGTTTGTTTCAATCTTGCCCTTTGTCCTCACTTAAAAATTTGGCTTAAAGGTCATTATAATTATGATCATAGATGTTTTTAGGTGTTCCCTCTTCTATGACTGTAATTATCAATAAATATTTTATGTTTCTAAGTCCTTTAAAATAAATCTTTGAGGAAATAGGGTGTTCCCCGAATCTTAGATTTCATTTAAAAAGTTGTTTTGAAATCATTATTTTCTTAAAGGTGTGATTTGTAGAATTTATGGTTAGCCCTCTCTATCAAAGAGCTCTTTATTGTTCAAATTATGCATTCGAATTCCCTTTGTTGAGAATTAAACCTCTCTTTCCAAATCATTAATGTTCATCTCATTCCAAAAACAAAAGGATCATGTGGCCAAGTTAGATTTTCCCTTCGATATCCCATATCCATTGATGAGTTTGTTATGACCTTTTCTTGACTCCATTGCCCAATGAACCAGATATTTCTTTGTCCTATATATCTTTCCTAGGCCTTTCATGTTCTGCCGTATCATTCCAACCAAACAAACAAACAAATAAACACATGCACTTAATAACTAGTCTAAAACCAATACTCAAAGCAAACAAGATAAACCTTTGCAAACAAAATTTTGAGAGATCCCTCTTTGAGAAAAGGAGGACTAGATCCTGTAACTCTAAAGATTGGTTCTGATGTTGCCTTGTCTTTTGATTTGCCAAACTATCAAAACACGGGACACCAACATAATGGCGATCACGGTGGGACACTGAGTAAAATATTTTAAATTAAAAACTCACTGTCTAGTATAACATAAGTAACCTCCCTTAAGCACTACCAAGAAATGGTAATCATGATAGGACTTAATTGAATCAGTGAAAAACTAATTAACCCTTAGGATTCTCATAAAACTTATCAAACCTTGAAGGAATCAGTTACCAAGCCATAAGAGTGAACTCTGTATGTTTTGGCACCCTAGCTAAGTGTTAAGTCATATTTAGGACACTCTCATAACCTATAAGATCAAGAAACTCAAAAAAACCCAAAGCATTTCAGTTTGGCTTCATAATAAGCATGGAGGTGGAACCATCCAATATCTTACCTTCATAAAAAAACTAAAAGTTTCCACCTGGCGACTCCACTAGCCCCAGTAGGCCTATTACTCATCTAGGTTCCCAAATCTCTTTAGGACTGTGTTAACCAGCCTTGAAGAAGTTTAGAAGCCTAGTCCCATTTTAGACAAAACATCCTAATAGGTGAAGCTTCCAAAAAACAGTCCCTAAAACCCCCCCACCTCTCTCATTTTTGAAAAGCAGTCTGACTTCACATAGGATCAATACTAGATCCCATCTAGACCCAAATCCTCCTTTAATCGTTGACAATCCTGAGAGAATTTTGTGGCAGACTTCTAATTCTGGAAAATCAGCTGCTAATAGGAGCCTCTTAAGAAAAAATTCTGTCCCTGAAAACCTTATTGTCTTAGAGGATTCACACTTTGATTTACATCATACAAAGAACATCTTTAGAACCAGATCTGAAGGTGACTTAAACCAAACTGACCTTGATATTGCAGATTTGCAACAAAGCTTCAGTAGAGAAGCCTCACCTTCCACTCCTCCTGATTCCCAGCTTCTTTATCACTTTAGCCTTTTCCATAACAAGTCTTCTCAAAATAAGTTTGCTGGCCCAAGTATTTCTTCCACTCCAATTCATACTACCACTGTGCAAAACACTCCTGTTCAGCCCACTTTCACTACTGTAAATCCACCCTTATTTCCAACCATGGCAACATGGTATGCCCCATTAGTGCTACCACAACCTCTACTTCCCTTACCAAATGATTACCAATCTAAAATCCCTCACTTCACTGGAAAAGAGTCTACAACAGCTCAACATCAAGTAGATAGGATGGAAGATGCATTTGATTACATGGAGATAGAAGAAGAAACTATGAAGATGAGGATCTTCACCCAGATTTTAGGAGGAGATGTAAATAAATGGTTCAAAAACTTACCTCCTAATAGCATAAATGATCTCCCTGCCTTGCATCAAACATTTATCAACAAATGGGAACTCAAAAAGAATCCTCTCCAAATACTAGCAGAATATAGCAGCCTCAAAAGAAATCAAGGAGAGAGTATTCTTAACTACTCCACTAGGTTTAATAGCATTTACAATGCTCTTCCACCTCACATGAAACCTCCTCAAGGCATGGCCTTAGTAAGATATCCCGAAGGCCTTGATGTTGACATGATGTATCAGTTAAGGGAGAGGGATTACTTAACCTTAGAAGACATGCAGAAAGGAGCTATGAGCGTAGAAGCAAACATAATTGATAAAAGAAATAGGTTAAGATCAGAGAAGAGGGTAACTTATAAATTTGACACTACACCCTCCACATCTAGCTCAAATACAGAACATATTTTGGAAGAGATCATGAAAAGGATGAGCATACTTGAGAGAACATAGCCAAGAGACAATCAAAACAAATCCCAAAACAGAAATAGAAATCAGAATTATAGAAAGGACAGCAATCAAGATAATCAAAAAGAAAGTGACCAACAGATTAGACCTCCCTTTCAACAGAACTATGTAGATCAATATGAAGAAGATAGAGAGTTGGCAAGGTTGGAAGAATCTCATGTAAACTTGATTGGATCAGACAGTGGGGATGATGTTTCCTCACTGAGGAAGAACAATATTTCCTCTCTTATGATCAAAATACAAATACCTAGGAAGATTCTGATGACTATAGATTGGATTTTGAAAATTCAATCATGGAGGTACACAAACAGTATGATATTAGGAGCAAGGGAAGCATAGATAATTCTAAAGATAAAAACACTAGCACTACTGTCAAGAAAAAAAAAAGAAACTCAGCCCAAAAAGACAACAGAGAAAACCAACATTTTGACCAAGAAACCAGACATGAAAAAAGATAAAGGTGTCCAGCCAAATGTTGAACAGAGTACCCCTATCCCTTCAGCTAGTGGTCCTAATAAAACTGTCCCAATTAACAATCCAAACAAGGTTCAGCAAATCAAAGTTGCTGAAAAGAATTCAATTCAAAAAAATAGATGTAAATACAAACAAGTCAATTATTCCTTTCAGCCTTGAGGGAGAGATTGCTAAGATAAAGATTACCATTCCCCTAGCTGAACTAGTAACCCAAGAAGTGTACAAAAACCAAGTTTTGAAAGCTTTGAACTTAGGAAGTGATACTAACACCTTAAACTTGACAGATGACAAACCTGAGTTGTTTTTTGGTCCAGAGGTTGAAGGAAAATACCAAGAAGGGGTTGTTCCTCCCTTCTATGTTAGTTTGAAAATACATGAG
The DNA here is from genome assembly GCA_034641835.2 of Pinus albicaulis. NCBI lineage: Eukaryota > Viridiplantae > Streptophyta > Pinopsida > Pinales > Pinaceae > Pinus > Pinus albicaulis. Next base: position 1,672,037,301 of record CM076584.1, on the reverse strand, counting down.
AAAATTTTACACAATGCCATGTTAGACTCAGGAGCTTCACATAATCTAATGCCCAAGGTAGTAATGGAAATCTTAGGCTTAGAAATTACTAAACCATACAAATACTTGTATTCATTTGACTCAAGAAGAGTCAAATGTTTGGGTTTAATCAAAGATTTGTGTGTTAACTTGTCCCAATTCCATACTAAGAGTTTAGTCATGGACATAGTTGTAGCTGACATTCCCCCTAAGTATGGCATGCTCTTATCCAGATCTTGGGGAGCCAAACTTCAAGGAAGCCTTCAAATGGACATGTCTTATGCCACCATTCCCGTTTTTAATCAAAACATAAGACTATACAGGGAATCTCACATGAAATACATGGTGAGAAATATAAACAAACCAAACAACTCTCCAATCTATTCTATTCGATCAAGTTTATATTCCTTTATCTTATGTAATGAATATGAAATTACTCAACAAGATAAAGAAAACATAGGCCCAATCAGTTCACCAGAACAATCAAATCTTCCCTTCAATCAAATTCAAAACATTACCAATCAACAACAACAAGAAAATGAAAATAGGAATGACATACTTTGGAAAATAAAATTTGATGGATCTTGTAATAAAACGAGTGCAGGAGTAGGTGTGTGGATTCAAAATACAAAACAGATTTTTTCATACAAATTAGATTTCCCATGCACTAACAATATTGTTGAGTATGAAGCACTTCTCCTACGCTTACAACTGCTTAAACAGTTAGAAGCCCAGAAGGTATCAATCTTAGGAGATTCTGAACTTATCATAAGACAAATCAAAGGAGAATACTCAGCTAAAAATCCAAGACTTAGGGAATATCAAAACGCTGCCCTTGATCTATTAAAAACCTTTGAAAAGTATGAACTTATTTTCATTCCAAGAGAACTAAATAATCTAGCAAATGAACTTGCTTTCAATGCCAACAATTGCCAAATACCTGAAATAAATCAATAGCTTAGTGTAAAAGTAAAACACAGGCCTGTTGCACCTGATAATGAAGATCACTGGCAAGTGTTTTATTCTGACAAACACATAGATGATTTCTTGAATCAGGAAATGATTTCAGCATACCAATATCAGAAACCAGCCATAAAGAAAATCGTTTGTATATTGAACAAATCCCAGAAGATGAAATGACATATACTGCTGATATAAATCATTATGAGAATCCTTTTGAAGCAGAGGTAATTGAAAATGCAGACCAATGTTGAAAATGCAGCAAGATGATGGAGCTTAGTGAAATGAAGTCGCCTTCACTAAGTGGGCCCGCAGGCAAATTCTGGCGCAAAATCTATTTTTAGACTATGTCTATTTTTAGACATATAGAGCATGGTTCGGGGATTCCGGTTTGAGATTCTTGAAGTATGTGTCATGTTGGTAAAAATAGATGAGACTCTATTTTTGAGGTCAAAGAGGTCGAAGTCTATTTTTAGACTGCCTCTCCTTAAAACGGGGAAGTCAAATATTATTTACCCTTAATAATATTTAGACTATAAACAGCAGTTTACTCTCTTGGAGCACTTCAGTTCGAGCTACAGAAGTGGCTCATGCATCTGACAGAGGAATCACGTGGTTCCCAAGGGTTTGATGGCATCATGCATGGTTGACTTCAATTGGACTTCAGTGGCAGAAGTTTGGAGGAGTTAATGAGACAGCTAGTGGAGTTGTGTTCTGTTTATTTTAGTTGAACTAGTTGAGATTAGTTTAACTAGATAATCAATTAGTTATGAGTGGAGTGAATTAAATATTATTTAATTCATTAATTAGTAACTCATTACTCAACTCAAGAACACATCAGTTCACTACAGTGCATGATCAGTTCAGTGGAGACCAGTGAAAAAGGTAGATGAAAGGGTGGAGTTAGCTATCAGTGGCGACATCAGTTGTGCATGAGATTTGCAACACACTTGGAGGATTTGTACATGAAAATTGCACAGTCAAGCCAAGGAGATTCGAACCTTGGATCTCTATATAGACAGGCCTGGATTGCGCAATAGAGGCAAGGAAATTAGTGGTGAGTTTTGAACCAGTAACCTGTTCAAAACCAAGCTAGTTTGTGTGTAACTTTATGAGAAAGTACTGAGTACTTGTGAGGAGTATTGTACTGAGTTTTTTACTTGATTTCTCCATTATAATATACACAATAGCTGTGGGGTTTTTAGATATAAGCTTTCCCCATACATACTGTGTTAATGTGTATGATGATTTGATGTGTTATCGCTTGATTTTATTTCCGCATGTGTGATGATCTGAGTGGAAGAGATTATGTGTTGCACATAAATTCGAATTGTATGTGATCAGGATAGTCTCGGTGGATAATTAATCATTATTCAGCAAATTTCTACATGGTATCGGAGCTATTGAAGCAGAGATTGATCATCACAGTGATTACAAACTTATTTCGGTAGACAGAGTCTGCATGCGGGCCAGGTAGCATCCGGATTCATCTTTCTTCGGAAAGTGAAAGGTCTGGTAAATGCCCCTTGCAGTCGATCTCTGTGCTAGAAATAATTTTTCTCACGATCTAGAGCGGTTGAGCTTTGAGGTGGAATTCGAAATTTTGCAGCAGATTTGTTTTCTTGGTGCCAGTGTTGAAAATGTCTTTCAACGGTTTGCGACTCGAATATGCTCTTGAAGGCAGTTCGAATTATGTTGCATGGAAGGATCGCATGGAAGCAATATTAGAAGATAATGGTCTAAAGGAGTTCGTAGATACGGATGTCCAAAAGCCCACTGATCCTGCTGAAGTCGATGCATGGAAAAAGAAGATGGCGAAATGTCGAAGGATCCTGTTGGAGGGCGTCAAGGATGATATTGTATCCAGCCTGCATGGAAAGGCTTCTCCATTTCTAATGCGGAAAGCTTTGACGGATCTATTCCAGAGTAAGAGTGACCAAAGGAAGCTGGCGCTCAAAGATAAGCTCAGGAACATCAAGATGGAGAAGGGCGACAGTATTGAAAAATACCTCACGAAGTGCACTCAGTGCAGAGATGAGCTGGGAAGTGTGGGGGTGACTGTCGAAGATGAGGACATGGTCGACCTGGCTCTCCTTGGTCTTCCGAAGGCTTGGCACTCATATCAAGATAGTTTCAATGGTCAGGAGAAGCTTTAGGGATGGGAGCGCCTTTGGGCGGATCTCATGCAAGAGGAGATAAGGAGGACTACTCGAGATGGATCTTCATCAAAGGGAGCTGATGAAGAAAATTGCGCTTTGGTTGACAAAGAAAATAAGGGGAAGGGTAAGAAACCTTCTCAGTCTGGTGCAAAGGGAAAGAAGCAGGATATGGCGAAATTGAAGTGTTTTCACTGCCATGATCACGGACATTATGCTACCAATTGTCCAAAGAAGAAGAAGAATAAGCAAGCGAGAAGATCTGCAGATGGAGAAGCTTTGGCTTCACAGTTTGAGCTTGACTTTTCACGGATCACATGCTTGGTTTCAAGTGTACTGGGATCGGTATGGTTCTTGGACAGCGGTGCGTCATTTCATATGACGGGAGATCGGGAGTTGTTCTCAGATCTGGAGGACAAATATTTGGGTGTGCACATCGAGATGGGCGATGATGGTAGATACAGTGCGACTGGTATCGGTACCATATCCTTTCAGAGGGAGTCTGGTAAACCATTTGTATTGAAGGATGTCATGCATGTACCTGGATTGAAGAAGAACTTGATCTCTGTGGCGATGTTGGAGGATAAGGGGTATGATGTGGTCTTCAACGAAGGAAAAGCCTTCCTGCGCAGTAAGACTACTGGAGAGACCCGGAAGATAGGGGTTCGAACTCAGAACCTTTATCAGTTGCAGGTAGATGACTGCGCAGCTATGGCATGCAAGGCGGGAGAAGTGGTGAGCCGGGATGATGAGGGCGAAATGTGGCACAGGAGATTGGGCCACCTTCACCATGGAGCTTTGAAGATTCTGCAGCAGATTTCTACTAGGCTTCCTAAGGGCACTCTTGCGCAGTCAGATCAATGCAAGGGGTGTACTTTAGGAAGTATGTGAAAGCCACCTTTCACGAGAAGGATAGTCGCGCCACGACGATCCTTGAGAGAGTTCACACAGACGTGTGTGGTCCTTTCTCAGTTGCTTTGACAGCAAAGCACAAGTATTATGTGATCTTTATTGATGATTTCTCTCGAAAGTGCTGGATCTTCTTCATGCAGAAGAAGAGCGATACATTCGCGAAGTTCTGTGAGTTTAAAGCACTGGTCGAGAAGGAGTCGAGGAAGAAGGTGATTGCTCTAAGGAGTGATAATGGTGGTGAATTCATCTTGGCTGAATTCAAGGAGTTCTACAGCGCAGAAGGGATTCGGAGAGAGCTCATCGCACCCCATAACCCACAGCAGAACGGGGTGGCTGAGCGGAAGAACAGAACGATCGTGGGTGCTGCACGGGCGATGTTGCATGATCAGAGCCTACCCCTTCACTTGTGGGCTAAGGCATGCAATACAAAAGTGTATGTGCAGAACCATTGTCCTCACAAGGTTCTTGGCATGAGCACACCGGAGGAGGCTTATTCTGGCAAGAGGCCTGATATTTCCCATTTGCGGATTTTTGGTTCTCCTGTCTACATGCATGTGACGAAGGATGCGAGAAGGAAGCTGGATCCAACTGCTGAGGTTGGAATATTTGTGGGGTGCACTGATACACCTCACAACTACCGGGTGTATTTGTCAGACAGTCGAAAGACTGTTGTGCGACGGGATATAAAATTTCAGGAGGAGAAAGCCATGCGGTGTTCGCTTGAGAGGGAGCTACACTTGCATGCAGATGAGGAGCTGTTAGTTCCTAAGGAGGAGCTTCCGGATGTGGATCAGCCACAAGAGGAGGTTCAGGAGGTGGAAGAAACCACCGAGGCAGCGCCAACCATCAGAGGGCGCATGCGCACTACAGAAGCTGAGCGACTGGCTCGGGATGCAGAGAAGGTTGTAGGACCACCTACAGCACAGCGCAGACAGAGACAGTCACCGGATCGGTACACTGGATACATGGCTCTTGTGAGTCAATGTGTTGTGACGGAGCCATCCTTTTTTGAGGAAGCTGTGGAGGAACCCGCATGGGTTGATGCCATGATCGAAGAATATGATTCGATCATCAGGAATAGTGCATGGGAGATTGTCCCAAGACCGGTGGGAAAATCAGTGGTGGGTTCATGATGGATCTACAAAGTGAAGCAGGCGGCTGACGGGAGTGTGGAGAAGTACAAGGTGAGATTTTTCACCCGTGGCTTTTCACAGATCGAGGGGATTGACTATGAGGAGACCTTTGCACCTGTCGCAAGGTACTCTTCCATATGGACGATCCTTTCTCTCTCAGCGCAGATGGGGTGGCACATTCATCTGATGGATGTAAAGACTGTGTTCCTCAATGGAGTTATTGAGGAAGAGGTGTACATATAGCAGCCTGAAGGTTTTGAGATCTTCAGCAGTGAGTCGCATGTGTGCCGACTCAAGAGAGCACTGTACGGGCTGAAGAAAGCACCTTGTGCTTGGTACACTCGGATAGACAACTACTTCACCGGGCTTGGATTCTCCAAGAGTGAGGCAGATCCAAACCTGTACCAGATTGTGGTGGAGGGGAAGCTGTTGATCATCGTACTGTATGTAGATGATCTGATTTTGACTGGCGATGAGCAGTTGATACTTTCATGCAAGGAGGATCTTGCACGAGAGTTTGAGATGAAGGATTTGGGCATCCTTCATTATTTCCTGGGATTGGAGATTTGGCAGCGCAGCGGAGGACTGTTTGTTTCTCAGGGCAAGTATGCCCGGGAGATTCTGGAGAGGTTCAACATGCGAAAGTGCAAACTGTTGACTCACTCCTAAATGGATGAAGATGAAGAGGATGCCTGCCTTAGTGGAAGTATTCAGATGCCATCTATCAAAACGGATACATTGAGGTCCCGCTGCATATTTGGTCAATACACGACCCGATATATGCTATGCAGTTAACCAGCTTTCGCAAGCTATTGTTAAGCCTACCAAGCTCTTTTGGAAGGAAGGCAAGCATGTATTGCGCTATATTAGAGGCACATCGGGATATGGTCTATGGTACAGACAGGAGGATGGAGCGAAGCTTTCTGGCTTCACTGATGCAGATTGGGCAGGGAGTCCAACGGATCGGAAGAGCACATCTAGAGGAGTTTTCATCATTAGGTCGACAGCAGTTTCCTGGTAAAGAAGGAAGTAGAGATCCGTGGCACTTAGTTCAGCAGAGGCCGAGTACATGGCAGCTAGCTTGGCTGCATGCGAGGCTATTTGGATGAGGAAGATCCTCGCAGGATTGTTCAGGTTGCATTTGGAGCCTACAGTGATCTACTGTGATAACCAGAGTTACATTAAACTCTCGGCTAATCCAGTATTTCATGATAGGTCCAAACACATCGACATCAGGTACCATCATATCAGAGATTGTGTTCAGCGAAGAATCATGATGCTTTCATATGTTCCCACGGAGGATCAGGATGCCGACATCCTGACGAAGGCGCTCACCAGGAGCAAGTTTGAATTCCACAGAGGCAGGATAGGGGTTGCGGATAATCCATATCTTGCTGAGAGGGAGTGTTGAAAATGCAGCAAGATGATGGAGCTTAGTGAAATGAAGTCGCCTTCACTAAGTGGGCCCGCAGGCAAATTCTGGCGCAAAGTCTATTTTTAGACTATGTCTATTTTTAGACATATAGAGCATGGTCCAGGGGTTGCAGTATGTTATTCTTGGAGTATTGGTCATGTTGGTAAAAATAGATGGACCTCTATTTTTGGACCTATAGGTCGAAGTCTATTTTTAGACTGCCTATCCTAAAAATAGGGAAGTCAAATATTATTTACCCTTAATAATATTTGGACTCTAAACTTCAGGTTACTCTCTTGGAGCACTTCAGTTCGAGCTACAGAAGTGGCTCATGCATACGACAGAGGAATTATGCTATTCCTAAGGGTTTGGTGAGCTCATGCATGGTTGACTTCGGTTAGGACTTCAGTGGCAGAAGTTTGGTGGAGTTGATGAGACAGTTGGTGGAGTTGTGTTCGGTTTAACTTAGTTGAACTAGTTGAGATTAGTTTAACTAGCTAATCAACTAGTAATGAGTGGAGTGAATTAAATATTATTTAATTCATTAATTAGTAACTCATTATTCAACTCAGGAACACATCAGTTCACTACAGTGCATGATCAGTTCAGTGGAGACCAATGAAAGAGGTAGATGAAAGGGTGGAGTTAGCTATCAGTGGCGACATCAGTTGTGCATGAGATTTGCACCACACTTGGAGGAATTTCCCATGATGATTGCGCTGTCAAGCCAAGGATATTCGAACCTTGGATCTCTATATAGACAGGCCTGGATTGCGCAATAGAGGAAAGGCAATTGGCGGTGAGTTTTGAACCAGTAACCTGTTCAAAACTGAGCTAGATTGTGGGTAACTGTATGAGAAAGTACTGAGTACTTGTGAGGAGTATTGTACTGAGTTTGTTACTTGATTTCTCCATTATAATATACACAATAGCTGCGGGGTTTTTCAGCTATAAGCTTTCCCCATACATACTGTGTTAATGTGTATGATGATTTGATGTGTTATCGCTTGATTTTATTTCCGCATGTGTGATGATCTGAGTTGATCTGAGTGGAAGAGATTATGTGTTGCATATAAATTCGAATTTTATGTGATCAGGATAGTCTCGGTGAATAATTAATCATTATTCAGCAAATTTCTACAACCAAGAAGACTTGGAATTTTTACAATGCAAAAATGATAAAATTCCAAGAGGTCTAGCACCTTTAGAACACCTTTTTGACTTTAATGATGTAGCCAAAGGACC